>JAKTRG010000001.1:980728-1313538 GCA_030579595.1 Spencermartinsiella europaea
AATTCCAGTAACATATTAGAATCAGAATAGACAGAATGACTAGCTCCAGCTCTGTTTCCTTACCAATACTAGATATCGTCCTAATAGTGGTGGTAGCAGTGATAACCACAGTTGCGATTGGAGTTACAGCTATTTTGGTATACACTTTGAAAAGGAGACGGAACAATGCAGGTTCTGTAACACCAGAACTATTCGCACAGGTGTTGGAGGTCTCACGCCAGCACGAAAAGTATCACCCGGATATTACAGCACAGGGATCTGACGGCCAAGTTTTTCACGGTCATAGGGTGGACAGCCAGAGGGATTCTTCCCCAATCCAAAATCGCTTCATGCCTTTCTACACGCCTCGTACGCATTCATCAGGGCATTATTCGGCGAGATCGGGATCGACGGAGTTTGATGCAACGAGCGATTTCACGCCCGCCATTGCAAAATTGGCGGTTGGTCCAATTAAGCCAGCTCTGCCTTCTAAAGAAATGCGCAAAGGGCATTCCAGCACAGCTCTTAGAGATGAGCCGAGAAGCGATTTGTCAAAGGACATGTTGACTTCTGAAAAGCTTCATACCAGATCTCCTAGGGAACACCATCCAATTCTAAGCCCGGCTGTTCACAAAAGAGGAAGAAGAGATTCTCAAGGCGCTTCCAGTATCATACTTTCTTATATTATGCAGTACTCGTCTTCTCGCTCGTCCTTACGATCGTCCCTCGAGGTGTTGAGCTCAAAAACCGGGAGCTCAAAAGCCGGCCATAATAAAGATCTTTCACAAGCGAATGATAGCAAAGAGTCGCTAAATGAGACTGACGATCTAACCTCTTCTCAATCGACACCGGATGAAAGTATTACCATTCCTCAAGTTATGATGGTAGAGAGAGTGGTTGTGACAGGTGTCGCTCCACCACCTACGACCCTTGTTCCACATCAACCCACCATACAACGTCTTGCGGAAGGTACGAATTCTATTGTATATGGTATCGCTTATACCACGACCTCTGAAATATCTTTAAACTCTCCAACTAATCCTCCTGAACTGACATTGGACGATGGGGACCCCTTCAAAGAACTGGACTCCGACCACTCCTGGTCTCCAGTCAGCGAGCGGTTTTTGTCTCACACGCAGGCACAAACTGAGGTTCTTGCGTGCTCCACTCCAAAATGTGGTAGCCTAGCTCGGCGGCCAACTCCTCATTTCAAAAAGATCGTGGAAATTTCGGAAGAGCATCCCATTGCTAGTCCCACCCCTCACCGCCAGTCGACAGCTAAGCAATCTTCGAACCCACATCATGACTTTAAAGACATTTCCTTTCCTCTTCCCTAGGATGACCTAACGACTAATGCCTGATTTTTTGAACTTTTGTTCCTTGTTTACTTTATGATGGCTCACTAAATTAATATTCTCTTCTCCTTTTTTATTTATTTTTTCTGTTTTCTTTACTCTTCTTTGCCATCTTATTTATTTTGTTTTCCTGAGTTTTAACGATGATATGTGTACACCACTAATACTTAATGATTAATGCTTGTTTTTGCTTCTACTATTGTACAGATTCGTAGAGTTCATTTCATCACTTTGAGAAGTTCAATCAGTCTTTCTCCATTTTTGAACATCCTCTTGCTCACCTGACTCGGCCTCTTCTCTCGTCCTCCGCGAGCCAGATTGCACACGCTGGTTTTCGATCTCCACTTCTATAGCGGCAGTGCCCTCATCTCCGTGTGCATATCCATTAGTGTTGGTGGAAACATCATCAGCATCTCCTAACTCTAGGTCCTCTGTCGCTGTCCATTCTGGTTCCACCAATTCTCCTCCGTAGCGTTGCTCGTCTTCACTGTCCACATCAGGATGCAAAGACGAGCATTGACTCAAGGCATCATATAGCTCTTGTATGTGATTTGGGTCCTGAGTCACTACAGTGAGTTCTATTAAAGTCGAATCATATTCAATTTGAAGATAAACTGAACGCAGGGCTGATTGAATGGCATGGAGCGTAATGCAGGGGTATGGAATTTCGTAACCAGTGTTTCTAGACGGGATCCATAGAATAAGATATCTAGTTAGACGAGATATTTTTGTGGTACATTGCTGATTATGACCTACGAAGAAGTGACGAGTACTTCACTCGGGATATCGGTACTAGGCCCATCTAGTTGGGGAAGGCTTCCTTCGTAGGTTACACTCGAATTAGGGCCGCAAAAGTACAGGACCGGATTTTCTTCGAGGGCAAATGTGGCTGGCGTCGATGCCTGGTGCTCAGCGAGTGATACGAATTCCGATAATGATGGAGGATTTGATATTATATGAATAGTCGGGAAGCTCATTGTTTACTGCAAAGAAGCCAAAGACTGATGGTCGCGGTATGTTTCTGGAGCCAGGTTGTCAATTCGCCTTCAATTCGCTCGTAAAACACAAAATCAAGGATATATTCCAATTCGCAATGCCTCTGATTGTTCTTCTGCCGTTTTCTTCGATAAAAAATGATTGTCTGACTGGTTACAAGTTTCTACTAGAGAAAACTTTACAGTTAAGTAGAAAGATAAAAAATAATGACAACTGTGGGATTCGAACCCACGCCTCTTACGAGATTCGAAACCGCGCTTTTTAGCTCGGAAGCAGTTACACTTGAGTCGAACGCCTTAGACCAACTCGGCCAAATTGTCAATCAATTGAAAAAATAATTTTTGTATCTTCCTTATTATTCTAGAAGAAAATATCTTTTCAAATGTCTCGAGTATTCTGAAGAATACTTTACATTTAAGACATTGTAACCTAACAATCTGGTCCCTATTTACCAATTCTACTTTTAATCGGGCTGGTTCGTTCTCTCTTTCCTATGAAAATCAAGAGTTGTACTTCTACACAGCATTTTAGCTAAATTTGGCGGTTAAATCACATCACATCTGGATTAAACATCATTTATTATCCGTTTTTTGTACTGTGGTGTGCCTCGGATGATATCAGTGATTTGGTTTAAACAGTCTGAAATGCAATGTTGGAAGGTTTTCACTGTGTTCGTCCATAGGTGACACGAATAACAATCATGTAAGCTGCGATCAGCATGCGAGCATCAAATATAGTTAATATCAGAAATTGAGTAATTAAGCAAGATAGAACAACAAGTTAACCCAACGGGAAATAGCTTGTGATCCTTACGAACTGGCCTTACATGTTTCCATCAAATGTGCCCTTCAATCGACTTTCAACCTACTCTTTCCTCAGTACATGCCAGCACGAGGCGTACATATCATCACTAACATAGCGGATCATCATCACTATCAACGCCAAACAAACTGCCCGTAGTTCTATAATCGCTCAGCACACCATTGTTGGTATTACGGTCAATCGCCATGGCACAGCTTAATGTGAGTGATAAATGGTTCAATTTGATCTGTTCAAAACGTCAGTCACTGTTCTAACCAGACCGCTCCTCTTATTTCCAGTCCTTATTTGGATGAGATACAATCCAATATTCGGGTCCGGCCAATCCCCTGGGAAGGTTACGTGCGTGCTAATCTGTTGACGACGGCGGAAGCGACTTTAGTCAAATCTATCGAGAAAGAACCATTTGAAAGGAAAACGGAGATTATTGGCAGATCGCCAAGTCAATACGCGGGAACCGTGGTAGAGCTCCTGAGTAGGATATCGCGGGACGATGTTGTCAAATATATATTGTCGTTCGCTGGTGAGTTTGCTTTGACGGTGCCTCAGTTCACCGACGCACTCCTCAGCGAAGAAGATCCTCCAATTTATGACGTTCTGGTTCGCCTCCTCGACAAGAACGACGAGCAGATCCATCTGCTGAGCGCTCAGCTGCTCGTAGTCCTGGTCAACGTGAAAGAAGCACCGGGCAAAACAGTAGATTCGTTGCTTCAGTTCCTAGCGACAAAGCTGGCGTCGTCTCCGAATGCCAATCTACAAATAATTGCCGTACAGAGCTTTGCAGGACTGTTAGGGAAGAGGTGGTACAAAGGACAGTTTTGGCAGGCTAGGCAACAAGTCATGCCATCCATCATCAAGATATTGTCTAGTGCCAAAGGAAATTTGCAACTCCAGTATCACTCACTGCTGATACTATGGCTCCTAACGTTTGACAAGATATGTGCTACTGGAATAGTTAGCGAATTTGAGGTCATTCCGCTACTGTTGGACACTGCCAAGTCTACTGTCAAGGAAAAGATAATGAGACTCGCCATTGCAACGTTAGTAAACATTGTAAATCTTGCCCCCAGTATTGGAATCCCTACTCTGATATCGCATTCCGCACTTCCTTTAGTCAAGACCCTGTCTGAGCGGAAATGGGCAGATGAAGAGCTTATCGATGACTTGAAGACTCTTGGAACGATCTTGCAGGAAAAATTTGATTCCATGACTACGTTTGATGAGTACAACAGCGAGATTGTCGGTAAGAAGCTGACATGGAGCCCACCGCATCGCAGCGAGGTATTTTGGAAGCAGAATATTGGCAAGTTCAAAGAAGGAAACTGGAAAACTTTGACCCAACTCTCCAATATTATTACATCCTCTTCGGATGATGTAACTCTTGCCGTAGCCTGCAATGACATTGAGCGGATCATCGCTGAGTTACCCGAATCTATTAAAGTCCTAGAGAAATTAGGAACCAAGATCAGGATCATGGAACTCATGAATTATACCGACACAGAGGTACGATATGAAGCCTTAAGGGCGACGCAGGCATTTATTTCTCAATCGTTCAAAGGTTAAGGCAGGAATTTAGATGGAGCATTAGTACTACCTCATATTTTTGATGGCTTAAAATGTGGAATAAAGAACAATCATTACGTCGTAGAATTTCCTGACAGCTCTGCTTCTATAATAAACTTTGATATTGATCCAGTCCTTGAGTCTTCTGCTGTTGCGGCTGTTGTTGCGGTGCTTGTCGCTGCTGCTGGTGTGGCGCCGGTGCCTGAAAAGGCTTGGGACCAGCAAGCCTTGGTATGGCAGGGGTTGCCTGAAAACTTCCAAAGTCGTCCGCTTTCTTTACAGAGCCGTTCCCACCAGTAGTAGACCAATTTATCGTAGAGAAAGCTGAGCTAGATGTTGTTGGCGACTGGGGACTGAGACTTGCGAAAGAATTGAGAGAATGAGACGAGCGGGGCTGCACAGACGATAGTGCTGACGATTGGGTACCAAAGGTAGGCGACGTCACGAAGGAATTTAATGTAGGATTACCCCTGCTTGGCTGCATAGAAGGTGTGGATCCAAAACCAGGTGATGAGAGTGGTGCTTTGTTGACCGCACTGGAGTTGACCGCTGGAGTTCCTGCCATTGGGGCATCTAAATCCAATATAGACATGCTCTTATTCGTGGGTTCCAACTTTAGAGATGAGCTTTTAGTGGTGCTGTCAGGGCCAGCTCCAGAGATAAGGGAATCAAAATCAAGAGCCTGTGGCCTAGAAGAATTTTTCGTGGGGCCTCTAGATGAGGGCCTCGACACTGTTGCTTCAGGTACATTGAGAGCGAGACGCTTCACCTTGTCCTGCTCTATCTTGTCCAAAATAGTTCGCACTCGATCCATGAGAAGTTTGAACTGGTCCACCACTAATGAAGACTCCATACTCAGGGCCATAATCTGAGGTATTATAGAAACGGCCAGTACTTCGACATCCAGTATAGTAATAAATGCATAGTATACATCCAGAGCAGCCATGATGATATGAGGCTCTCGGGTCTTCATATTAGACAGGAGTGGAATCAGCTTTTCAGTGATCACGTATTTGTCCAGATCGTGTCTGATGAACACACCAAATGCTCGCAGGCATTCTAATTTCACTCCCATACTGGTAGTTTTGCCAAACACTTCACCAACGGATGGGAATATATCATTCTTCAATGCTATAAAATCCAGCTTCTCCACCACTGGTTCTATTTTGATCAAAAGCTCCTTCTGGCGATCAGGCTCGGAGTTCGCTAATATAGAAATCCAAATCGGAATTATTTGCTTTTTGAAATCGTCCTGGGAAGTCCGCGACAGCAGAACGTCCATGAAGTCGATAACTGCAGCATGGCAACCGTCTTCTTCCTTGACTTTCACCACAGCTGGAAGAATGCGCTCACTAAAGCCAAGCTGACTCATATCCTTACCAATGGTCAGGATGTTTTTGAGAATCAGGTAGTCAATGGGCTCTTCTTTACCAAGCTCATCCAGAAGGCTAGACAGAACTTTGCGCTGAAGAACACTCTTCGGGAACTGGGGAAGAATGTTAAATATGCCTTGCAGAAAGACTTTTTTCTCAGGGGGGAGTTTTCCGGGAAACTCGTCGAGAAAGTTTATAGTGCGTACCAGAGGATTGTCGAAGTACTCGGACTGTTTGAGAGACTGCAAGTCAATTCGATCGAGAGGAGTCTTTGTAACTAGTCTCTGGAGAACACCCGAAAGATGAGCCGGAATGCTAGGGTTTCGCAGTTGTCGGGTAATAGTTTGTAACTCGCTCCTATATGTCGTCTGGTTGTTATTAGTAGATAACGGAGGTTTCGAGCAGTAGATGGCCAGCACAACACACCCAAGCGAAAATATATCGTTTGTGGGATCAAGCTTATGCTCTAGAACCAGTTCAGGAGCGGTGTAGTCCAAGTTCAGCTGCACAAACGGCGGCAGACGTGGGTCAAACTGATCGATGAAGTATTCCTGCGACGCCTCTCTGTAATTCGTGGCAAAGCCCATCCCAGACAGCTTCCAGTCCCCTTTGGCATCAATTAGTATAGAGGTAGGCTGAATATCCAGATGTACGTATCCAGCATGGCTATGTAGGAACATTAACCCCTCTGTTATCTGAAGCAAACCTCGCTGGATGACTAAGTCGTTCCAATCACTGTCGTCGTCCGAAGTGGCAGTTGAGGAACCGGTGTTGTGAGAATGCAAATCAATCATAGACTTTAAGCATCCAATCAGGGGCTCAGTGACGAATGTGATTTCTGACTTTGATTCTTCCAACGGTTCTATGATCTTAACTATAGACGGATGACGAAGCTTGGACAGAGAGTTTACTTCTCTTCTCAACCGTTCATACACATCTTCCGCCAATTTCTTGCTCATACCAGATTCCAAGATATACGCTAGCAAAGCCTTTTTGTCAAACGTAAATATTGATACTGCATCACCGCCGGATTTGCGTTTGCCGCTATAGACAGTCCATGGTCCTGCTCGAAATGCAACTTTCTGGGAGGTGGAGTACTTAGAGTGGATCCCACTGGTGACTGGTTAGAGAATATAGAAGAGCAAAGCAAAAAGAGGGGAAAGACGTACAAGACTTCCAAGCGTTGGAAAACATTGGCAAAGGCTCGACACTTTGGAGGTTCTCAGCAGGCGGTATGTGGAGAATCGTCAGCCCACCGGCGGTGTGTCGATAGTCCGGGTGTGTCGATTAGGCGGGCCGATAGGTTCTTATTTGGAGTACACGTGGGGCTGAGGGGCTGAATGAGGCTGACGAGGCTGAAGCCAGACTAAAGGACGTCTAGCAGGATATGAAATCGGTACGCCAGAGTGAGTTTTTTCAAGTTAATTGTGGAGTACGATTGCGTTTAAGCCACATCGTAGAATAGTATGAACCAAAAGCATTATGGCTGTGCTTAGATGTCCAGGGGGAGTTGCACTGCCGTTAAGAGTCTGACGTAATTTTGGTTATCTGCATGCAGAGTCAGCTGTCGATCTTTGTGATATCGATTGACTTTAATAGATCCTTTCTGACCGAGTCTGGTCTCAATTATCCAAGTTCAGTCAAAGGAAGCGTGAAGTCTCACAGAAGAAGATTGGTCAAAGCCATGGATATAGAATATTTTGAAACAAAGTCCATCGAGTGGACCGACACCTACGGGAGTAGGATTAAAAGTAGCATTCTCCTACAGAACAAAAACGGACCATGCCCCCTAGTGGCAGTGGTAAACAACCTGATACTAAGCGGTCATGAAATAGGTAAATTCACAGAGGGAAAACCGACAATATCGGTACAGGGGATTTTGGACCAACTAGGAGAGATCCTAGCAGACAGTTCGCACGCTTCTACGAGCGGGCACGACTTCGACAGCGTGTTTTCCCTACTGCCGCATTTAATAACAGGACTTAATATAAACCCGCGGTTTGACGGAACGTTTGATAATGGAGATGAGATGGCTATATTTAGAGTTTACGATACAGATATTGTTCATGGATGGGTCTGTGACCCTCAAAGCCCTTACCATGATGCGTTGATGAGCGTTGGGTCCTACGACGAGAGCCAGTCTCTTTTGATCCGGGTATCTGACGACGATAGTCCAACAGACGAGCAGGATAGTGATAGGGCAGTAGCAGTGCACAGTTTTACGGGTGAATATGCTTCGCAGTTGACACCGTATGGGATTGAATTTCTCAAAGATCTGCTCAATGTTGGAGAGCCATGTGTGTTTTTTCGGAACAACCACTTTGCCACGCTATACAAGCGAGGCCACGACTTGTATGTATTGGTCACGGATTCTGGATTGAAGGACGAGCCGCGAATAATATGGCAGAAACTGTCAGATGTTTCCGGTAGAGAGGACATGTTTTACAACGGGTCTTTTGAGGCCCAGTTTGATTTAGGGCAAGTTTCTGGCACAGTTGAGGGTGACGTTGCCCATATACAGCAAGACGAAGACTATAATCTAGCCCGAGAACTACAAATGCACGAAGACTCTGAGATGGCGTCTTCGCTGGCGAAAAGGTACGGAGATAACAGCAATAGCGACAATGGACGAGGACCTCCGGCTGGGTCTACTACTGGGAGGGGCAATGGCACTGGCCGTGCTCGAGAGTCACCGGGTTCTAGTTCTCGTAGAAATAAAGCAAAATCAAACGCCAAAAAGGACTCGAAGAATTGTACCATAATGTAGAAATAGAAAGATAGGTCTTTTTTTTGTTGAGTTTCGCCTTCAAACAGATTTTAGTTTGAATGCTTTCATATAATTGCACATTATCTCTTAACACTGCTATACTATATATTTTAAATATGTATGTTACAAAGACCGCTTCGGTTTCTGTAGAATTATATACACCACTCTCTCATCTCTAAAAAAACAAATCAAACCATAAATAAAAACTGAATTTCATATGATCAATATGATAATGACAAAATAAATTAATATAACATTATGATAATACTCAGTCGTTAAAAACCAACAACACTCTTCATAGTAATACATTTAACGACCGGTTCTCCTCTTTTTGGTGACCTTGGGGCTGGCCTCCGCCAAAAGACCACTTTCATCAACCGCAGTCGGTGTCGAAGCAGCCGTGCCCTCATCTACTTGGCCAATCTCAGCTGGGTCGGCCAGGAATTCATCCATATTAAAATGCTCGCTTGCATTGCTAGAACTGGCATCATTGTCATAGTCTCTATCAAGCTTGGATATCCAGTCCTCTACATGTTGAAGAGAATGCTCCTGGTCCTCCATTCGGCGAGAAACGTCAGTTAGCTCGACCTCATTTTTGGCAATCTTCTCATCGTGATCCTCCAAGTGCTGCAAGTCTGCATGAGCATTGTCATACAGTTCAGGGAACAAGCTCCGAGGAATGTCACCATATCCTGACGAAAGAGGTCTTTGACTATCCACCGGCGGCAGAACACCGCCTTGTTGATTTCCTGAGCTATGACCTGTCAACGCACCCATTCCACCCAGATTAGCTAATGCAGATCTTCCAGCCACTGTCAATGAAAGACTGTTGACATCAGGAGTATCACCACCAACAACAGGCGCAGGGGCGGCGAGCGGGGAAATGGCTGGAGCAACCGAATCACCGGGGGTTCCAGTGGCTGTCGAAGCAATCGAAGAAATCCTGTTTTTTGAGTTGTCCAGCGGCATCAACTCTGTAATTGGGTCATCTCCAAGGTCGTTTAGTGGTCCACTATTTGAAGGATTGGGCATGAGAAGTTTCTGGGGACCCTTCCCAGGACTGATAACATCGCCAAGAAGTTTCCCTTGGTTACCGTAGAGAGAAGCCAGAAACCTAAGAATCCGATCCAGCGTTTCTGCATGCTTCTGATGCCTCTCCCTAGATTGATAGCTTTCACTCCAAAGCATCTGGTTATCATGCTTAATACGGCTAAGGTCCTGTCCTATTTCTTGCTGGTTTTTTCTAATAATCTGCAGCTCTCGTAGAATCCCACTGATGCTCTCTTCCTCGTCATCACTGCCCTTTGAGCCTCGATTTCTCACGATATTGTCCAACAAGTCTTCTCTCCCCTTCATGAAATAAGGCGACTCAAACTGCCATACTTCTTCGGTTGATTGCATAGCTCCGCTTGTGATATCCTGCACCTTGTGCCATCCATACATGTTGAGTTGTCGCACAAATGAAGAGAAGTTTTTATGCTTGAAGTACTGGGGCAGCACTTGTGTCATGAACTCTTCCCGGTCCAGTACCTGGAAGCTCTTACCGTCAGGCATCCATCTGATATACTCCTGGTTCTTGGGGTCGTTGACCATACTCCACAACTTGAGAACAAACTGAGCGGGCCTGCTTTTGCTGGCACTGCTGGTAATTCGTTTGTGTTTCCCGTTTGTGATTCTACGATTCATCTTCACAACGGGACCGGCTCTGCTTTCGTCTTCTGTCTTCATAGCGAGACCGGTTCTTCCTTCGTCTTCCGACATCTCTCTGATTGTCGTGTGTGTGAGTAGATTATCAAATATACTGAGAGGTGAATGTATAAACAAGAAAAATAAGCAATCGTCCGTTCTGTGCTTCGAACTTTCTAATACTGCCAGATGTAGCCGACTGTTCAAATCTCCTACTTTCAACAAAACGAAAAACCTCAACAGCTCCCTAAATTCCGCTGTTCTTGAATTCCTCTGTTTAACGATAGAGTTTATAATGCCATAACAGAGGGAAGGGTATATGTGGATAGGAGACCTAGCCCTGGTAAAAAAATATTGCGGTAGGGTCAGGGCACATGTATAAAAGTGTGAAATATTTTTGACAAGAAGATTTTTCAACTTTTCTAAAACGTAAAAATTCCTTGCAAGAATCACAATGTCAAAAACGTGAGTTATACCAGTAGAATACCCAGATCTCATATAGAAGCTAAGCCGGACCTAAAGTCGAAGACTTTTTTGCCGACAATCCTTAGTTCCGAGAGGAGTGTTGAGACTATTGAGGAGGAGATTTCATATAGGAGGACCCCTCAATTTTCTTGAAAATAATAGATGTGCCGTGAGGGTAGCAGTAACTGCGGTACGTTTCCGCGAAGCGGAACCAACCCTCCCTGGCAGGGGCCGCTGGAGGCAAACGATAGACCAATTATTCTCTACCCCGGCACTTGTCGTCCCTTTATTGGGTGTTATCATTGAGTGTGAATTGAAAGTTACAATCTCTGGTTAAATTAATTTAAAGGAAATCTCCTTTGAAGATTTGGGTGGGCCTTTCTCTTTAAGATTGATGGTCATTCCCTGGACTTTCTAATATGTGTATATTTTTTTCGTTCTGAAATTCCTGTGGATGTAGAGCGAAGAAAATCACATACATATCTTAATGTCCAGTAACAAAAAATCCATGTATGCTAACCAGCAGTAGTACCACTACCCCTACTTTGGAAGATGTTCTCATTCCAGAGTCTCTTTTGAAGAAAAGCAAGACTAAGCAAGAGGTCTCTAAAGCAAAAGCTGAAAAGGCTGCTCAAATCAAAACTGTAAGTAAATGTCACATTGCGCTACTCTCTTACTGTTTTCAAAATGTACATGATGATAAAACCATTTGTTCGACTAGCATAAGCTGTGATGTCGTCAGTTAACCATCTTTCGGGGCTGATATTTTTTTATCTAAAGCGAATTTTTGTTTGAAATAACAGTTTAAAACTAACTGAAGGAACGCAAGGAAAAGCGAAGGGTCATTTTTGATCGAGCGCAGAAATACCAGACCGAATATGTCGAGGAGGAGCGAGCGGTAATTGCCGCCCGGCGCAGTGCTCGAGCTGAAAATTCGGTCTACGTGGCAGCTGAGAGCAAACTTGTATTTGTTATCCGAATCAAGGGTATCAATAAGATTGCGCCAAAGCCCAGAAAGGTTCTGCAGTTGTTACGATTGCACCAGATCAATAACGGTGTGTTTGTGAGACTCACCAAGGCTACTGCTGAACTGTTGAGAATTGTGGAGCCCTATGTGACTTTTGGCTATCCCAACCAGTCCACAGTCCGAAAGCTCATTTACAAGCGCGGATACGGAAAGGTTAACAAGCAGCGAATTGCTCTTTCTGATAATCAAATCATTGAGCAGGCTCTCGGACAGTATGGAATCCTTTGCATTGAAGACCTCGTCCACGAAATCTATACGGTGGGACCTCATTTCAAACAGGCTGCCAATTTCTTATGGCCCTTCAAGCTGTCGAATCCTTCTGGAGGATGGGGCGTGCGACGCAAGTTTAAGCACTTTATTGAAGGAGGATCTTTGGGAAACCGAGAGGAGAATATTAATCAACTTGTTTATCAAATGAATTGAATAGATTGAAATATATTTATGAATTAAACCAAGCCATTACAGGGGAATAATTTCGCCTCCAGCGGTGCTACTCCGTGGAGTGTGGTTCTGCGAAGTAAACGCTGGATCCGAACGTAGGTATTTGCGCCCTAGCCAAACCAAACTCCAACGAGCGGCCCCGCTGGAGGCGAGCTCGAGATGTAGTATTATTAACGCATTAGAGCAAGTATTAGAGTATAATGTAAAAGTTATATAATCGTCTCGTAGTATCGTGTATATCATAAAAACGTTTCGTAGACCATAAAAAAAGAAAGCAATCGTGGTGAATAAGTCCGCCGTCAAACTACAGTTCGAACAATAGATCAAACACATACATAAAAAATGATCAACCTCTAACGGGTTTCAAGCTAGGACTGACCAGAACGTTGTTCTCCTCTTGCCAATTAGAAACTTCAGACTGCAGTTTGAGCAGTTCACGCTGAAATCGTTTCCCAAATATATCGATGTAATAAGTCGCACCGTTGTAGCTTGCAGCAAATAAAATCCCTGTAAGGAACATCGCAGAAAGTATTTCACTCGAATACCACAGTGGACATAGGCACATAGTCGAAACCTGGTACCCAAACTGAATGCAGGTAAAGGCCACCACGGGAAATGGCTCTGGCAGACTATTGACAAACTTGCCTAGTCGGGTCTTGGAGTAGGACTTCCGCAAGTACTCAAAGCTGGTAGCCCGACCGGCCTTGATTTTCTCCTTCCTTTTCACGGTGATGAAATAATGATAGAGCGACTGCCAGATAAAATAAGATATGCTGGCCCAAACCAGTCCTTCCACAAATTGCCATTTCTGAACTTTGATAGCACCAGGGAACCGGAAAGACTTGTAAGGCATATCGAGCCGATGTGTTATAACGTGCAAGACAGCCGGAGGCAAAATGTGAATAAATGTACTTGTAGTCTTCTCCAGTGAGTGCAGCACCAGTGAGTTTCTCCACGTTATCACGGCCCAGGACAAGGTGCCAAATGACAGAGCGTAGCAGCCGATAAATAGAGGCTTCGAACCTGGGAATACCCAGATATAAAGGAGGCACATCGCATTGACAAAGTAACACAGATCAGCCAGAAAATAGTGATAACCCCTTCGTCGATACGTATAAACACGTATGGGCAACAGGAACAGAGCTTCGGCCGTGTATATTAGGTGAAACCACTGTGGTCGGTCGCCCATAAAAAACCCCAAAAAAAAGAGATTGAGCACCCCCAGAGCAAATGTCAGTTTCTCGGTTGCAGTAATGACATTCTCATCCATAAGACTCTGTTCAAGTTTATCCACCTGCCGGATAACTTGATGTTTCAGCTTATCAATATCTGCATCCCGATAGTGTGTAACTCTGTCCCGGTGTCGAAGCGCTAGGTCCTTGATCTCGCCTCCTTTCTTTCGCACCGTTGAGTTGAGTTTCTTGGTTATTTGTGTGGTCATCGAAAAGGTGTCCAGAAGATCCAGGACTGAAATACGGTCCGAAGGGACTGCCGCTCCCTCCTCCAGCGATGACATTGAGTCAACTGAGTTGACACGGTTCATCTTGGGCGACCAAGCATTTGCTAGTTAGACTAAATATTCTTATGAGATCAGAAGAAAAAAAATCTAAACTAAACATACTGAACGGTGAACCTTCGGCGGAAGATTCAGCAGAGGTCTCCTTTGATTCTGACATTGTGTGGGTACGCTTTTCTCAAGCAAAACACGTTTCCTCGTTTGTTGTGTCGCGTGAATTGTAAATCGTGTCTGGCCCGATAAGGATCTAGGAACCATGAGGACGAAAAGCAGACGAAGACTGAAGCATGTGAGTATCAGTGGTGAGCGTTAGACAGAACGTTACGAGCACCACCGGAGAAATGTCGTTAGAAACCACACCTGAAATAGAGTGTGCTGAATAAAATAATACTAGCTTAAGGTCATAACTTAGTGTAATCACTTTCACACCTTGACAACTTTTGTATACATCCAAAGGTTAGATATCCCGACGATTTGACATAAATTATTGCCATCACAAATGAGTGGATACGATAGAGCATTGTCGGTTTTTAGGTATGTGTTGCAGATGCCGGGGTTCGCACGAACCTGAGTCAATGGACGAGATTGAAACGATAAAATGCCAAGTGGACGCCACTAACAAGTCCGGATGGACATGTCTTTCAAGTAGAATATGCCTTGGAGGCTGTCAAGCGAGGAGCATGTGCTGTAGGAGTCAAAGGAAAAGAGATTGTAGTCCTGGGGTGTGAGAAGAGAAGCGCCTTGAAATTGCAGGACACGAGAATAACGCCTTCGAAAATATGCCAAATAGACAGCCACATTGCCATGGCCTTTGCTGGTCTGAACGCGGACGCCCGAGTGCTAATTGACAACGCAAGAGTTGAAGCGCAGTCTCATCGACTCACTATGGAAGATCCGGCATCGGTGGAATACATAACCAAATACATTGCTGGCGTCCAGCAGAAGTACACCCAAAGTGGAGGAGTGCGACCCTTCGGAGTGTCTACGTTGATAATCGGGTTTGATCCCAACGACAATGTTCCGAAACTGTATCAGACAGAGCCATATGGGATTTATTCAGGCTGGAAGGCCAATGCAATTGGGCGGTCTTCAAAGACGGTGCGAGAATTGTTGGAAAAGAGCTTTGATGCCGACCTAGACAGAGAAGGCACCATCAAGCTGGCTATTAAGTCATTGCTAGAGGTCTTACAGACAGGAGCTCGGAATATTGAAATTGCTATTATGGCTCCTGGCAAGTCGTTGGAAATCTTGGACACAGACTCGCTCGCCAAATATGTAACTGAGATCGAAGAGGAGAAGGCCGCTGAAGCCGCTCTGAAGAACAGTTCAAGGAGACCAGTTGGTACAGAGGCCTAGGTGACACACACACACTCACGCACAAGTACTTAGTGAAAGACTGGAGCTGGTTTCGAACTGTGTGATAGAAAATTAGTTACTTGTAATAGATATTTTTAGTCTGTCACGGATAAGGGCGACTTCACATTCCCCATGATTCCGGCGGCACTTCCCGAGGAGGTTGGTTCTGCCTCACAGAAGCTGCTGATGATATCATGATCTCATTATAATAGGTAGCATTTCAGTGCTGCGTAGGATGTCGCCCATCGCCTTTGCAGTCTAGTCTAGTCGAACACTCCTTAGTAATGTCAAAATGTGTAAATGCATGTGTGAGTGTGTAACGCAATGATCTTCCTTGAAAAATCATTTTGGCGAACACTTCAACACGGCCAACTTCTCCTCTCAATTTGGCATGCTCAGATGCTTTTCTCTCGGCGTTTGCATACGTAGGAGCTTCTACCCGAAGTTTCCTGGGTATCTAAGGTCACTCTCATCGTTTGTACCCACTCCCATCGCAGGATTTGTTTCTTCCCAATCAGCTCCAATCATTGAAACGACCAAACATGAAGCTCAACCTGATTCATTAGTCAAATACGGAAATGCATACAAGTCTTCACCCTTTTGGAGGAGCCAGCTTATTTACGGAAAACAAGGGCAAGTTATGCCAAAAGCTCGTTTGCTGAGAGCGCTTCAGCATTTCGAAGCTTGGCAGTCAGATGCCATTCAGAGAGAGCTGAAGCAGTTTATGTCCTATTTAGGTGCAAAAGACTACGAGAAGAGCTTGGAGTTGTGGGAGAAAGTTCACACCACTCTCAATAAAGTGGCCCCTGCTATGCAAGTCAAAAATGTTTACCCAGAGTCTTCAGTATGGCGTATATGGGGGGATCAAAAGATACTCGAGAACTTTGCCGAGATCTTCAACGACGATTTGGAAGTCTTTAGAACGCATTGGCCGTACATCGTCCACAGCCCCCTTAGCTGGGACATAATTCCCAGTATGATTCGCCTGTATTTGAAGCAAGAAAAGAGTGGCGACGCTTTGCGCTTTTTGTTTGAAATTGATAATGACACTTATCTCAATTTGACCTCTCAAAACGAAACTCGCTTCTACAGAGGCGGTCTTCTGAACGGATTGAACGTATTACTGGACTATTTATGCGTCAAAGATCAACCACAATCGATATATGACTCCATCATGTCGTATAACCCCAATATCAATATTTATTTGCATCCGAGAGTTTGCCAGCGATTTCATAGAGTGATACCTCGCTCGCTGGTGAACGACTTATTCAGGCTTTTGCTATCGAGAAGCGCAAACCTTCAAAGCGCACATCTGACGCCATTTATTCGAAGAGTAATGGCAATGTCGGATGTTGGTCTGAAGATGGTGGCGAACGCCGACCTCTTAGTTCGCAAAAAACGGTCAGCTCGAAGTGAAATGTTAAAGGGAATACCTCTGTTCCATCGTCAAGTTTATACAAGGCTTTTTCGAAAATTGTTAATGGACTACGATCTGGCTGCCAGTGAGGTGATTTTGGAAAAGATAATGGTTTCGAAAATTTGGGATCGCCGAACGAAAGATGTGTTGTTTCAGCTTTTGCTGATGCGAGCGGTATATGTTGAAGGTATCGGGACGGCAGCTTTTATATGCGATAACATGATAAAAAAAGGGATACAGCCGTCACCAAGTGTGTATTTAATTTTACTGGCATCGCTGAGGACCAACAAACTCACAACAAAGTATTTTGAAGTTTTTGAACTGCTATCAAATCATGGTACACCGCTTGACAATCGACTATGTGCAGAATACCTGAGGTTTGTATCCTTTAATCACTCCCCAGAGGTGCTGGCTCAAGAGTACACGAGGCTATTTCCTAGCGGAAAAGACCTCCTTGAACAATTGGGCATTGATAGGCTGATTGCAAAAGAATCACAGAAACATGAAGAATCGTCTGCAGAAGACTTTGTTCAGCGCCTTGAAATATCCAGTGTCAAGACTGAACCCAACGGAGTTCCATGCGTTGAAGCTCTCAATGTAGTATACAAAAAGCTTCTGATTTCTTTTGAAACCAAGGCGATATGGGAGCTTTATCAATCCTATAGAGAATTTGTGTTCAAATCCGTGGAGCGCAAGCTCAGTCAGCGCTATTATAATATTGAAGCCTTCATCATGCATTTGGATCGGAAGAAGACATCAGAAGCCGTCTTGTTGGCGTCTGAGATATTTGTTGATGCATGTGGATACATTGACCGTCTACAGCCCTTTCGACAGGCGTTCAATACTAAATGTCTACAAGAACTTGTGGAAGATCTATGCCGTCGTCTGCCGAATTCAAGCGGTGTTCATCAGTCTGCTAATGTGGAAATGGCGAGTCGCGTGGTGCAGACGGCAAGGGATTGCAATGTTCCTATAACATTCGGAATGGTGAAGCCAATCATCCACCATCACCTTAAGTCACTAAATCAACACGACGCTTACATGTGTATAAAGTTTGCATTATCTTTAGATCTGATCATTGATGATCCTGTTATCAAGTCGCATCCACTGATGGAGAAGATAAAGAGGGAGGAAGACTATGACTTGGGAGTCGACTTAGGAGTCGGGGAAAAGGTTTGAATAAATTATTCTGTATACTATAAATAGTTTCATCTTTACAATTGCATTTTACAATACGCTTTCTAAAAAGAACTACTAAATATTACACATGTTTTTTCTCTGCTTTTATCCAGAGAAAGCTCCTGCAGCTAAGCACAAGTTTCGCCTCGTGAAATGCACTTTGTATACCGGGGTTCTCTTAGTATGAAACACGGCCATATGATCTGGCGTCGCTATTATTTCCTTCTTTTTCCTATCATTGTTAGCTCCCGCTGGATCTCCGACCAGCCCGTTGGTCTTTGCACTGTCATACGGTTCTGGCTCTGGACCAGCATCGTTAGTACCCTTTTTAATATCCCACGTTCTCACAGAACAATCTGCACCAGCCGAAACAAGCACAGACCCTTCTTGAGAAAACGCCAACGAATAAATAGAAGCTCTTCCGTGACCCTTCATGCTCTTCAACCTTCTGCCAGATCCCAGATCCCAGACATTTATCACGCTATCCTCGCCGGCACTGGCCATCCATCTTCCATCTGGAGATACTGCCACACAGTTGACAGGTGCCGTATGGCCAATAAATACTCGCACACTATTGCCTTTATTAACATCCCACATCCGGCACGTCTTATCAGCCGAGCCGGTCAGAACATAGGTGCCATTGGGATGGAAGGCCACAGTATCAACGTCACTGAGGTGACCCGCAAAGATTCGGAGAGGATAAATATGGTCGCAGCTCCATAACCGGGCAGTCTGGTCATGTGAAGCGGTGGCAAAGTAGTGACCATAAGGGCTAAATTTAACATCCCAAACAGGGTGATTATGGCCCTTGTACGAAACAAGACCAGTGTATGTGTCGAGAGACCAAAGACGGACCGTCTTGTCTTCAGACGAGGAAAGTAGATATCTGTTATCTGGGCTGAAGGACAGCCCATAGACAGAACCGGCATGGCCCACTAACCGTCTGCTGGTACTGGGTTCATCATCCCGTAGGACGGACGAAATCTTTTCTCCCTTTAGACTCCAAATTTTCACAAAACTGTCAGAGAAGCCTCCTGCTATCAACGTGGAATCGTCGGAGAAATCAACCGCATTTAAGCCTTCGTGCGTATTGTGGAAGGTGTACATACAGACACTGGGCAGTGCTGCCTGGCTTGCCTCCAGACGTACTCTGGCTCGTGAATCATGAACCTTGCGAATTTCAGCTTCGATATCTGCCGACTTGTACGACGGCAGTGGCAGAACTTCCCGTGCGGGAGAGTCTGTTTCTTCAGTCTTCACCGCACCTGTGAACTGTTCAACGAGAGTCGCGCCCCCCTCAGTTGGTGGATGCTCAGCATCCTCTGCTTCCAGCGCAGCGGTGACCTCTTTCTTAAGTTCTGGGTCCATGGGCAAGCTCCCCAGCTTGACAGGACGCGAGTTGAATTTTTCCACACCCTCGGAGCCTGAGGCCGAGTCAGGCAGACCCTCCTCTGGATCCAGCACGGCGTCGTTATCAAAGATACTTGGTCGCTGATTGGTGATCTTGGTATCCAAGTACTGGTTGAGCAGACGGATGATGATGTTTCCTCCGCTCGACTCAATCTCGTGAAGGTAGAAGAGTAGTAAATCAAACGAAGTTCGCGACATTCGAACTCTGTACTCATTAGCCCTGAATCGTTTGGCGAGTTCATTTTCTGTCAGATGCGCTGGTAGAGATATCGCAGACAGCGTGTTGATATCCTGCCCGTGTAGGGCCTCGTGATCCTCGCTGTACTTTTCAAAGAATTGCTTGGCAGTTGTACCGTGATTTTTGGCAATAAGATCCAAGAAGATGTAAACAAACACAGGATACAGCAGCCGGCGCAATTCGGGCTTGTAAAGATCCAACGACGTCTCTGTCCAATTCTTCAGCAGGGCATATGCCTTTACGTAAAGTCCCGGATCCTCTGCCACCTGTTTGGTGGAGCCAGGAGTATCGGGACGCGACACAGTCGTCCGCTGCTGATGGCCCGCAGGAAGCTGAGCCGGGGTTGGCGTACGCGAACTTTCCATTCGCAGCATTGCCTCGGTTCGCGTGTAGCCCTTTTTGATTAGATACTCGAGAACGATCTGATTCAGTTCCTGTAATCCGAGCTGACCCTGTCTTTGCTGTGGAGCCTGGGAGGATCCGGCTTGGGCAGGTCGTGGCTGTTGGGACTGCTGTGCACCAGCAGCAGAAGCACCCTGGCCTGGCATTCCTTGCTGCGGTTGTCTCATTTGCCCGTTGTTGGGCGAATCTTGGGGACCAACCATTACTGGAATCTGACGTCTTTTGGTGTTTTAACAAAAGTTGAAAGTCGTGAAGTTCCCGCTGCGAAAAGTACGGTTAGGGCAAGACTTTACCAGTGTGGTGAGGAAAACGGGCCCACATATCTTCATTCGTACCCCTTCGTGGAAATCGAATCCACTCTACTTTAGCTATATACTGTTATAACTACGGTATCCCTAGGTTCTTAAATAAACTTTGAATAGTCATGAAAGTGCAACCCCACACCCACAAGTAGAGGCTAGGACTGGTTGGAATTGAGACTACGTGGTTATTGGATGGTTAAGACTTTCATGTAAAACAAATCCTTTTTGAAAAACTAGTCTAAGTTGACGAGCAAAAAAAAAATATAATATAATGCAAATTCATCCCAATCGAATAAAAAATCACACACTCTAACAACAAGGGAGTGCATTTAACAGAACCATCCATCCCGGGCAGGAACAGCCGGAGGTACTACTCTAGCAACAAGTCGGGTCCGCAGTCTCCTGAGCCATTCCATCAGTGATATTATCGGCTCCGAATAAGAAAAACCCAATGAATGCTCCAATGAAAATAGAGATAATCAAGTATCCATTGAAGAACATTGCAGTCAGCATAAGGAAGTATGCACCGACAAACTGCACCAGGTAGAAAAAGGCCCGAACAAGCTGCTGGAAAGGCGTGGGCCGGAAACTATCGCGATGGAACCTCTGGAACACTCCGTTGACCCCAACCCTCGAAGCAAATGAAGTCGAACTTTTAGGGTCTTTGAGAGACTCAGAGGGAGACAAAGTGCCCTCAGCGTCACGCTGCTTTTGCTTGGCCTCCTTCCAGTTTCTGACGATTGTGCGGTCGTACTCTCGGTGTGCCTTTCGCACAAACTCCACTACAATTGTCATGAACATGACACCTAGACACGAGGCGGCAAACATGCCATTACTTGTGATGTGCCATGATTCAGCCACGAAGCACGCGTCCATAACCTGCCAGTTCCAAATCATAGGAACTATACAATCTCCCATGGCAGTGGAGTTATCTGACATCCCCGACATTCCTGACATCCCCGACATTCCCGACATATCCATTATTCCTATGTTGTATGTTTGAGTGCAATGTGTGTTTTTTTCTGTGTTTTATAGGCAATTACCTCGAATGGAAACTATTGAACGTTTCAGCAAGAGATCTAACAGACTTGGGTCGCTTATATATATATATATATATACATAGATAGTCACTTAACTGAAGTTCTGTGGAATGAGTTCAATGGTAAAATGCAAAAACTGCTCATTCACGAGGAAGCGAAAAACAATGGGAACATTTATTTCACTTTCCATAATTTGCTCGACGAAAAGGAACTTCCTGTTTTGTCAATTTGCTCATGCGTGCGGCGAAAATGTTGTGGAGAGAGTGGAACTACAAAAACTCGCACAGGGCCAAATGAAGAAGCAGACGATATGAGAGGTCGGCAAATATACAACTGACCACTGCTATAGTGAGGTGTGACGTTGTTCTTTTTGACTTTTCATTCTCTCGAATCCAATTCCTCGAGGGCTATCTTCTCTCGTATTCGACGATCGACAATGATCGCCGTTTAATTTGCTCATGCCTGTTTGAAAACGCGATGAGCTTATTTTAAAAGTAAGCAGTAGTTCTATACGAGATACAGTGGGCAGTAGTAGGTTGGGTGATGATAGGGTTTATAATTTATACATTTGAAAATGCTTTAGATATTTTGGAAAAATCATATGGTCAGCATAATAGATTTATGTACGATTGTAATGTGTTGAATTAGAGCAAAAGCAAGAACAAATGTGTTATTCCCTAGTCGTGTGGTAGTGACATGAGCTATCACATATGACTTTCGAGTCATGTCACAATGGATGATTGCGAGCAAATTACAATAATATTTATCTGCTCGAAGTGTAATGAGACTGGGTATGGCCCTAGTGCACGCTGATTCCGTTGTGATGAACTGTGTTTTTGATAAAATAAGGGTCAATGTGGGCTGTGAGTAACTTGAGCAGATTGAACAGAGGTTCCGGCGCACAACAGGAGAGCAACATTTAAGAATGATGTACTGTAGGCTATATTTGTAATTGTTTATAACACATTGTAGTGTTTCACTCGGGTTTATCGTATTTCAGCTGTTCAATAGTAGTAAAATGTTGAGTTGAGAAATGTAGCAGAGCCACCTTTCCGGTTGCGACATGTTGCGTATCTTTAACTAGTTTATAGCTTCTCAACAGCCGAATACCCAAGTTATGTTGACCTCTCCATTCGGAGTCTTCATTGTGAAGGACCCTATTGATGTATATATACAACTATTTTCAACCTCTGAACTCATATCTCTTTCTGACAGGGGCATTACAGATCTGTAGTTCAGAAGAGAGAAAAATTTACAACGACATCATTACCTAAAACTCTCTGGAAGCCCCTTCTATGTGAGCAAGTTCATTATTCTTCTATTCTCCTTTTATTTATTTGAAATTTTTTTAAAACTTGGTAAGTCTGTAAACAAATTTAATGCTATTTACCGTAGGTCAACTCATTCAGCAAAAACAACCCGGCTTCTTAATATGCTAAATTAAAAAAATTCAATCTTATAACTTGCTCGGATTGCCCGAAAGAATCCAAGGAAAACCGAGATAATAGAACTGGGAAAAACTGGCGCTAACCGCTCACTGGTTTAGCGTAATGCTACTTAAAAGAGGAATCGAATAAAATAGAATGTTTAAACTCCTATGGATTACATAAAGCAATACAATATTAAACCGTGATTCCTTATTTCACCCCGAGAAGGACTCTCATTCACATATTCGCCCGCTACAGGCTCATTCTACATGTGATAGTTTCAAGTATGGCGGCGTATCGGATTTCCCATGGCCTTGACCATGAGCATAGGGAAAACCTTAAGGCTACCTGGGATAACTCGCGTATCCACTCAACCTTATAAGAGGAAAACCCATACAGACTTACTCTAACTGGAGAGTAAGTGTCTAGGATAATAGATGAGGCAGCTCTGCCAAAAGGCAGCCACTGCCTTTAGGCCCTTCTAGAAGGACCTTAGTATGCAACTTACCGAGTTCCAGTTTTGGACTTGTCGCTATGAAGAGTCCCAGAGGACTCTTATTTCGTGCTGAGTACAAGGGTGGAGCTGTAATTGACCGATAGAACGCTCCCTTGATTGAGTTGTTGTATTCTGCTTCTCACTTTTGAAACCAATGTGAACCTGACCTCGTATTTTGGTTCTCTGTGTTTGCACTCGAAGTTCTTTAGCCAACTGTAGTCTTTTCCAGGGAGGTTTATATGAACGATAGAGGTCAAATCGAATATCATGTAGTGGGGTGTATGCGTATAAGGCAGCTAATACATCGTGTATAGGAGTACCCCATAGGATGTGAACCACCGTCTCTTCAACCCCACATCGTAGATACCTATCACCGCCAGGAAAAGTCGCATTTGCCTCTTAAGACTGTCGTAAGTGCCAGCAGCATCTCTTGGAGGAATTAAGAGTGTGAAATTCGTTTTCTTGGCCATTGCTATGAGCTACCTCACATAATTGCTTTTTACCAATCACGTGAGGTAGATACCTAAATTGTAAGGGATTTTAAATGTGACAAGTAATTCCTCTATAGCTCAGTTGGTAGAGCGTTCGGCTTTTACGATATATAGAGTATACCGAAATGTCCAGGGTTCGAGCCCCTGTGGAGGAGTTCTTTTTTTTTCTTCCTGGATTGCGTGTGACCCAAGTCAGATGCACTTGATATTGATTTCCCTTTTGAATACGAAATTAATTAAAATATATCATATCCTACCTACAGTTACCGGGGGCTTCTATCTAACTTGTCTGCATTTTCACATATCTTCTTCTGCCAAATTGGTGTCAAAACCAGCCATCTCTATATATATACTGCTTATGCACGCTTATGCCGCAAACTTACCTCGGGTACATCACGAAGACATGATCCTAAAGGCACAAGCCCCTAAAGTCCCCAAGGTTCCTAAGTTACCTAGGATAAGACCAGTGTATTTAGCCATATGTCTGAAGAATACTATAGTGTGGCTCGTTTTTGCATGGCTGGAAGTTATATCTGACGTAGTATGGTTCTGGAAAAATGTAAGTCAGTCTACGGGCATTATAGATGTTATTCAGGTGATTCATGAGGTTCGGTGCTAACAAAGCGGATCGTGGAGCGAATCTCAAAACCAGACAAGAAAGTCTTACTTGAGCGGAAACTCAGTGAAGTAAGGAGTCTTAAAGAATACGAAGAAACATCATATGAGCTAGATATACTTCTCGGCAACGATTTGTGGAGACAAAATCCACGAAGTAGGAACTATGATTATCGACTTATATCGAGCCGACTAGCTCAACTGGCTACAGCTCGCACTGAAGGTGACATCTATACACTGATAGACTTGCTGAGATCAGGACTGCTGCGAAACCTCGGAGGAATCGGCTCTATTGCCCTTTACAACCGAACCTACCTCGGCACGAAACTGTTGATAGAAGACTATATCCGCGAGGTAATCCAGGGATTAGAATTTATAGATGAAATCCCCCTAGGCAAAAGCTCACTGACAGATCAGAGACGACTGGACTTTTTCCACGATACGAGACAGTCTTTTGGCCGCAGTGCATTGGTCCTGCATGGAGGTACTATGTTTGGACTGTGCCATATAGGCACAGTGAAGGCTCTGCATGCCAGCGGTCTTCTCCCTCATATAATAAGCGGTGCGACAGTCGGCGCCATTGTTGCCGCGTTGGTATGTAGCTGCCCTGAGAACAATCTTTCCTATGTATTGGAAAATGTATCCAAGGAAATGCCACCATTCACCGAGGAGTTTGCCAATTATAAAAAGGAGAGTGTAGTGGAAGGTGTACTGACTTCGATGTACCCGCCAGAGATTCTTCTTTTCGAGAAATACGTGCGCTCTATACTAGGTGATATGACCTTTGAAGAAGCGTATATTCGAAGTGAACGGGCCCTGAACATCACGGTCACGCCTGTGAGTGGGCCCGAGAATGGTAACAGTAAAGTGAAGCAACTCCCAAAACTGATGAATTATCTCACCACACCGAACATAGTGATATGGACAGCAATAAGAGCGAGCATAGGATCAGGTATATTCCCTGAAGAGGTGGTGCTATTAGCGAGAACGCGCAAGGGGATTGTCCCTTTTCTCCCCAAAAAGATTGAGTTTATACCTTCGAATACAACAGTGTACTTTAGCACCCGTGAATCACCTTACACCAGGCTGTCAGAACTTTTCAATGTCAACAACTTCATCGTCTCGCTGGCACGGCCCTACTTTGCGCCCGTGCTGATGTCTGAATTTAAGCATCGGGGATATCGCAGCTGGAAGGTGCGATTGGTCAGGCTGTTTCGAATGGAGTTCCAGTACAGACTTATGCAGCTTACACACCTTGGAATACTCCCTGGCTTGATAAAGCGATGGTTCCAGGATGAAAACATTCCTGGGGGGTTCCAAGTGACGATTGTACCGGAGCTGCCACACCTAATTAAGGACTTTGCACGAGTGCTCGACAGCCACGGCATTAAAGAGAAAGTCGACTACTGGATCCTTATCGGAGAGCGAAGTGTGTGGCCTATGATGTCCATTATCTGGGCTCGGTGTGCCATTGAATTTGTTTTAGACAGTATTTACAGCCGGCGGGCTGAGGGACCTGGCCCAGATCAGGAGTAGCATTTATATCTCCCTCAATTGAAACAGAGAATGACCAAGACCGTGATATTGTTATCGATGCATGATTTTAACGTGATCTGTTGAGACAAAATAGAGATAGTCATTTTCAACCACTTTAGCTTGGCCGTTTCTAGGCCCTCGAGTGATTCTGAGGATCCCGGTAACATCATCCGCTCGACCTGTTTCAAGCTGTCGAAGGGACACCAGCAGACAGGATCTATGAGTCAGATGATTGAGTAGGGCTGCTTGGTTGTCTGCCAGGACTGTTCCGGGTGTGACCAGCGGCGTATCGGCGTTAGCAAACGCGTAGACGTGTGACGACAACTGATGCAAACTGTGAATAAAGCTAAGGACTTGCTCGGGAGCCTTGCTTGCAGTCAGTAGGACGTCGATGTTTTCAATCAGGAGATATGTATTATCAGGATTACTAGTGTTGGACATGCCTGACTTAATTTTACTATACAGTTCATCCAGATCACTTGGCTTGAAGCAATTTGGCTGAGCTTTGAACAGTTGACCAGACATGTCTAGTAACCTTAGTCGACCTAATTTTTTATATAAATCAATGTCTGCACCGTATCTTTTAATTCCCTTTTCATGAAACGCAGTTTTGTCGAAGAATTGTACAACTACCACCGAGGAAGAGTGCAATTCCTGTACAATCTTTGATGCAATTAGGTCTACGAGCCAAGTTGAAGCAACATCGATTGTATTGGTAATAAGAGATAAATCCTGTCCAGGCCCGGCAGTGAAAACATGATCATTTTCGTAAAACGCTAGCTGGCTGCTCGGAAATGACTTGGACATTTTCCACTTCAGATTTCAGATTGCTCTGACATTCAGTTCGAAAATGTTTTAATCAAATTACTTTTCACGAGCAGTTAAGCGAGAGTTCACAGTTTACCCGGAGAAATTCACCTACTAAAAAAAAAAATTACATCGAGTTTAGAACTCCAAGAAAATATTTAACAGTTAATTTTCTATATCATTTTATTTTTTTTGTTATAAAAAGCTTTTATACAATGGCTAGTACCTTGCCTGCACTCGGGTCCTCATGGACTGGCGAAGAAGGGTTCAAGAGTTACTCTACCTTCTCTGCGCCTATAAAACGACAAGTCGAGCCTGTTGGTCCTGGATTCCTAGCTCACGCTCGACGAACTCTTCGAGGCCGAACCTGGAGCGAGGATGAGAAGATTCAGGCCGAACAAAATGTTAAGCAAATTGAGGAAGACGATAACGATGGACTTGAAGATGAGCCTGAAGACC
The DNA here is from genome assembly GCA_030579595.1 of Spencermartinsiella europaea. NCBI lineage: Eukaryota > Fungi > Ascomycota > Dipodascomycetes > Dipodascales > Trichomonascaceae > Spencermartinsiella > Spencermartinsiella europaea. The sequence goes on from JAKTRG010000001.1 coordinate 1,007,891, forward strand.
CCGAAATGCTGGTTCGAGACCCCAAAGACTGGAAGGGCCAGGATCATTACGCCGTTTTGGGTCTGTCAAAGTACCGATATAAAGCGACTGAGGATCTGATTCGAATTGCCCACAGAAGAAAGGTACTGAAACACCACCCCGATAAAAAGGCTGCCGAGGGTGCTATCAACGAGGATGGTTTCTTCAAATGCATTCAGAAGGCCTTTGAGGTTCTGATGGACCCCACTAAACGTGCCCAGTGGGATTCAGTTGACGAGGAAGCCAATGTGGCACCTCCTTCCAAAAAATCCAAGGGAGACTTTATCTCTCAGTGGGCGCCTGTCTTTGAGTCTGAGGCTCGATTCTCGAAAAAGCAACCAGTGCCTAGTCTGGGAACTATGGAGTCTGCCAAGGCCGAGGTCGATGCATTCTATTCGTTTTGGTACAATTTTGACTCGTGGCGAAGCTTTGAGTATCTCGATGAAGACGTTCCAGACGATACAAGTAACCGAGACAATAAGCGGTACATAGAGAAGAAGAACAAGGCTGCACGACAGAAGCGCAAGACTGAGGACATTGCTCGACTAAGGAAACTCGTCGACGACGCTCTTGCAGTAGACCCCCGAATCCGTTTGTTTAAGGAAGCCGAGAGGAAGGCCAAGGAGCAGAAAAAGTGGGAGCGAGAAGCAGGAGCTCGAGAGGCAGCTGAGGCTGCCAAGAAGGCCAAGGAGGAGGCCGAGCAGAAGAAAAAGGCAGAGGAGGAAGCTGCAAAGGCTGCCAAAGAGGCCGGGAAAAAGTCCAAGGAGGCTGTCAAGAACGCTAAGAAGAAGAACAAGCGAACTATTCGAGGTAGTGTCAAAGATGTCAACTACTTTTCTAGCGGAGCAGCTGACGTTAAAGACATCGATAACATTCTCAACGATGTGGATGCCATCGTTGAAAAGCTCGATGATCTTGGACTGGAAACACTTGCCGGAAAATTGAACGGAGTCACTGATGCTGATACTGTCAAGGGTATATTTTCGGAGCAAGTATCTTCGATTAGCGTTTCTGGATTGAGGTACTTTGCTTGATTTGCCTGAGTGAGAGTTACGTCGTCTCGACGGGCCTGCGGTAACCCCTCCTGGGGAGGGTTGGTTCTGATTCGCAGAAAGTGTACACTCAACGTTAGATTAAAGGTTATGTAACTTGCAGTAGACTATAGGATCGATAAACGATCTATAGCGGGGCTGCTTTTTGGAAATATCTATGAACTACTTCTGCTATAGACTAATAGGCTAATAGACTAAAGGAAACAAGATTTCTTTCTGACTGAAAGCAAAGGATAATTGTATAGACGATGTTGAAATTTGAGAATGTTGCCATACACAATTTCAATTTTACTGTATAACCCTGCACGAAGCCGTTTGTACGATGGTATTAAGCGGCGAGCGATTTTCCGATTAATCGCACATAACTCTATTTTCCACTTAATATATTCATCCGATCTCTCCCATTAATCACAAATTTAATTACCAACCCCGGTTATGGACCTGATAGTGAGAAAACAAGGCGGAGGTGTTTACGCAGAGGAAGGGAATCCTTACAATTATATCGTCATCATTGACGCTGGCTCAACTGGCTCGAGAGTTTACATTTATCACTATCCCTCACAGCCACTGAAGGATCAAGATGGAGCTAGCAACTTTCCTCAAGTCAGCATGTCGGGAAATAAGTGGACGAAGAAGATTAATCCTGGGCTGTCGACGTTTGCAGATGATCCCGGAAAAGCGGGAAGTGATCATATAAAAAAGCTGATCGAGTTCGCCGAGAAAATAGTGCCCAAGTCGCAGCATTACAGGACCCCTATTTTTCTGCACGCTACTGGCGGATTGAGATTGCTTTCGCAGAAGCAGCAGCACGAATTGCTTACCGGAACATGTAGCTACGTGCAGAAGGAGAGCAATTTCTATTTGCCCGACTGTGAATCACACTTCTCCACAATTGAGGGAGAAACTGAAGGCATTTTCGGATGGGTTGCTATGAACTATCTGATTGGAGACTTCTCTGCTCCTGAAGATCATGATCACGGGAAGGGTCATACGACTTACGGATTTCTGGATATGGGCGGAGCCTCTGCTCAAGTAACATTTGTGCCGAATGCGACAGGAATAGACAGTCATAAGCAGGTCCTGTACACCGTAAAGCTAGCGTCTTTTGATGGCACTAACGATATGAGCTTTAGTGTGTATTCAAAAAGCTTTTTGGGAGCCGGCGTATATGAAGCTCGCAAGAAGTATCTGAAAGGGCTGAAGGCTGACGATGATGGCAAGCTCAGAGATCCATGTATGTTGGAAGGGCAGACAGGGGACTGGAGCGGTGTAAAGGAATTGTTGAGCAAAAGGGACGACAACAAGGAGGACGACGGGGAGGGGGAGGATGAGGATGATGATAGGAATGAGGATGAGGAGGATGATGAAAATGAGGATGATGAAAATGATGAGGATGATGAAGATGATGATGATGATGATGGCGAGGACGACGAAGACGACAAGGACGGCAAACATGACAAACAGAAGCAGAATGAGGCCGAACCATCTAAGCCCAGTTCTGAGTCTAATATCGTTGGGATAGGAAACGCATTGGAGTGCCTATCTCAGATCCAGCCTTTGCTGAAGAGCGTCAAAGATGAAGACCTGCCTGCTTTTGATTTTGAGATCAATCATTTCATAGGAGTCAGCGAGTATTTCGATACAAGTGAAGCATTCCAGCTAGGATCTTCTTATGACAGAGCAGATCTGGCAGCAGGTGTGAAAGAATTCTGTGGTAGCAAGTGGGATGAAGTGACGAAATCAAAGGAATATGCTAATGTTAAGGAAAGCGACCTAGCAGCCCTGTGTTTCAAATCAAACTGGCTTCTTGGTATCGTTCACAACGGGTTCGGTTTCCCCGAAGAATTCTCTGACAACTCTAGTGAGCCTTTAACAGGATATCTCGCTCATCTCCAAACAGCCCAAGAAATTAATGGGGTAGAATATTCGTGGACTTTGGGTCGAGCCGTGCTCTACGCGTCGAGCGAAACTGGTAAAAATGGAAAGCATATGGGCATACAGACTGCATTTTCAAACACATGGAAGCATGCTGGCGAGACTGGACGCCGAGAACGCCCTAGTTTCGATGCTAGCAAAGTAGGAGAGGATGAAGATGGCCAGGATTGGGGTGATGTTTTGGATTCCAAGTCACATCGACTTTGGGGATCAATACTGTTTCTTCTCATTTTGGTAATATCGGTATATCTCCTATTGGGACGTACTCGTCGCCGACAAATTTGGGAGAGCATAAAGACTCGCATGGACAATCTCAATGTGCGTAAGTCAGAATACTTACGAGTCGCCCAGCTGCGGCAGGAAAACGATAGAGTGGCTGCATCACGGGAATATGAGCTGGACGATATCGAAGAAGAGTTTGGGGTTGAGTCGGATGAAGAAAACGCTGTGTAGGTTAAGTCATGCGTACTCTTTCTCGCGACCGTTGCACAAATATGTAAATAGTTAAGTCAAGTGCTGATGTTAACTAACAATTTTTCACAACACGTTAAACCCACTAATTTTCTTCAAAAAGGGCTCTCTAAAATGCCGCGAGGCGGAATCTTCCTTCCTGCCAAGCAAAACTGCACTTTACGTAGCGTAGCAGCCCTGTCGAATTTCCTAGAAATTGAACGAAATCGTCTAACATCCCCCACATTATTCTTATGCAGGGACGAAAAGAATTGAAATTTCATTTCAAACATCATGTCGGGTAGTAAGAGTCAGAAGGTATGAACGAGAGTAGTTGAGCCATACTGTAAAAAAACGTCAAATATTGAATAAAATTTAACAAGCCAGATGCATGGAAGTCTTTTATAGCGGGAGGTACCGCTGGAGCGGTCGAAGGTCTTGTTACGGTATGCTTGTCACTTTTTTGACGCAATGTTGAATATATCGCCATATTATTTAGATCAGAATCTAACCAGTACCCATTTGAGTTTGCCAAAACTCGACTTCAACTAGTGTCCAAGGATTCCAAGGCCTCTAGAAACCCTATACGTTTAATTATATCTGTTGGGAAGCAGCAAGGATTCGCGTCTCTATACACTGGCTGCGGAGCTTTTTTGGTAGGAAACACCGTTAAAGCCTCGGTTCGATTCCTGGGATATGATTCGATCAAAAATCTACTAGCCGATGAAGACGGCAAACTGTCTAAATCGCGTGGTGTCGTTGCAGGGCTGGGTGCTGGTATACTGGAATCAGTTATTGCTGTGACACCGTTCGAGACAATCAAAACTGCAATGATAGACGATAGACAGACTGCGAACCCAAAATATCAAGGCATGATTAGAGGAACTTCTAGGCTGGTTCAGGACAAGGGGTTCTCAGGTATCTACAAGGGACTGGTTCCTGTGACAATGCGTCAGGCTGCAAACCAGGCCGTCAGATTGGGATCATACAATGCAATGAAGACATTGGTTCAGTCGTATAAGTCAGATCCACTCGCTCCACTTTCTTCGGTTGAAACTTTTGGAGTGGGAGCTGTAGCTGGTATCATTACTGTATACACCACAATGCCCATCGACACGGTCAAGACGCGAATGCAGAGCCTCGATTCGAAGAAAATGTATTCAGGGACGTTGGATTGTTTCTACAAAGTATTCAAACACGAAGGAGTTTTCGCATTTTGGAAGGGTGCTACTCCTCGGTTGGGAAGACTGATTCTCAGCGGGGGCATAGTGTTTACGATATATGAGAAGATTATGATCTTGCTGACCTGATCTATGTATTGTACTATTATAAGGAAAAAGAATATTATGAGACTCAAACCAACTCCAAAGCACAAAGGAGTCTTTAGAAAGAAAAAAAAGTTTGAAGTATAATGTTTTCACAATATTCTGCCTCCCGTAGGCTAGCAGACATATCCTCTATATTCAGATCTTCGCTTGCGCCTTTTCAAAACAACAAAAAATCAGACTATGTCAAATAGATAGATGTCCTAAGAGTATCACTTTGTGGGGACCAGGAAGCTTCCTCAAACCATCTCTTCTGCGCTGACCGCTAGCTGCTGCTGCTGCTGCTGCTCAGCCGTGTTGTCTTCTTCGCTTTCAGAAGTCTCAGATTCAGATTGTGTCCTTAAGATGGCCATCTCCATTCGTCGAGCCTGTAGATAATCTCCCACTGCCTTTAAAATTATAATCGCTCCAATAACCATGAGCAGCGTGGCAATCCACCCTGTGGCCCCACTGTCGTTATCTCCCACAGCAGGAGCCGTAGCAGCTACGTGACCCTGAGAAAAGCTGCCTGCTCCCAAGCTGTCCAAACTATCCTGGCCATTCACATCATAGTCGTTAGGATTGTTAGGTTCGTACTGCTGCGGAGGTCTTCCACTTGGCTCTGAAAGGCTCGGGTCCGGACGCAAGTAATACCCACACTGTAACAGAGTGAATCCCAGCCCAGCCCGGGAACCATGCTTGGCCGCATGCGATGTATGTAATAAATATGTCAAGAAAAACCCAACAAACTGGAATGCGGCCGACACCATGAAGTTCCATGCAAAATTAATAGGAGAACCTACTGGGAGACCCTCAATAAATAACTCGTCTGATAGCCCGGGTGCCATAATGGTGGTTTCCCAGTAAGGGGGAGCTGCATCTGCTGCTGCCTCAGCGTACGTAGGAGGGCTGTCCTCGCTTGGCTTTGCCGGTGCTGGTTTTGCCACGATATTATTAAATACTCCATCATTATTGCTTCCAGGGACCGTGCGAGGACCGGGTTGTCCGAATCCCAAAAATCCACGTATAGACGAACCAAAACCGCTAGATGACGGCACACTACGTGAAACCGGTTCTCCTAGACCAGACGAACCTACGCCTTCGTTTGACCCGGCTGGGTTATTTACAAATTCATTTGCCATCTCATCATGCTGCCCAACTTGACTTGTGTCTCGTTCGTTTACTACGTTCCTGTCATCCTGCCAGTCGTCCAACTCGCCATCGTCGTCCTCGGCTTCTGAGTCCGAGCCAAATGCGTCTAGTAACCGCGATCTAGCAGCCTCCTGGCCCAACGGTAGCCTATCTCCATCTCCCAAACCGTCAGAAGCATGAAATACAACGTTCTGTGACTGGAGGGCAGGTGCCTCTGCTCCATCCACACGTTGATAGTTGCCACTCATATGAGCTCCTTTCTTCCTTATAGAGCAGTAATTAATGTGTTCTTTTTTGCTACTCAAAGCCAGTAGCTATGGAAAATCAAGATTTCTATTAACTCCAAGTTTACGTTATTTGCGATACGGACGCTTACGAATTACGGTTAATCAAGGCTTAGACCCGCTTGACCTTGCCCTGATTCTGATCGCCGGCCACGATGTCGCCCTAAATTACTCCTTTACTCTGATGAATCATAACATACAAGTTGTTAGCGAAAGAAACCAGTCGAATAAATCTCGACTCTAATATTATATTAAACATGACACATACCATCAGATTGTTAGCAAAAATAAAATCCCACTCCTACAAAACTTGCATATTTGACTTCTACTTTCACATCACATACAACCATAAAATAATTCAAATTTAATAGCAAAACCCACTCATATAAATATAAAAAAACTCCATATCGTATCGCATCTTTTATCACCAATGCCCACTTTTGGTATCCTCTTTCACAGGCATCTGCCATGATCCAGCCAGTCCAACAATGGCCCCGTCTTCTTCTTGTTCTTCTTGAGCGCGTCGGACGACACCGGGCTTGTTAATGACAACATCATCATCATCAGAGCTAGAAAACGGATGTTTCCCCATTCGTCTGGAGCTCAGCATTCCCAGGATAGTTCTGTTCTCAGACAACAGTCTCTTTCCCCATGTGCCAGCGGCAGAATCTCCCGTCTCGTCACGAGCCTGCTTTAAAAATGGAATCAGAGCGGTTCCACCAGTACCTCGACTTTTATTCTTGGCAGCGGCAAGTCCTTCTCGCTTAGTGTGAGAGCCAATAGTCTTGTTTCTCTGAGCCTCTCGGGCCTGCACGACAATATATCGTGACACTACCTGAATGTGCTTGTCTCTAAAAGCTCGAAGCATTGCCAAGCAGGCATCATAAGAAAGCACTAAAGCAGGAGTCTCAGCTGCATGCTCTGTCACGAAGTCTCGAATCTCTGCTACCTGAGTCAAATGCTCTAGGAACCGGCGATGCTGACCCGGCATGTATTTTCTCATGTCGTGAATGAACGAGTGGTTCTTGGGACCAGTAATCCCTTCACCAGGCCGTGCGGGCCCACTACCGCTATGTCTGGTCCCAGTGGGGTGATGGTCTACGTTCAGCAGAATATCGAGAGCCTGAATCAACGAACTCTGAGCGTTACTGCCACCCGATATCTGCCGATATTCTTTTTCGTCTCCGTATCGAACTCCTTCGGGAAGACCAGCCTCGGCCATATTTTTCCAACCCGCTAGATACGGTCGGATCCTGAAATAAAAAATATGAGGGTCGCACATTTCGTACATGCGACCGAGGCTCTCATTGATGCCGTCGATAGCCTCGGCAAGCTTCTGCAGACATTTCACCACTGTTTCAGCGTCATTAACTCGGCAGGCCTGGATAGCGTCTAGACCAGTAGTCAGACAGTCGGCACCTTGACGTTCTATAGCGGTGCTAACAAGATAAAACCAGCTTTCGTCGATGCAGCCAGTAAAAGTGCACAGAGTTGCCAAGTTGTTCAACGACCAGTCTTCAGGCTTAGTCGGCAGAATCGTCTTGAAGTTCCACAGGCATACCCCTGCGTATGACATAATTGCAGGCAGTTCAAAGTGGTCAGCGACCTGCTGCCACGGCACAGCCAGTTGTTTTGGGATATGGTCTTTGGGCGCGTCTCCTGCCCACACGTATCCATGCGCTATAAAACTCAGAATGCTGCATGCTCTGCGCCAGTTTGGCTCTGTATTCAATTTGGCGGTGGATAGAAGCGGCATATCACCTACCATATTCCGTATATTCCGGGTCAGGATGAGGGCAGGCAGGTTCTGTGCAATCTGCTCCCATGGTTGGTAATAGCTGTCGTCCAGTTTTTCCAATGGAAGTTCCTCGGGAAGAAACCCCGTCTTAGGACTGATCCCGTAGTCTTCGAGCCGTGGTATAGGCTGCAGCATGATATGCTATAGTGGGCAAAGAAGACGGTTTTTTATACAAACCAATGCAAATACGAAAGTATAAATATGTGAAGTTTTTTGGGGGAGGTTTATAGAATGAGTAAGCCGAAGTCTGGTGAGCAGATCTTGTGAGTAAGCTCACATGCTAGATACACGGCCGGGTGACATCTAATTAGGATAGTGCCATCGTAACTGTCGTCTAGGAAAATCAAATCATTCAAAACTTGTTGGGCATATAGAAATAGATGAAAATTAAACGGTAAAAAACAATTGCCATCAGGCATGCTCTGCATTATAATAATGTTGGGCACTATCCAGTTACGGTCAAGTGTGGGTATCCATAACAGTTGCCAATAGATCAATGACACTATATCCCTACATTTTTGCGCATCACGAAATCTAAATGACCCGCCGTGCCCCGCCGTTGCGGATAGAACGAACAGTAGAATAGCGAGTACACTGGGCAGTCGTTCCGCCCTTTCTAGGGTTTGTTCTAAAACTGTAGCAGTGCATCATTCAGTTTGCATTACTCACTCTCCCATTCAATTCTCCTCTGAGTATGACCCTGGGATAGTTAGGACTTTCCTAATACGTATATGACAGTTACAATGGGTATATAAGTCCTGAAGTATTAAAATAGCCAACTACAAACAAGACTTTCCTGCCGACTCCGACCAGAGTACTCTCGTAGCTCTTTTGTACAGATATTGGTACTGGCTTACGCACTGTACCTGTTTAACACTGCGCAAGATTAAGTGAAGTAGTTTCCCTGTTGTTCAGTTTCATCCTGGCATACGCATTCTTTGCAGATTACCCCAGATGCCCGTCTTTAATCTCCATAGAGCGTGAAGCGTGAAGCAGACGTGAGTAGAGCTTTCATGCCCTGCTGATTTCAAGATAGGACTCTAATTAGCAGGTCCTATTGAAACCACCCCGCATCACGTTTGACCAAAACATGCTTTACCCTGCTATCACGATCAACCTCCAGGCCCATTGCTTTCAAACTAACTTCCTCCCCAACCCAACTGACATTTCGTGCCACCAAAATCCCATTATTTTAATTGACACATGTTGGCAAACCTAACGACAGACATTTTCTATAATTTCCAATGCCTGAATTAGGTGAAGTGAGTGTGATTGAGTAAAGAAGGAAACCTTGTGCAACGCAACTGACCAGATCGCGCACGCTACTGCAATTCTCAGAAAATACCTCGTCGGTCGCGTTATTAAATCTGTCGCGTCCAAGGAAGACCACTTAATATTTTGCAGCCCTCTGACTAATGAATTGTTTGAGAAAGCACTGCAAAACCGGAAAGTCACAGATGTGAACCGTCACGGCAAGTATTTTTGGGCCCATTTGGACAACCACAAGGTGGTTCTTCTCCATTTTGGTATGACGGGCTGGATAAACGTCAAAGGAAAAAAGACGCACTTTATTGTCATGGAGAACGGCGGGGACAAAAAGGCTAAAGAGAGGCTTGCCAGAGCAGCAAACTCTAAAGTAGTTAAGTCTGAAAATGACAACGAGTCATACGACGGCTTGGGCGAAGTGGACGACCCCGACATGCAGTGGCCCCCAAAGTTTGACAAGTTCATCGTGACGACTGATGACGGTACAGAAGTAGCGTTCACAGATCCCAGACGACTAGGGCGGGTCCGTCTGCTTGATGCAGACACTGAAGAAGAAGTTATGAAGTTGGATCCCTTGCGCAAGAACGGATTGGACTTTTCAAAGCCAGAAAATAGATGGGATCTGGCCACGTTCTCGACAGAGGTATCTCGGCGGAAAGTTCCAGTCAAAAGCTTGCTGCTCGACCAAGCTTTGTTTGCCGGGGTGGGGAATTGGATCGCCGATGAAATTTTATATCAAGCCAGAATACAGTAAGTTTTTTTCGAGGGCTCACAAGGATATTTGAAAAAATAAGCAAAAAAGGAATCTAAACTAACGTACAGCCCAGAGCAATATTCCAATACGTTGTCAGATGCTGACCTCGACAAACTTTACAGCAAGCTTATTGACATTTGCACATTTGTTGTTAAAGTTCAAGGTAAGTGGTAAATCTACTGAGTAAAGAATGTGCAATTTCTCGGATTGCACGAGACGGACTGGTGAACTATGCGAAGCAGGAAACTCTGGGAGACTCTAACTAGGGAACACTACTCTATTTCCTGAAGATTGGCTCATGTTGCATCGATGGGGCAAGAGGCGGAAGGGGGAAAAGCAGAAAACAGCTGATGGCTACGTCGTAGAACATGTCACGGTAGGAGGTCGCACCAGCTCCTACGTCCCCGAATTGCAGAAATTAAATAAAAAGGTTGAAATCGTAGAAGAGCAGGTGGATGAAAAAATTATTGTTGAAGAAGATGAGAAAGTGCTAACTAAGAAGCGGAAAGCTGCTACTACCAACGGTGGTCGCAAATCAAAACGAAGCAATTAACTTTCTATACTTCGTGATACATGCTTTCTTTTTTGCTTGAGCCTTCTCTTTTTTTTTTCAAGAACTATGGTTGAAACTATGCAATAAACGGGAATGGCGCTCATGCGATGCTACTATGTTATTGGGAAAAATATAAGATTGCATGGGTGTTTCAAGTACCGACATCACACAACTAGGCTCAAAATATGTGGTTCGATATAGCAACGCTCCTTGTCATCATATCGACCTGTATAACGCTGCAAGATTGAACCAGGGTGATGAACTGCCTCTGAAGAAATGCCGGTTGTGCACCATCAAGGCAAATAAATTAGATGTGCAATTGACACATTGTCATGGCAAGTCGGAAAGGTCCAACTGCTGTACAATATATATAGGCAACATTTTGTTTACATTGGAACCTTACCATTTTTCAATCCAGCTCAACTTGAAAAAAAATGTTGAAGAATTGGCTTCTCTTTTCCGGAGTACTTCTGGTAATCTATTGGGTTCGCCTGATAATCATAGAGAGGGTGTATCAATACCGGGCTCGCAAACTCGGAGTGTCTCTTCCCAAGCTGTACAGATCGTGGTTTTTTGGTATTCCCACGACTGTAGAATTTATCTATGAAAATTTGAATTATCGGCTGCTCTCATCGATGAGACGGAAGCAGAGGACAATTTTTGAGAACCGCCAAACCTTCAGACAAGAGATGCTCGTCAACACTCAGATACATACGTATGACCCGGATAACATTAAGACGATGTGTGCCACCAAATTTAACGATTTCACAATTGGACGTCGCGGCAAGATATTGACTCCTCTTCTGGGGAAGGGAATATTCACTACCGATGGGCTTGAATGGAAGCATTCCAGGACTATGCTTCGCCCTCAGTTCACCAGGGAGCAGATTTCCCAGCTTCAAGTTATGAACTCTCATATTGATAAACTCTTTATGTACATCCATAAGAAGCAAGCAGAATCTCCCGAATACTTGGATTCCCAGTCTCTTTTTAGTAACCTGACTCTAGACACTGCTGCAGAATTTTTATTCGGCGAACCATTCAATTCAGTTGAAAATTTCGACGATTCTGTGAAGAAAGGTATTGAGCCGGCGGCTAATAACGAGCGGCCCACTGGGTACGAATTTTATTCCAGCATCCGACTAGGTATTGGCTATGTTGTCTTGAGGTTTCAGTTTGGTGATTTGTTCCCCATTGAACAGAACAAAACATTCAACAAGTACGTAAAAATATGCAACGACTTTGTCGATTCTTTTGTTGCCCAAGGGCTAGAGGCTGTGAAAAATGGCGAGGAGACCAAGAAGTATATATTTTTGAGAGAGCTGGCCAAGGAGACAACTGACCCTGTTCGACTTAGAGGTGAGTGTCTCAATATTATCCTGGCAGGAATGAGCACGACCTCATTATTGCTGACATTCTCTATCTACGTGCTGGGCACGAATAAGGAAGTATGCACCAAGTTGAGGGAGAGTATCTTGGAGGAATTTCAAGATGTTGATCCTGCGGACATCACTTTTGAGAAATTGAGAAGTTGCCAGTACTTGAATTACTTTATCAATGAGGTCCTGCGAATGTATGCCATTGTTCCTTTTAACGAAAGAAAAGCTCTCAGAGACACAGTTTTGCCCAAGGGAGGTGGACCAGATGGGAATGATCCGATATTCGTCCCCAAGGGCTCTGATTTACTGATCCACGTCCATGCCGCCCACCGAAACAAGCGATTCTGGGGTGAGGATGCTGAGGAGTTTCGACCGGAAAGATTTGGCGAGAAGCTCCGCCATACTTGGAATTTCCTTCCATTTCTCGGTGGACCGAGAATTTGCCTGGGTCAGCAGATGGCTACGTCTGAGGCAGCTTTGTCTCTAGTGAGGTTACTTACGGAATTCAAAGGGTTCGAGGTCAAGCTCCGTCCTGGTGAAGACCCTCGGGACCCTCCATTTTATTTCAGATTAGGGATTACAATGCCATACGGCTGTCCTGCTCGGTTCATTCAGGCTGATAAAGACGAGTGACTTCTATTTCAAACTTTAGTCTACACACGTATATATAGTATTGAAAAAAATAATACACAAGGTTTACGAGAGAGCCAATTCGAGCGTAATATAATCAACTTGCCTTCGGCACGACCTCCCCGTGGAGGTGACTCGCGTCGCGAGACTCTATCAATTGATTAATGGAAAGCTCAATTGTGCTTGGTGCAAAGAGTTATTAGGTAGACAGTTAGTGTGTTGAGCTCTCACCACATATCAATTTGGTCCCCACGTGTGTGTTTGTGGGCGTCTCCCCTCCCCTGCATATATCCGTAACGTTATACTTGCGCATATCACACCGAGTACAAAGTCAACTATCTACAAACATGAGGAGGACGTTAATTGCAAGGGCCAAGAGCCAAGTAACTAGACTCACGGTATCCAATTTCTTGGATACCCCTTATACTGTAAGTATTGCTTCATAAGGAGATTTTTTTTTGAAAAGAGTAAAGAAATGAACGCTCCGCGATAAGGTGAGATGTTTTAGGATCAAATGGTTGACTTTCTCATGAATATCACTTGCCCAGACCTAATTGATTCACCAGTTTCTTGCTTCCCCGGAGGAAATAGATTGGGTTCATATGGCAAACTTGGAAACTAATAAGGGGAGAGCACTTTTGAACATTCCTCGATACAACAAAGGTGCCGGGTTTTCCGCTGTCGAGAGGAATGAGTTCGGGTTGAATGGATTACTGCCTGCTGCCATCAATTCACTTGGTAAGCTTTAACCTGTTATACTCTTATGTTTGTGATTCCCTAACCAGACCAACAGGTGGTACGAGCGTACGAACAGTACAAAAATACGCCTGGAGATCTCGCCAAAAATGCCTTTTGCAATAGTATGCGGTTGCAGAATGAAGTTCTATTTTACCGACTTATCTTAGACCATCTTGAGGAAATGTTTAGTATCATTTACACTCCCACAGCTGGTGAAGCAATTGAACAATACTCGCAGCTTTTCCGAAGACCCCAGGGCTGTTTCATAGATATTACGACTCCTGATGACGTTGAGTCCAGGCTAGCTCGTTTTGGTGGGGCGGAAGACATCGACTATATAGTGGTTACTGATGCAGAGGGAATTCTGGGAATCGGAGACCAAGGAGCGGGTGGCATTGAAATCTGCATGGCGAAATTGGCGCTCATGACCGTTTGTGCAGGCATTGACCCAGCCAGAGTAATTCCTGTAGTTCTTGATGTGGGCACCAACAATGAGAAACTGCTCAATGATCCGCTCTACCTTGGATTACGAATGAACAGAGTTAGGGGTCAGAGATACGATGATCTTGTCGACCGTTTCATCAAGGGCGTGACGAAGCAGTTCCCCAAGGCAATGGTCCACTTTGAGGATTTTGGAGTCGCAAACGCCTATCGGTTGCTGGGGAAATACAGGGAAGAGATACCCTGTTTCAACGACGATATACAGGGGACCGGTGCGGTAACCATGAGTGCCTTGAACGCGGCATTCAAGTATCTGGATGAAGACTTCAAGCAATCCCGGGCTCTGATTTTCGGAGCAGGTTCAGCCGGCGTGGGTATTGCCAATCAGATGACCAATGACTTGGTTGCAAAGGGTCTGTCTGTCGAAGAGGCCCGTAAACGAATCTGGCTCTTTGATCGTCCGGGAATCCTTGTGAAGTCTTTGGGCGATCAACTGACTGACTTCCAACGAGCCTATGCAAGAGATGACTCTGAATTTGAAGGAGTAGATAAGAAATCGCTTGTCGATGTTATCCATCGCATAGAACCCCATATACTGATTGGTTGCTCCACTAAACCTAAGGCTTTTGACGAGAGCGTGGTGAAAGAAATGCTCCAGCACAGTGACCACCCCATCATCTTCCCTCTCAGCAACCCCACACGTCTACATGAGGCTGTTCCTGAGGATCTGCTCAAATGGAGCGGTGGGCGAGCCATTGTAGCGACAGGCTCTCCATTCAAGCCTGTCAATGGGAAGATAGTTTCTGAGAACAACAACTGTTACGTTTTCCCAGGAATAGGTCTTGGGGCCGTTTTATCGAGAGCCAAGAGAGTTTCCAATTCTATGATTGCTGCAGCTGTAGAGGCTTTAGCCCAGCAATCGCCCATCCTAGTAGACCCTGCGCAGGGCCTTTTGCCTTCGGTTGCAGATATTAGAGAAGTTTCCGCTCGAGTTGCTACTGGGGTTGTTCTTCAGGCTCTCAAAGATGGAGATGCTACCGTTGAGAACGAGAAGAGCCCAGATCGTGCGAAGAGAGTAGAGATCCCTCGTGATCATGACGAGTGTTTGAAATGGGTCAAGGCTCAAATGTGGAAGCCTGAGTACAAAATTCTTAGAAAGATTGAAAATTAGAACAGACTTGGCCAATATCATTGTCACAAATATTATTTCTTCAATTTCTTGTTTTGAATTTGGTATATACAATAAATAGAACTAGAATTTCACGGACGAAAAGGTAAACCCAGGGAGAGATGATTTGGGAGTGTACAATGACTTCCATGAGCCCGGGATTCGTTTCGTCCGTTCCATCCATAATGCATCGGGGTTGACTCGGGCAAATGAGCGTATTAAATCTTCGCACTCACCTATAGTGAAAAATGGCGATGCCATTTGGAGCATATCATCAAACAGCTCCTCAGGGACTCGGGTATTTGAGAGTATCTCAGACAGGCAATCCGAAAGGGCTTTAAATATTCTTCCTTCAGGTGATAACCTGGGAAATCGTGTTTTTGAAGGGAATAAGCGTTTCAGTTTTGGCCAAAGCCGCGTTATTCGGGTTGTCATGAAGTCTTTTCCGTGCTTGCAGGTATCTCCTATGCATTTCAAAGCGGTCTCGAGCACATAAACCTCTTCATCATCTAATCGAGATACAAGAACTGGCCAGTAAGAGTTGATAATGGGGAGAAAGTCACTCTGGCTCACGAAGAGTACTTCGAGGGAAGAATCAATGGTTGCTATCAAGTTGTAGCGTAAAGCTGGCGAGCCATGAGTTAGGTACTTCTCTGTGTAACTCACAATCTTTGCAAGTAGTTTGTAAGATGACTGTGATATTGGATATTTCCATTCTTTCAACTCCTTCTCATGGGCGTTGTCCATGGCTGCAGGAAGAGAATCAGAACCTGAAGTTTCGTTTGCAGGATTATCATGCTCAGTGGGGACGGTGTCATCGCTCTTTTCATTAAAGACGGGGGCCTCAACAGCCCGATTTAATTCCATTATCAAAGCATCAATAGTGGAGATATGGATGTCGGCGGAGTCAGATCCCTCCATCTCATCTGATGCAGATAACAAAAGTGCAGCATTGCTTTTCCTCATTACTTCAACCAGAGTTTGGAAAACGCTAAACATTCCATCAACGAGTTTTGTGTACTGATGGTAATTATCCAATATCACAAATATACTAGTCACCAAATCATCCATATACGGCACCAGTTCTTGGCCCCCTAGCTTAACTAAAGTAGAGAGGATTCTGGGCGTCTGCGGCGAAAAGTCTAGGGAATTGATTTTGATGGATACCTCGTCGACTAGATAGTCAGCGTTCTCAACTAGCAAGCTCTGAACAGTCGGATATCCACAGTCCTGAGCAATACGGACAATTGTCTGTTGCGAACATTGTACAACTCGTGTATTGTCATATCCAAGCATCTCAACGATGGGATACAGCACATCTATTAGCTCGCCCCTGAAGCCCAAGCCCATATGGTTGGAAATCAGGGCCAGACCCCATAGTGAAATACAGGCCAGGCTGTCTGTTTGGCCACTTTTTGCCTTTCTCACACTGGAAGCTTCTCTTATAACTTGCTGATAGAGGGCGAGACAGTCCGTCACTACATAAGATATAGTGATATCCCGAGAAATAGGACGAGAGTCGTTCGAGACGGGTTCATCATCAGCAATTATCCAGTTATCCACCGTATCACTCTCAGCTGGTGACGAAAGTAATCCTTGTAGTATGCAGGTGACAGACCAGATTAATGACACAGAGGAGCTATTGCTGCCCAAATTCCAGTCTTCCAGTCTTCTGAGCAGATCTTCCGCTATCGCAACCCCATTGTTCGACCGCCCCATGTTTACAAGCAGCTTCTGCAAGGATCTCTGAGTTCCGATCGAAAGGTCTCCTTTGATGGAGAGGTCCCTGAGCAGGACCATATCATCGTTTGTAACATCCATGTCGAGAGAAACTGTGGGGTCCAGCTGTGCACCTATGGACGATTTTACCCCGGGGAGAGACTTGAAGTCCAGTACATCGTCCAGTAGAGTATTTGAGAGTACAGTAGCAAGAGGAGAAGGGCTCTCAAGAAGTTCAAGGGAACTGTTTATCGCATTCAATACGTTTATCGGTTTCTCCTCGTCAGGGGATGACATCACACGGGATAGAGATTCTATCCAATCGCGAGTCCTCACAGTGAGAGCAGAACGCACTGCTTCCGAGGATACAGCGGGTATCATTAACGATCTAGCCTGATGAGATATCTCTTGATCGGATTTTGCCAAGAAATAAAGAGCCGTGTCGAGCATAATTGGGATGCTTGAATCAAGTGTCAACACGCAATGCTCTAAGATGTTTATGGCCAGAAATAGCATCTCCTTTTGAACTTCGGGCCGTGCATGCGTTCTCAGACTTACAATATTGCTGAGCGCTATTCTGACTTGCTCCTTACTGGCAGCAAGCCAAGCTGGCGTTCGATGTGCATGAGTTGATGATAAGCTTGGTTGAGGTTGTTGCATTTCCGGGAAATCAAGATCATTAAAAACATTGCGCAACAGGCTACTAAGCAGGCTGATCGCAGGACATATTACGACATAATTGACTTTGCCAAACGTTCCCGTGAGCAGCTTTGTCATTCCGGAGACAATTCCGGGCAAAACAGGAACCAAGTCATCAGGGTCTCGCAGTATTCCGCTCAACACAATATTGAGAGCACTGAGTGCAGCTCTCTGTAACTCGACTGAGCCGCCATCAGTAGGCAAGCACTCAAGAAAGAGTGTTATATTGTATGCAATCGCAGGTATATCAGCTAGGTTCTGCTCCAGGTTTCTCGATACAACCGCTTTATAGAGAGCAGATAAGCTCCGACACCCAGCGGCCTTAACCTCGGTAGATTTCTGCAGAAACTGTGGAGTAGTCAGGGACTTTGAGCTCGGTGATGGTGGCGGTCCAAAGGAGAGAAATGTTAACAGCGAGAGGAACTGGGTAGCCAATTGCAGCGACATAGTCAAGTTCCAGCAGTGCGACAGTAGGAACTCGACTATACTTAGCACCAATTCGGTAGTCCTGTCACCCAGGTGATCTTTTCCCAGTAAATGCGAAAGGGGCATGAAGACGTAGTCGCCAAAATTCGAATCCAAGACGGTGGCCGCGTCTGGGATGGATCTCAGTTTGTCTAACAACTTCTCCAGGGATTGGTTAAGCTGAGGTGCCTGGGGGTCAAAAGTGGCCTCAGGAACCATTGTACAGCGGGAAATATCAATACACACATCCTTGACATCCGCAAAGGCCTGGCGTTTCAATACATCGTCGGCCATGGATTCGCCTCGTTTGCATTAAGGAAGAGAGCTACTTATATATCAACCACAGTAGTGGAGACTTGTATCACGTGAGACGCGGATCTTACATCTAGAGCTAATGATTCAATCACGTGATCGTTTAGCAGACCCAAAAGCTCCAAATTGCAGTTTCCTAATCCGGGTGACACGTGCTGGCAGCTGCAGTACGCTCAGTATTTTTCAGCATGAAAATTTCAAACGTATTTCCCACGCATCGCAAGAATTTTTCCTATTCTTTTTCTCCAACCAAAGTTCAACAACTAGAAAAACAACACAGAACCGTAAGTGGATACACTGGATTCGGTCTCGTGGCGTTTCTTGAACAAGTGGAATGAAGCAACTCATTTGTAGATAGAAACATCTCTGTTATGATTTGCTTCTTTCCAATTATCCAAGAAAAGTGCTTATGATACACCGAATGCCTGATCTTTGCAACGGAAATCTTTTGAGACCCCTAAACAAGTCCGAAGATACTCCCTGCTTAAGTCCGTGAGACAGATCAGTATCTAAGAACCTTTCCAGGTTGTTAGTACGTATATATATCTAACTAGAAAAATGACCCGATCCTCTGTTCTCGCTGACGCTCTCAAGACCATCACCAATGCCGAGAAGGCTGGTAAGCGACAGGTCCTGATCCGACCTTCGTCCAAGGTTATCATCAAATTTCTGACTGTTATGCAGAAGCATGGTAAGTGCAATGGAGAGAGAGATTGCCAGGATAACGAGACTGGTTTGCTGCCAAAAAAAGACATTAAATGCGCCAAGTAGCTGTAGTACAACTCGAGCTGATAACTGGATGAATTGTCGATAATGCCGTGTCAATTTGTCTTTTAAGTGCTCGAAATATCAAACTGCCCGCTCCTTACAGGGGATTCAGAGGGGGCAACCCGTTTCTACTTTGATTCTTCTTTAAGAGTCGGCGACATTGCGTTGTTTTTTTATTGCAGGTTTTGGCAGCTCGAAGGTCGTCGTGTTGTCCATTCATAAATGACAGCATGCTAACTAGGCTACATTGGTGAATTCGAGTATGTCGATGACCACCGATCTGGAAAGATTGTTGTCCAGCTCAACGGACGACTCAACAAGGCTGGTGTCATCTCCCCTCGATTCAACGTCCGAATCGACGACATTGAGCAGTGGGTTACTGACTTGCTGCCTTCTCGACAGTTTGGTTTCATCATCCTGACCACCTCTGCTGGTATCATGGACCACGAGGAGGCCCGACGAAAGCACGTTGCCGGAAAGATCCTTGGATTCGTTTACTAAATGGAGTTCTCTATAGATGGATCTGTCTTTTGTTACCCCAAAAGTTTTTTTTCTCTCAAAAAAGATCTTTTCTATTGTTATGTGTAATGATGTTATGTGTTTAATATACTCGTGATAGTAGATGTCAGGATTAGTTCGCCTCCGGCGGGGCCACTCAGCGGAGGTTGGTCTTGCGAGGAGGAGTCTCGCCAATGTCCATAAGTTTAACTAGTGTAAAGCAATATGTCATACTGAGGCGTCTAACATATGTTTCTGCGAACCAGAACCAACCTCCGCCGGGGTGGACATTGTTAGATCAGCATAAATGTACATTAAGTCGGAGTATTGGATATGCTATATGAGCTAAATAGCAGTATGCGCTAACTAAAATATGTATATGGTCGTACAGTTCGTGAAATCGTAGATGTCTCATGCTGAGAATAACAATGAAATAGTGTCGCTTCATATCGCTTTATGGCCAACGTCCTCCGTAAGCCGACAAATACATATCAGGCCGAGTAGAAAAAGTTCCACACTTTGCAGCCAGCAAATTTACAGTCCTGCGCCTTATGATAGACTCGACGCTCTTCTCTTTCGATACCCATTGCAGTATATCTTGACCCACAGTCGTAGGAGCTGCAGTAGGTCTTGCTCCGTACGGATCCATACGTGGGTCCACTGAAGAGCTACTAGTGGAGTCGTCGCCATCAACACTGAGGTCCGAAGAGGCTTCTGAACCGTCTTTTTCAGAACCTACGCTTTCACAGTATGACAGCAATGAGTCACGGGTTGCCCAGGCTGGGAACAAGACGGTCGTAATGTAGTCTTTACAGTCCCCAGTCCGAGGTAAAGTATTATCCAAATTGTCATCAGAATATTTTCGAGAGTAGCTGAGGAACTGTCTAATTGCTACAGCAGACACACAAAACCCAGGCTGCAGCAACTCTCTGAAGCTCTGTGGATCCTCAACTGGATTTACAAGAGGCATGGTGTCTGTTATGCTACCTGTTGCTTTGACGTCAAGTTTAGATCAAGTTTAAATGTTGCCGTCAATTTGCCTTCGACCCGACTGTGTCGTAGTTGACCCTTCTTTTGAGTGCTGCAGGGGGAGGGGGCGCTCTTCAATCACTTAAGATTAAACGTCTCTTAACTTAAGGCGATCTCTTTGAAAGAAAGTCCTGGGGCAACAGGATTCTCCGTGCTTTTATGGCGGGACGCTTCAAAGAGAGAGAGAGATTCTGTGATCTTGGTCCGTTGACTTATGTTCTTTTTTTCTCGAGTAGACTACTCTTTAAAAATTTATGCAGTAGTTAGGCAACTTTAACTATAGGAAATGAAATTGTCCTATACAGTATAGAGGGCTACGACATGCCACCCTTTGGACAAACTGAATAGGAAAAAATGAGTTACAGACTTCTTATTACGCTCATTCCACCGTGAGTCCATACCGCGAGGGAAGTAGTACTGCTGCCTGTAATTCTTCTTGCTTGTGACTGAACCAGCTACTGCAGATATTTTTTGATCCGTTTCGTACCTGACTCTGCCTACATATAATGTATTTTGAAAAGACTTCATATATAGCACAGACAGGGCCCATTGAAATCTTTTAGGAATATTCATGCCCAGATTGAGATCCATTTAGTGCCGGGAGCAACACACTGTTGTATTCTTTCAATACCGGTACCACCTGATGGCTTACAAAGTTAACAACCACCTCCACGGATCTTTCCGCTGTGTTCTTTCTTTTGCAACCCTGCTATGTACCTAGTTAATCTGAAACATCTTAGATTCGTACGGTTAATTATCGTGCTATTCCTTTAATGTTAACCATTATCGTCTTTAATATTACTCTCTCGGCCCTCTCCGTTCCCCTAAGACTATCACCCCACTTCACCTTTAAGGTGGTCACGCTAGTTTGGCACTGGACATGTTTGGCCGACAACATAAAAAACCCTCAGCATAAGCGAGGCGACAAACGTTGTACACACAACAGAACATCGACTATCCTACCGGCCTACTAATGCTTTCAAAGTTCTCACTCCTCAGATTTAGGAAACACCAGTCAAATGCTAATTTGAAACAGCCGTCTCCACCCCCACAGTGCAAAAACTCTCTGCCAGGACTACCTCTAGAGTTGTTCACGGAAATCTTAGACTGGCTTATTGCCAGTCAGGACGAGGATGATTCCACACAGGACCTATTTCATTTATCCAGTACGTGTAGGACCATGCGCTACTGGGTGAACAATGAGATGATATATGAACGGGTCACTTTGCACAGCAAGAATCAGGCATCACGTTTTTACAAGACAGTTTGCAAAGGCCCAAATGCAGCCTATATCAGACACTTGACCTTTATCCATCCGACCTCGGAATCCAAAGTTGATATTGGTAATATCAACTATTCGATCAAGGCTGGGTCACCCAGGACTGACAAGTCTTGGGAAGATATAATCTTATCGGCTGTACTTAAGCTTCCGAATCTGGAATCTCTCACTCTGGACGACATTTCCCCCAGATTTCGTTTTGACTATTCGAAATATGCATCATCAAAATTAAGGGTACCAAAGATTTACCTGCGATCTGAGTCGGGGTGGCATATACCGGCTCGCCCAGAGCTGTTGGCCCCGTTCGACCCCTATGAATACTTGTACCTAAGCAATATGGTGATCTCTGCCTCGCAGTACAAAGGTAAACCACTTTTATGCAATACTTTGGTGCTATCTGGTTGCAAGTGGGCCGAGAGAGATTCTATTTCTCTCATGTTCCAGGGCCTATCTACGCTCAGGCTGGACAGTGAGCTGTTCACGCAGTACGCTACTTCATTGTGCAGTGTCGATTATCTAGTCATTGGAGGAATGTTAGATGTGACCACAGGGAGTACATTCCCAGCATTTGATTCAAAATGGAGAGTGAAAACCTGGATAACCAGTGACTATCAAGATTTTTGCTTCAGGTTTGGAGAGTATCTACAATTGTACAGGCTGAAAAATCTGACCTTGTATATCGGCACGACTTTGATAGAGAGTATAGGGGTCGCAGAGCTTTTAAATACATTGTGGAGACATGCCCAGCCACGGTTCAATTCATCTCAGCTGGAGTCGTTTACGCTGGTTACGCAAGACCCTTACAATTCAAGTCCGATCACATTGCCTACGGAGTTGCTATCGTTACCTGTAAAGCTAACGATAAAAGATTTAAACGGTATTTTTATTTATGAAAGTCAATAGTCTCTGATTGTTGTCTGTCGGTTTTGGTTCCATTTGGTTCAATTTACTCCCATTGGGTTCTCTTGTTCGTCATGTCAAGTTTTTTATTATTATTGCGGGATTTTCTTGTCATCCAACGAACATTCGAACATTTAATCACTTCTTCAAAGTCCAATTAATAAATGAGCAGCTGCGATAAACAGGGCCATTCCTAGGTCCATCGCAATCAAGGTGATACCACAATTTTTCTTTGACGTGGTCTTGGATTCATCGTGATGGTGCTCAGCTGTTGTGTTTTGCTTTCCAGTTTGTGATTCTTCTCGGGCTACAACCTTGTGCAAATTCTCCTTGCCTTTGAAATCTTCCTTATCTTCACCCTTGTTGATGGTGTTGGTACCACTGTTTGTCAATTTCTGTTTACTTTTCTCAAGAGCCGGTACCGTTTCAATAGGAATAGGTATTATGGGCACTATCTCCTTCTCCGTCATTTCTTGGTTATTGGAATCATATATTTGGTACTGGATTGGAGGAGTAGCAAGCCCGGAAATTAACTGTCCTCGAGGAGCCTCTACGCCATTTGCAACGAAATCTATTGCAAATGTATTCGGAAGCTCTGCTTTGCTGTTGATATTGGCATAACCATCTACGATACATTCCAATGGACGTTCCGTTTTTTCAAGCAGTGGTACATTGTTGTTCTTGATGTTTGCATACCGCTGCTTCAGAGTGTCAAAGTCTTTGCGCAGATAGACATTTCCCTTGAGGTCGAGCTCAACTAACCCATAGTTATTGGGTTCTTGCGAATACTCATATACAAGGCCACCGCTGAATACTCCTGTCATTAACGGTGAATACAAAGCTTCGACTTCTTCGAATAGACGAGGGGTTACGGCATTACATCCGTACTCGGATAAAATCAGGGGTCGCGTGTAATTGAGATAATCATTGACGAGGATATTATATCCACTGGAACTGAATGTCTGGGATCCGCACCACTGATAAGAATTGACGCCGTAAAAGTCAATCGATGAAAGTTCGTCTCCGCATTCAAGGTATCTTGCGAGTGACGTTCGATATCTGAGATCATCGGCGGCTGAGTAGCCAACGGGTATTGTTCTTGGAGCTTTCTGAGCTATATACGTCTTGAGATCTCGAATGACTGCTTTGAGGTAACTGGGACTACTCTTGTTAGATACATATATAAAATGGAAAGAGTGTTCAAGTTACAGCTGTGAAGCCCACTCACCATGGCAGAAGGTTCGTCGTTTATAATCTCGTTGCCAGCAAAGAACCCCAACGTATTGTTATAACTGGAAAATTGCTCCACTACCTTGAGAACATGTGAAGTATATTCTGGGGTATAGGTTGTCCATGGTTCATAGCGATTAAGTGATTCACCGACCCGAGGAGAGTTCACATCTAGAATCAAATAGACCCCCGAAGCAGCAAGTAAGCTCATGCATTCGTCGTGATTGGAATTGGGGTTTACAGTGTATACACGAATGCACTTGTCAGATAATGTAACCAACCATAATCTGAAGGAAACCGATCACGCTTCTTGTCATCTACAACTCACATTGATGCCTAGCTGTTGAAATAAAAAGATATCTCTCGCACAAGTCTCGAGGTCACTGAGAGGATCTTCTCTGCCGATATAAGCAGACGACCCTCCTGGCTGATAGTCTATTCCCTTGACGAGGAAAGGCAAACCAGTTTTCGTGTCAACGAACTGACGACCTCTGACTTCGATCGGGTATATTTGGGCGCTCACAGAGCCCAGGAATAAGAGAGCAAGCACGAACCACATGATAGTAATAAAAGTAAGAGCTATGGGGATTTAGTGAGCGTTAGGAGGAGTGTAAAGATGTTTATGGGGATATCTATTATGGAGGATAGACAGCGGCGAGCTAGCTAGAGAAGTGTCTTGTGCGTTTAAATATTTAAAAATTGTACTGAACGATACAAACTAAAAAGCTCAGTAACTATTTACAAAAAGAAAACGAGTTTCTATTGATTTTGTGAGGAAGAGAGGTTTGAACGCAGAGTTGTTATTTACATTTAACATCACCAAAAAGATCATTTCCCCACGCATGTGGATTCTCGGAAGATTCTTCCGAGAATGCGCACCAATCAAAGGCTTTGGATGTTAATAGCCAGCTGGAAGTATCACAACCGAGCGCAGCGTCTCATTACAATTTCAATTTCCCTTTGCAGTCTTTATCTTCCATGATCTCCGATTACTGCCTCTTCCTCCATGCCTCCGGTTGCTATCCCCGCGCTACAGTAAAACCGCCATAAGGAAGCTAACCGTCTATAAGCGTGGATGCACCCCCAGGTTTTCTCAGACCCCCATATACCCCCACATTCAACGGCGTCATCTGAGAAAACCATATTTAGGACCCGTTAAACCCTTCCGAAAAAATATCTGCCTGAAAGTTTTCACTATTCATATCGAACGAGAACACTCGCAGTCTCTAAAATAAAAATGGTTCAAGTGCTAGCATCTGTGTTAAATAAAGAGAAGGATTTGAGTACTCTTTCTCGAGAGCTCGAAGCTCCGGGCCCGAATGAGGTACAGGTAGCTCCTCGAGTCACTACTCTGTGTGGATCTGATATGCATTACTTCAACCACGGAAGAAATGGAGATTTCAAAGTAAGGGAGCCACTATCCCTCGGCCACGAGGCTGCGGGCGAGATTGTCTCAGTCGGATCCGCAGTTAAGAACTTGAAAGTAGGAGACAGAGTTGCCATGGAAGTTGGACAACCATGTGGAGAATGCGCACTCTGCAGAAAAGGTAAATACAATCTGTGTTCTGACATGCGATTCCGATCCAGTGCTAAGACGTTCCCGCATTTTCAGGGGACTCTCCAGACTCGTATAAACTGTCCCAGCTCGTGGTGCCATAAGCTGCCTGACTCTGTAAGTTTCGAACATGCTGCGTTGGTTGAGCCTCTGAGTGTTGCTGTTCATGCCTGTAATCGAGCCCAAATGCACGTGGGGTCTTCAGTACTCGTTCTCGGTGCCGGAGCGGTTGGTCTTTTTGCTGCAGCAGTAGCTAAGATCAACGGTGCTACCACTGTTGTCATTGCAGATATTGCCAAGTCTCGAGTTGACTTTGCTCTTCAAAATGGGCTCGCAACACACGGCTACGTTGTGCCTATGAAGAGGGGGCAGACTACTGAGGAGAAGCTGGAGATTGCAAAGGAGACTTCGCAGGCCCTTACTGCTTTGACCGACGGCGAGTTATTCGATTACTCGTTTGAGTGTACGGGTGTTGAGTCCTGCGTACAGGCTGCTATTTATTCTACGGCCCCAGGTGGACGTGTGATGTTTGTCGGGATGGGACAGCCGGTGCAAACTTTGCACATGGCCTCAGCATTGCTACGGGAAGTTGACCTAATGGGTGTATTCAGATATGCCAATGCCTATCCTACTAGTATCAGGCTGATAGCTGGTGGCCGGATTCAAGCAATTGAGAAGATTATCACCCATCGAATCGACGGTTTGGAAAGCTCTCTGAAGGCATTCGAGCTGGCCGGCAAGACAGAAGACAGCGACGGAAAGCTCGTGATTAAGGTGGCCATCGTGAACGATCAGTAGATTGAAAACAAGGATCATTAATGTAGCCAAACATTGTATATCACTTTCCATCTACACTAATTATATATTCGATATATAATTAAGCGGCACACCAACTAACATTTACATAACTATCTCGTATACAATTCGTCAGGTCGAGCCCCCTGCATATATTTGACCCAAGCCGACTCACCCTGAAGCCAGATTTCACCTGCTATTAACACGTTCTTCAAACTCAAACTTTCCTTCTTTCACATTCTTTTTGCTTCAGAACTTTTTCTTCTAAAAGGCGCTGTTTTTTAGCTGGTTTTTTCATTTTTTTTTTCATTTTTTTCATAATACAAAAGGACATTAATGGTGGACCAAATTAAGAAGAAAGTCGCAGTCGGCTTCATTGACTTTTTAAACTCTTGCATAGCTGATGGAACCTTTTCGTCTGAAGATCAAGAAAGTGCCGAGGTTGCCATCGATTGTATCAGTGGACTTTTCGATGTCAACGACGGAGATAAGAAGGCTATTCTGGGAGACGACACTCTGATATCTCTGATCTCAAATGGTGGCAAATCTACGGAAACCTCTGCGTCTGCACCTGCTACTGAAATGAAGATCAGTGAGGAGCAGAAAAAAGAAGCTGAGAAGATCAAATTAGAGGGTAACCGATACATGGCTCAGCAAAAGTTCCAGGAAGCAGTTGATGCATACACCCGGGCTCTGGAGATTGATTCATCCAATGCGATTTACCTGTCCAACCGATCGGCTGCTTATAGCTCGCTTCGTGAGACGGAAAATGCCGCTGCGGATGCCCGAAGGGCTATCGAGATTGATCCCTCGTATTCTAAAGCGTATTCGCGACTTGGCCTGGCACTGTACAGTCAGGGTGACGCACAGGGAGCTTTGAAGGCCTATGAAGAGGGTCTTCAGGCTGAGGGAGATCATCCTTCTGAAGGAATGAAGAGAGGGTATGAGACTGCCAAGAAGAGAGCTCAGGAAGAGCTGGACGCCCAGATCCCTGCCGAAGAGAGTAATGACAGTGTGGAGTCCGCTTCGTCTGACCGCAGCATACCCCCTGGTTCTTCTTCTGGTGGTATGCCAGATCTGTCTAGCCTTGCTGGAATGTTTGGAGGTGGCGGAGGTGGCATGCCTGACCTGGGCTCGCTCCTTAACAATCCGCAGATTGCTCAGATGGCACAAAACCTCATGTCGAATCCTGATGCGTTAAACAGCATTATGAACAATCCACAGCTTCAACAAATGCAAGAAAGCATTAGGGGAGGTCGCATGCCCAACATGGGTGATATTATGAATAATCCGGCCCTGCAAGACATGGCCCGAAATTTTATGGGCGGGAGCGGAGCCAATCGACAGAACAACGATGATTAAGACAAAGAAGGATATTTTTCACGAATTAATGTAAAGTAAGCAAGCGACAACGCTTGGAGAAAACAAACAGCCTATGATGAAGAAATTCTGCAATGCTGAATCCAAGTTTGCCCCTTCTTAGTGTCATCTAACTTTAGAGTTATTTCAACCTGAGAAAGAGAGTAAGCGTTTAATGTGGATCAATATCACACTGAAAATTCTGAGGCTATTATGTTTCTTTTCTCTTTTCGTTTTCGACCCCATATATTTTTTTATATACATATTTATAATAATTTATTAAGGTCTGTCCTTTGACGACAGATAGCAACGTTTTCCCACTGTCCCATATCCAAAAAGGTAAAAATATACCAACATGAAGGGCATTGATCGGAAGAAACACTTTCAAGCTTCCTCAAGTTTGACCCAGCATCCATCTGCCAAAGAGCCAGTCAACTTGAAGCACAGACGAGGCTCCTCGCCAGGTTCGACAGGACCCCGTTCAAAGTACGTCACAGACTTGAAATTCTGCAATAGTCGCACCAGCGTATAGTTAATTTCAATCAATGCTAGCTGTTGTCCTAAGCAAATTCTTGGCCCTCCATTGAAGGGAAGGAACTCCCAAGTATGAGGAGCATCCTCTCCCCACCGTTCAGGGCGGAATATACCAGCCGTGGGCCCCCAGAATCTTTCGCTTCGGTGCATCATCATACTCATGTAGACAACTCGCTCGCCCTTCCGGATAAGCAAAGGCTCCGATTCGTCAGGGCCACCACCTCGTGGAAGGGAAGTGTCCCGAATAGCTTCTCTAAAATTGAACGGAACGGCAGGATGAAGACGAAGTACTTCACTAACAACATGGTTGAGATACTGACACTTTTTGAGGGACTCAAATGTCAGAGAATCGGTGTCCTTGCCGTATTCCTCGAGCACAACTGCTCGAAGCTTATCAAAGACAGCTTTGTTGGTCCCCAGTCGATACAGACAGGCTGAGAGTGTGTACGCAGTAGTATCTCTTCCAGCCAGTAAAATATTCAAAGCTTGGTCGCGAATCACAATTGGGTCCCTAGTTTGCTGGGTCAGCTCTTCGATAAACACATATCGATCCTGAGTTTTTTCTTTCTCGGTCTGCTTTAAAGCTCGCTGAACAAAGTAATCAACAAATTCGTGGCACGTCTTAACGTGGCCCTGGAATTCTTTAGAGTTGAGCAGAAAACTAAAGTTGTTTAGCTGGAATCTTCTGGCTAAATAAGTGAGACTAAAATTGAACGACTCGACAAACTGCGACGAAGTCATATTGAGTCCGGGCAGAACGGTCCGGTCCCGGTGTCCCAAACAGTTGACACTCTCGCCAAATAAAAATTCCGTAGCAGTGTCTAGAGTCAGCTCATGAAACAATTCCTGTATGTCAAATACCCCGTCGCCTTCTTTAGAAAGTGTTTTGCATACATCCATCAGCACATTAGTGTGACGAAAATTGATGTCTAAGTCAGTAACTTGATCCCTAGCAAATTGGGGTCGAAGCATCGCACGCGAGTGCTTCCAGCCTTCGCCACTAAGAGTGAAAATACCATTCCCGAGGAGGGGAAAGAGCTGCTTGTAGCGACTGCCGAGGTCAAAATCCTTGAAGTTCGTAGCAAGAAGTACTTTAATATTCTCGGGGTCAATGGTGAGGGTGCTTTTCACCATCAGACCCTGACCTCGTACAGTTGCTTTCTGAGACTCTCCAAAGAGCTTTGTCATATTTTTAAGCAGTCCATGATTTCTCGCAGCTTGAATCTGAGTGTATGTATTGTGAATTCCGAAAGGTCTGCTATATTTGCGTAATGGCAGACCAAAGCCCCTTTTCTTTGATTGAACAATGAAAATTAGCTCCTCAATCTCTTCCCGTATGTACAGCAGTATGGGCAATACAATAATCGCTATAATCCATGTCGACAAACTCATCTTTTTAATTGGCAAAGTTGTGTGCTTCGAAATTGGGGAACTCCGTGCCCTTATATTTGGATGGCCGAGATGGAGGGTGCGGGGGATCTACCTTCTATTTTCCTATCATGAGTTGCATACGGCACCTAACTATAGATTAGCAGACTTAGAGCCGATAAATCTAGCACAAGGAGGGGGCATGTGAAATTTCTCCAGGTAGCCGACCAGTTCCAGTTATTTAAAAAGTGATTCATGATGATAAAATACGTTAAGGAATAAAAATGCTAAATTAATAATTAGATAGTTTCTATTGTGTAACCGTCGTATTAAAGCGGGGAAATCTTTCGCTGTACAATATCTTAAGGTTTCGGAACACAGGTCCTCTGGAAATTACGTTGCAACCGCAGTATTCTCTGCAACCGCTCCTTCTCTGCTTGAATCTTGGTCGCCGTAAACTCCTCGATGGCACGAAATACTTCGCGCTCCTGGGATTGATGGAAACCCCCGAGTTCCATGGCCAAGGTAACATGGCTATATTTGATATCGTTGCTGAGCCTCTGGATCTCGTTCTGCGTAATATAAATATTATCTTCAGTCTGCTTTATATCCCGGTTCCTTTTGTCCTCAAACATCCCTAATGGCCAGCC
Organism: Spencermartinsiella europaea; assembly: GCA_030579595.1. Classification (NCBI taxonomy): domain Eukaryota; kingdom Fungi; phylum Ascomycota; class Dipodascomycetes; order Dipodascales; family Trichomonascaceae; genus Spencermartinsiella; species Spencermartinsiella europaea. The sequence goes on from JAKTRG010000001.1 coordinate 1,037,973, forward strand.
ATTTTTGTTCGAAAGCTTATTGAGCGTAGCCCGTCCTCGTAACAAGGATTGTTCCTGGGTTTTCAATTGCTGAATTAGGCTCAGAGGTTGTGATAGAGCAGACATCACCACGTCAGATGTAGCAGCTGTCGAAGTCATATCCAACACTAGCTTATCTAAAGCATTGTCATAAATAGTATAAGTTAGCTCAAAATGAGGTCGCATCGCCAAAATAGCTTGCTTGAAGAAAGCGAGCTCCCCGAGCTTCGCATCCAGAATTCTATAAGCATTTGAGTAGTCCAGCGATTTGTTCTTTAGTTGCAGCAAGTGCCGGACTAGTCGGGTGAGCTGATTTTGCAAAACTTGGGTCTCTCTCCTGGCGTGACTGAAAAAAACTTCTATCAATTCCAAATCTCCTCCATTATACACTGTAATGTTCTCAAATTGCAATTCCCGTTTGCTCTCCAATTTTCTCCTGCATCTTTCTATTGACTGCTGTTGAGACAAGTCCTGTACTAGTAGAAACTCCCAGAGAAGTTCGTGGTTTGCAAAAGTAGGGTGCAAAGCCAAAACTCGTATAAAGGCGTTTAGTCGCAAACATATTTCCTGTATCACTCGTCGAGAGGGTCTTAGCGGCACAGATAATGGACTTCGGGGGCTTTTTAGTACCGGCACCCATGAAAAAGGATTCTCATATGCAAGCCATTTCTGTAGAAATAGAAAATCTGAGAAACTTCGTCTCACGGACGTTATGCTAGACGTGTCCGGTGCAATTCCGGTTGTGACCACAAAGTACAGCTCATTATCAGCATATATGGTTCGTGACACCTTGGTGATGTGCTCTCCCTTCCTGGCATTTTTAAACAAATACAATTCTTGTCAGCATAAAAGATCACAGAAAGCAATTCTCTACCTCTAACCTCCTACCACAATCATCGCCTTACCTTCTAAACAAGTCGTTGTGACCGAATCCTTGGCCAGTTCTATTGCAGTCAATCCCCGAGCTTCCCTTCGATCAAGATCTACTCTATCATCTTCTGCCATTAAAGCTAGAGCATCTAAGCGGGAAAACTTGCTAAATAGCATCAGCGGGGTCAGACCCTTTTCATTGGGCCAGTTTATGTCTGCGTCATAACTTAAAATTCGTTTCACAGATTCCCTGTCTTTAACAATATGCATAAGTGAATTGCCCTTGTTGTCGACATGATCCATGATATCGGCTGTGTGTATCTTCTCATCATACACTTGTGCAGCTTCAGTCCAAGTCAAAAACCCATTCCTCAACAGTTCATCATACTCAGCGTGATCGTAGCATCGACAGAGGGCAAACAATGGAGTCTGACCGTTTTTGTCCTTTGAATTCCAATCAATGGACCTGCCTATTATCGGCATCAGCCATGGGGAATGGAAGAAATAATGGGCAACGTTCCTGTCCCATGAATCACTGATTGCAAAGTACTGTTTCTGGCAATCGTCGGACATTTGCTGAATTTTCCGAAGAATTACTTCCACAATATCGCGCCTCTCAGTCTCCACAGCCGAAATTAAGAGACTCTTCCCAGCCTCTGAAACATCGTTGAATATGTAAATCAAACTGAACACCGACTCAACCTCGAGAGCTCTGCGAAGGACAGTGACATTCCTGGTTTGGATTGCCAATGCCAGTACAGACTCCCCCGAAGGGGTTCGACTACCGACAACTGACTCCCAGTCGGGGAATGAAGCAAGAAGGTCATCTAAATGCTGACCAAAACCTGAACCATCCTCAGAGCTTATCTTACTCCAGAGTTCGCTATTCAATGATGAAAGTTGTGCAAGCTTTGAATTCTCATGCCGTATGTGATACACCACTCCTTCAAAACTCAGCAGCGTATATCCAAGCTGCCCTGACTCTGCATCCAGACTGGTAAAATTCCTGACGTAAAACAGCTCAGTATCTAATTTCTCCAGGCCCGATCTAACAATCACCAATACCAGAAGACTGACAAGAGAATCTGCACTGACAGCGGTAGTGCTGCTATTCTCCGTATTATCTTTATTTTCCATCATCTCGGCTCCTTGGCGTGTCCCTGCCGTATGTCCCTCAAAGGTCGTCGCAGTCCGGCCTGAAGCGCCACCTAATAATCGTACGACGTTCAGAAGAATCTGTGCTTTTGCGTCTGCGCTCTGTGCTTTCGGCAGCTCTTTCAGCTCCTTGCTAGCAGCCCATACAGACTTCTCTATCGAAAACAGATCCTGGTACGACGAAATAGGCAGTCCAATCTGGCCAACACCGATGTTTTTCAATTTTTCTAATTCATCGAATAGAGATGCATCAGCTTCCAGACGTATATCAGCAAGTTTTTCAAACAACTGCTCATGCAAATTCGTCTCCACAAACCTATGTATCAGATCGGCCAGGTCCTGGCCGGATAGATCAAAGTCACTAGCAAGTGCTGTAACCGACGCTGGGTCGCCAGACTGGAATATCTCAAAAGCAGATGCAACAGTTTGGTCTAATGCGTTGTATATGTCTTCCTCTGTTTGAGCCTGCAAACAGTCAAAGTTCTCTATAAGTACAAGCAGAGCACTGAAAACGTGTCTGTGGAGAGGCAGATATTTGGAAAGCAACTTCTCAAGATCCTGTGGTTTGCTCTCATCTGCAAGCAGTGCCACATTTGAGTGGACGTAACCATTAAACTTACTCGCAGAGACCTCAGAATTCTTCCTCCGCTCTTTTGCTGAAACTGCCAAGTCAAACTTGGAAAGCGTAGGGGACACTTCCTTACTGGGGACAGGTGTACCAATGAGCGGAGAGTCCACCTCGTACACGACGAATTGACAGTCAAGAGGTAGATAGTCCTTTCCCGGGTTCAAAATGTACTCCGAGATTATACGACCTCTGCCAAATGCTTTGAAACCTTTTAAAGTGAAAACATTGCCATCTTTGACAATCACAGTCTTGCCATTCACAGTGCCAAAGTAGCGGGCTCTCTGATGGCTGCGAAACGTTGTTGGAGTATTTATCACATGAGACAGCAGGAAGTCATCTTGCAAACACAGATCTCTCATCGGCAGAGCCGTGTCCCTGTCAATCGACCATTCCAAGACCGAGGTTTCTGGAACGATGATGGTATATCCATTTGATTTGGCCAGGGCTGCCCGGACCTCTTTCAGACGGTTGCTCGGAGTCGGTCTATCAAAGAGCGCGTATAACAGAGGGTTCAAAAACCTTCCTCCTGATCCTCGGGAACCTGGTGGCAGTTCAATCCCTGAGGGGTTCATCTTAAAGAGAAACTATAGACTCTCGTAACATCAGAGGGCAAGAACCAGGTTGGCAAATGTGCAACAACTGACTATACAGCCCTTTTGCACTCTCTTTTCTCCAGAGCAACTAGCACGTCACACTTGCTGTTATATAGATGCTATGAATTTCAGTTTAAGTATTCCAGTATATTAACGATGGAATAAAGATTAGAGAGACACATCCGGATCCATTGAAATGCCGGTGTGCCGCAGTTAATGGGGTGCCACCGGATTGGCAATGCATCAGGTGGGTTCATTTTTCAACGGTTAGAAAAACTCAAAAATATTTTGAGAAATATCGCATTTAATAAATATCACCATGGGCAAAGGGAACCCTTATAGAAGGGTCGAGGGGAAGCCGGCAGGCCATGCAGCTAGAAAAGAAAGCGATACTTCTGCTGGTCGCGGTTCTTTTGTCAAAATGGCAATGTGGGTATGTGACTTGTAAGGTTTAGACATCTGGATAAATCCTCCCGGCAAAAGGTCTACGGTACTATGATTTCTGCGAAGCAGAACCAACCCTCCCCGGGAGGAGTCACCGGAGGCAGGTGGACGTTGGCTCCGGCGGCCCGTTCCGGGGAGGACTGAGTCTAGTTTGCAGAAACCCAGTGTTCTTGATCTGCCCTAACCAGGACTTCAATCACTGTGATCCTAAAAGATGTAGTGGAAAGAAGCTCAGCCGATTGGGTTTGATAAAATCGTTGCGTATTGGACAGAAGTTTGCTGGAATAGTGGTATCTCCAAATGGGAAGCAAGTTGTATGCCCTGACGACCGTGCCATAGTCGAAGATCAAGGAGCAGCAGTGGTGGAATGTTCGTGGGCTAGAATTGATGAGATTCCGTTCTCCAAGATCGGAGGAAAGCATGAAAGATTGCTGCCTTACTTGGTTGCAGCCAATACTGTCAACTACGGCAGACCGTGGAGACTAAACTGCGTGGAAGCTCTGGCAGCTTGTTTTGCTATCACTGGCCACCAGGAGTGGGCTGAAGAGATCCTAAGACATTTCTCATGGGGTCCAACATTTCTAGAGATTAATGACGAGCTGCTGCAGAAGTATGCCGCTTGCACGGACTCGGAATCGATAAAGCAGGCACAGGATGAGTGGATCAGTGCGATTGAAAGGGAAGCCGATGAGAGGAAAGTGGAAAAGGAGAGCAACGAACAGAGGGTGGGAAATAGAGAACATGGCCTTCCGGGAGAGCTGCCACCTTCTGACTCTGAGGAGGAATATACCGAAGAAAGCCAAGAAGAAGAGGATTACGAGGTTGATAATCTTGGTAATCGCATTGTGAAACGGGGAGACGAAGAAGAAGAAGAGGAGGAGGAGGAGGAGGAGGAGGAGTATGATGATAGTGAAAGCCAGGAAGACGTCACCGATGGCAGTGAAGATAATCAAAGTGACAATTCACTAAAACTGAAAGACCTGTCTCTGCAGAGTTGAAAATAAAAAAAGGGTGCTAGAAAAGAATACTGTTATCTTTGAATGTCTCTTTCATCCGAAAAATTTACTCTTCAGCGACGAGGTGACGGAAGCCTTGACGGCATTATTCTTCGCGCCTTTTACCACGTCACCCAAGCTGTTCATATACTCTTGAGTAGACTGTCCCAAGTTATCCAGGCTGCTCTGTATGTTGCCAAAGGTGCCGGATTGAGTGTCCGGGTCGGAGAAACCGCTATTAGTAGTAGTTTTTCGAGCCAACCTGTCCTGTTCTGCTTTATTCCGTTCGCGCTCGATCATAGCTTGAGTCTTTGGCCGTCGGGGACCACCAACTTGTTAGTTCCTACACATTCAAAAAAAAACAGCGACAAAAAATCAGTTCCTAAAGACCACTTACTCAGCAGGTCAAAGTCTTCGGCTGTCATGTACTGCTTCCCCTTGACCCATTGAAATGTACTAATTGTGGGCCGTGCAGGTTGTGTTTTGAGAACATCATACAAAGAATCAGACGGTATATCGTCCAGCTTGATTCCTTTGCCCCAAATCTTTATAAGGGATCCTTCAGTTTCGTCAACTCTCAGGATTATGTCTCCAGTTAACGTTACTTGACTACTTCTTGCGCTTGTTAGATTCTGTAAAGACGAAAAACAATGTATTATGAAACCCTATATCTTTAGGGGGTTTCAGCTTCCTTTCCATGCTCACTTACAATTTTGTAGCTATTCTAACCGGCAAAGGTCGCCTAGCTAACTCACGCAGACTTGGAACTGCCAAAACATGTACCTCTGAATCCTCAGAAACGCACACAAATGCTAAAGAATCTCCCTCTCTAATATATGAAATTCCACTAGATGCACATGCGAAATTTAGTTTTTTGTGTGTGATCTTCGTATTAGGACATCTGAATACTCGAACTTCAGTGCGGTTAGAGGCGATAACGGCACCTTGCACCAAAATACCACGCGCTAGCTGTGCCATAATCTCCGGCTGCGCAACTGCAGAGGTGCCGTTTGTTGAATTTATAAGATCCAATCGCTCGACCGCATCGACGGATACAGCAAGCATGCCCAAGGGTTCGACTGAATAGGCACCACTAGAGGAAGGAACCAATCGGAGCGTGTAGACAACACCTTGTGAACTCCCCACCGTCAAAACTATGCTAGAATACCCATCCTCACCTAGCGCAAAAATCCCGAATTCCACCGCTGTGACAATTTCACAACCAACAGATCCTCTTCCTCCTGATGACCTTGGTCTGCCCCTGTTGAGAGACATGCTTAGACTATCTAGGGTAGCCTCGTAAATTATTGCAGGTCCTCTTCTATCTATTACCATAAAAGTGCCATCTTGATAACCAATACCAACAAATCCGACGTTGGACAATTTCAATGCTGATACAGATCCATGTCGAGCTGTCACTAGAGTCACAGGAAGAAAGCCTTCCTTCAAATGAGGAGGAGCCCGATCTCCGATGCCCTGTAGGTTTGGAGGCTCAGAAATATGAAGTCGTGAAAATGTGTCAGATTTAGAGGTCCCTTTATTTTTGCCAAACGTGAAAAGTACAACTTCCCCGCTTTCAGATGAAACAGCCAATTCTCCCACTGTACCTGCAAAGGAAATATGCGATACTGATAAATCAAATTGCTTGTTCAGGGCGTACGCCATTGATGCCTCTAGAACGTTGGAGTCTTCCAGCTCGCCATGAGATGCGTCCCAGATCTTGACGGTGCCATCCCGATGTCCAGTACAAAATGCTGTTCGAGTTTGGAAACTACGAAGATGGCGTCTTGCTGGTGCCCCTCCTTTAAAGAGAGTGTCAGAATTCGGAGAAGCTGCCATCATCCCGACCCATTGGTTCCGTGGGATCAGAGCTACCGCTGAACTGGTGACGTAAGGGCTTACCCAGCCTAGAGAAGGAGGCAAAAGGGTGGGATCAGTAACGGTCATTCCATCGGGATACGACAAAGTGAGAAGCTCTCCAGATGCTAGCAGTGCGATAATATGTGACGGGTCGCAATTGCCAGAATAGAACGGGTTTGCCCGTGGAATAGTGATGAAAGTGAGAATCTCACTGCCACCCTCAGGAACAGGGAATACGCGCTGCCTAGACGGATTGGCATAGTGCTGGCCCATTGCAGCGTATGATGTTACAGATACTTCGGGAGTTGAGCCTAACCCCAGCATTGTCACCCCTCGAACCGGCCCATTTATAACGTCGCCCCCTACAGCCAGCAGAGATGTGTCTTCTGGATTTTGCGAACAACACCATGCCAGCTTGCGGAAAACGCCTCTTATGGAATCCTGACTGAGATCCATGTATTGCAATGACCTTCGCGGCTTGTCAACGTCGGTATCGGTCAAAGTTCGGGCCTGCAGAAGATTCCCCTGAACAGCATCCCAAAACACCAAGGATCCATCGGCATGCGCCGTAAGAATGTGGTGCCCATTCGGGTGCCAGAGAGCCTCTATAACGTGTGGGGCACGAGGCTGCCTGACAGTAGACGGATCAAGATCGCCTCCCGGGGCACCAGATGGGACTTCATAACGGAACGTTAGGGAAATCTCATTTTTGGAGATGGAGTATAGAATTGCACAATCGTGGTATGCTACTAGCAGTGCAGATGGATCTCTTGGATGGAACGCCATTGAGAGTACTGGAGACATGCGTGACTTTGGCAAGAAGCTCTTTTGCAAATTCCCTATCCGGTATGGGGCCATGACTCCCCTATCCACGTCAAAGACGATTATCTGTCCATTTTCAAGCCCGAGAAACAGCCAATCAAGAGATGGATCAGCCAAAGTGCAGCTTACTCGGCCCGCTATACTCTGCTCGTAGACTTTTTCCAGCAATTCCATATTGAACACCGTCACGGTATGATTTGCATCGACGGCTACTAGATATAGCGATCTTACAATGTGTAAAAACTTGATAGGCACACCTGCTGGAGTAGCAAAGTCAACGTTGACATTACGCTGTCCATAGACGTTTATCGTGCCTCTGTCTGTGCCAATTGCAAACAGACTTTGGACGGGATCAAAGGCTAAGGCCGAGACGCGGCCGGGCACTCCATACTTTGCCAGATGGTCTATTTTAAACAAATTTTCCGAAAGGGCTGCCGACAAGTCCTGTTCCCTAAGGGTTTTTATTTTAGAAAGCATTGAAGTCATGTTTGACCGTATATGAAGTGTAAATAAATATAACGGATGGATCGACTGTTGAAAGAACTACTGCTAGTGCATGTGGTATTTATATTTAAGACGTATGCGTAACTATGGTGGTCTAGGGTTGTTACACGAAACGGCTATCTTAGCATTGATCACTATAGATTATATATTAATTGGTTTTTTTGTTCTATATCCAATTGATACTCTCAGTGGTTAATAATTTTGATTTTCAGTAGAAATTTCGATTCTGGACGAGAAATCTAAAGCTGCTTCTCGAGTTATGATCAAAGCATATACAATTAACCCACAACCCCAGAAACGGGCAGCCTGCATAGATCGCCATTAGATTACAACTCGCAGCACGAGCTTCAAGTAACTAACATCGCAAAGCAATGGAGGAAGACACGGGTGGATTGCTCCCGCCGCAGAACCATGGGAAACTGCCACCGTTTCACACACTTATAAGGAGTCTGTTGAACCCGCTTTTGCGAGATTTTGCAGCTTTGGCAGTGGCTACCAGGAAAAAGCCACATGAACTTCGCGAAGAGATTATAGGAGCATTCATAGCGAAATGGAAGGCAACGGTCGGGAATGACATCTATCCGGCTTTCCGACTGATTCTTCCTGAACATGACAGAGAAAGGCAGATGTACGGTCTTAAAGAGAAAGCATTGGCACGACTACTTTTAAAGGTGCGCCGCGATTGGGTTGTTAGGTGTTCTAGACAACGTTAAGACAACGTTTTGCTGACTAGCTTCTTAATATATCGGCGGATTCTCCAGACGGTCAAGCACTGCAGCAGTGGAAACAAGGTAAAATAAGTTCGGCAGGTAACTTCGCAGACCGCTGTTATGAAATTTTAGAAAAGAGAGATACCAAAGAAGGTTACAGCGATATTGATATTGGGGAAGTTAACGAATTGCTGGATAAGCTAAGTGTAGAGTCTACTGGAGAACAACAGTTGGCGATTTTACGACAGTTTTACGACCGAATGAATGCCGAGGAGATGAAATGGCTGCTGAAAATCATTTTAAGATGTAAGGGAAGGATGCTTGTAACAATTAGCAGACTATTGTTTTTAACCAGACATGCGATTTGGTGCAAGTGAGAAGACCTTCTTTGCATTGTGGCACCCCGATGCACAGGATCTTTTTAACGTGACCAGCAGCCTTAAAAGAGTGTGTTGGGAGCTGTATAGTAGAGACTATAGAATCCCAAATGAGGTAGGTGAAGGGCCTGTTTTGCTTTCATGAAGGTTTTTTGGGAGAATTTTCTATTCCTAACCAGCAACACTCAGTATCTCTTCTCAACTGTTTTCAGCCACAGCTCGCTGCATTCCGAAAGCAAAACAATTCCAGGATCGTAGCGACCATGCCAGACACTGGGTTTTACATGGAAGAAAAAGTAGATGGTGAACGAATCCAGATGCATATGGAAAGTTACGGCAAGACATTACGATTCTACAGCAGAAAGGCGAAAGATTATACATATCTGTATGGAAATTCATATGATGATCTCACTGGCAGCCTTTCCAAGCATTTGAAAAATATTATCAATCCCAAAGTTAAAAATTGCATCCTTGACGGTGAAATGGTGGCTTGGGATCCGAAAGAAGAAGTAGTGGTGGCATTTGGAAGTTTGAAAACCGCTGCTTTGAACGAGAAGCGGGATGCGGGGCTCACACGCCCAATGTGTATGTTCTTAATGAGAATCGACTTGGAGCGGAAAGAATAGTAAAAACTAATAAGATGCCGTTTTCGACATTTTACTTTTAAATGGAAAGCTTTTAGTCGAGTATCCTTTGAGTGAGCGGAAAAAGGCATTAGAGAAGATTATAACACCAGCCCAAGGATATATGGAGATTCTACCTTACCAGTTGGCCAAAACAGAAGCAGAAATAGATCAGAAACTCCAGCAAGTGATTGAAGAATCATCCGAAGGGCTGGTAGTAAAAAGCCCCATATCTCCATATCGAGTGAGCGAGCGTATCGACAGCTGGATCAAAGTGAAACCCGACTACATGGAAGAGTTAGGTGAGAATCTCGATTTATGTGTCATTGGGGGGTTCTACGGCGAGGGACGACGAGGTAGTACAATTGCAGCATTCCTTTGTGGGCTCAGAGTAAACAACCCTGACCATCCCATGAAATTTTGGTCTTTTTGTAAAGTTGGCAGCGGCTTTACAGCGAATGATTTTGCTGAGATACGCCATGCTACAGATGGTAAATGGCATAAATGGAATCCAAAAAATCTTCCAACCGAATATATAGAGATCTCTGACGAAGCAAGAAAAGAGATACCGGATTTGTGGATCATGCCAAGTGACTCTCTAGTGTTTGAAGTGAAAGGCTCTCAAATCATTGTTTCAACAGCATTTCGAACTAAACAAACTCTACGGTTCCCAAGATTCAAAAAAATCCGCGAAGATAAAAATTGGGAGACATCATTGTCGTTGGAGGAATTTTCCAAGCTGCAAGCTGAGCTGGTAACAACTAGCAAAGTTCCACAAAAGTTTGACCCGGAAATTAAAAGAACTATGCGAATAGCAAAATCCAAACGTCTCAAGATTATTAACGATAATTCAGAGGAGTTAAAAAACCATAGAAATTTCTCATCATCCTTGTTCGCTGGAAAGATATTTTATGTTGTTGCTGATGTTGTCGACCCGCAAAGAATCTCAAAATTAAAACTTGAAAAGTTACTAAAAGAGCACGGAGGTTCCCTGACTCAGAGCAGTAAGGAAAAGGGAGTCTATGTCATAGCGGATAGAAGTATGATTGGACAAGTTACTAATAGGAGTCTATGGTTGCAAAGAGTCTAACAAGAACTAGTAAAGGTCGTGGGAATTATTGAAGCTGGAAATGTGGATATTTTCAAACCTCTCTGGATATTGGACTGCATACGTCTGCAAAGGCTTTTGCCGTTGGAATCAATGTTAGTACCCAAAAAGATATAATATCTAAGAAAAACGTTCTGACCAGATATATCTATCACGGATTGCCTGGAACTCTAGAAAAGGCAAAACTGTATGAAGACCAATATGGGGATTCATATATCAGGCCCGTCGATGTTTCGGAAGTGTCAAGGATCATTAAAAATATAGAGAACTTCGAAATAGGGCACTTGGACCATCAAGCAGCCGATGAGCTGAAATCAGATTTACTCGAGGCAGCTGTGGAACCAATTCTAGGCCTGATTTTTCCTTTCAAGATTTACTTTGACAGGCCTTCATTTGCTAAATCAAACAAGTTTGCAGACCCGGAGAGGATAAACCTTATCGTAGAAAAGGATTTTGATATGGCTCAAAGATATGCCGTATTTTGTGGAGCCACAATTGAGAATTCGATTCACGACCCAGCAGTGGCTGTTATTGTCGTCCACCCACGCGACATGTCCAGGGTACCGGCTATTTGTGCTATAGTATCTGTTAAGTCACAGCCAGTGCGCTTAGTATCTATAAATTGGATCAAAGCAAGCTGGCGAGCAAAGACTCGCCTCGCCGAAGATAGGCCCGAATTTGCTGTTCCTTCAAAATAAATAAATAATTTACTAAGATAATGTACACATTTACTTGCTATTACAGAGACAACTGCAATCGGGAACAGGGCAGATGTCATACTTGGCAAACCATTGCTGAGCATGACCAGCATGAAGTCCGTGGTTACAAGATAGGCAAAAAGTCGGCCAGCTTTCAAACTTCGAAGTCATAAAATTGTTAATTTCCTGAGCTCGGTTAGAAGCAATTGGTGAGCCCATTGGCAGCAAGCAGACTGCACATCTGGGGAGCGGATTGTTGCAATGCTGACATCGCGTAATCTAGTTAGTTTGTGAGTCCTATATTTAAGAGTCCATACCGCATAAATCTTACTTACCGCTTCATTACCCCTTTTCAAGGCCGACGACTTTGAGTTCGTATCTTGACTACCCCTCAAGGGATTTCCAATGACTTTTTTGCAGTGGTTGCACCTGAGATAAATTTGTTTGGGGATAGGCTTGGCTGTAGTTAGGCCAGTGCTAGTACGTGACAAAGCCGTTCTGGTGACATCAAGCTTAGCTCGCAAACTGAAAAATCGCCAACAGTTTAGCAAATTTCGATACTCGTTTGTCCAATGCTTGATTCTCTTATCTTTAAAATATCTCGGCGAGCCATATGACATTATCAGAGCCGCTGTCTGAACGTCAGATGTCTTATCCACATAAGATTGCAGCAAATCTACGGCCTGAGGAGTTAATCCTGTTAAAATGATTCCTTCTAGATCTCCATGCGCAGTGGCCCGCTCGGTTAACCGATTTAGATAAGTTCCGACTTCGCTATCTTTCAAGAATCGTAAGGCAATTCCAAGCCTTTCGCTGAGGGGAAGAGAACCTTCGTCAAGAACGTCCAACCAAGAACCATCGCTGATAAATGCAAATATTGCTCGAAGATATGGGTTGTCAAGCTCAGAGGCAAGCTTCCGACACTGCTCTCTCCAAGGACTATTCAGAAGATTGTTCTTATAAGCCAAGTAACCGGCAACAGCTGTAGACATCAATCTCAGTCGTTCCTTTCTAGAGGCAGCCAGTGCCTGGACAGCTCGCTCCACATCTCCATGGAAAACGGCCCATCCTGCCGCTTTTTCATGTTGACCATCCTGTTCCAGCCGCTTCAATCTTGCCTCCAACTCGGACAATTCAAAATTCCATCCAGACACGCGCAAACAAAGCTGTCGATGAGCATCCTTGTTCCCCTTTGTGGGGAGAGATGGCGACACAAATATATTTTTCTTTAGATTGGAAACAATATCTCGGACCGCGTTGTCGAATTGAGTTTCTGTGAGATCTTGATCTGTAGGATATCGCAGCTGATTTTGGATCCCATGAAAGCCCTCCCATATGCCTAGAACACCTTCAAAGCCGAGATCAAGAGGGCCGGACAGCATCTGGCCCTTCTGTTCCGATCTCAGAGCCAAAGATAGCCACTTCCATGTGTGTTTAAGATAGTCGATTTGATCCCCTTCAGCATCGAGGACCTGTAGGTTCTTTTCACAGTCAGTTGAGTATCCGGCCATTGCTCTTCGCCTCATTACGCTTGAGACATCACCCGCTAACAGAGTACCGTGATCCATGATTCCTTCAAGGGTTACATCTCTTGTGTAGTAGTCTGTCTCTTCTTCAGCGCCATCGTCAACACCGGCAGTGGATAACCGAGTAGCGCGAGAAACCATAGAAAACTTTCTGAGATCATCAGCAGCAGATTTTGCCACAGAATCGGCTCCCGTGCTATCCATACGAGGCTCGATAATGGTGATCATACCAGGGTCGGCAACAGTGACATTGTTTAGAGGGTCGAAGGCAATATCATCGGGGCTTTCTCGGAATCTCATACTGAATATCTGGCCAGATTGCCTGATGCATACGAAGCTGGCTACGTACTTGTTGCTGAAGTTTGTTACATAGTCGAAACCCACGACCTTGTCGTAATCTGTATGACTGTCCAGCACACTGGCAATGAAAAGTGTGTCGTTCTTGGTGATGTATGATTGTCGTGATTCCACCACGGCATCACTGCTACTCCCTCCCATGATACCACTACTCCCTCTATATGACGAATGCTGCCTTGGCTTGTCTCTCGTAGTTAGCGGCGGAACAATACCTGTCTGCCACCTGCGCAAAAGACTCCCGTCGTGCAGTACGGCGTACTCATTGGCCCTCAGGTGGGAGAATTTAAATCCAAATGAGCTTTTTCTGACCGAGTCCGCAAATATTTTGTTCATGAGGAGAGCAGGCTCCCCAGCTGCCACTCCGCTTCTCATTATTCTCCTGTCCCATATGGCAAAAGTTCCGTCGTCGCTATAAGAAGCAAAGTACAGGTCGTTACTGTGATTAATCTGGATGCCGTGAGAGCACTTGGTGGCACACTGGAAGTTGGGCGTGGAAGACCGTAGATCGAGCTCTCGAATGAATTTATGGCTACCGCACAACATAGTGTTTGAATTCCGGGGCAGGAAAGACACACACGAAACAACCTCATTGGGCAGATACGAGTTCAGAGGCACTTTGAGACTGGAGCTTTGGTCTGTCGACGAGGAACCTGAAGAATGCTGATAATCCCACACATTGAGGCAGTTGTCGTTTCTGACTTTGTCGAATCCACAAGCGACGAGACCCGTCCGGTTGAAAGATATCGCGTTGCATGGACGGGTTTGCTTGGCTCGCAGCTTAGCGATCTGACCCCCGTTTGAGCTGGCCGATTCATTGATGTTAAATATGCTGACAATTCCATTAGACTGGCCCACTCCTAAGACGCCATAGTCAGAGGGGCAATAAGAGAAGCACTGGATTGATTCCAAATCGCCTTTTGAGGAGAGCTTTTCAATATGCCAGTCATTCTTAAACTGGGTCAGTTTATTAAGCTCAATTTCATCCCTTCCAGGACTCAGGGTGACGAATACCTGGTCCAGATCTTTGTCCCACTCGAACGTGCGGACGATGCTGGCCGACATTTGTTGTGTGTTTTGCAATAGATTTGTTCTGGCCAAGTGGTGGTGGTTCGTCAAGGTTTAACTTCAACGATAATGCATGCGCATGGTGGGGAGTAACACACTCGTGACACACGTATGCACACATTAACATTTTCTGCAAAATGGAAATCCTACTCCTGATCTGCCATGAACTTTTTCGGAAATTCTTTAATATCTGAGAGTGGCCCTCCCTGTTCACTGATATCACAACTACCGTGATACGATCAAAAAACTACCCAGATATGCTCAGGATACTATCCCGGAGGCCACTGGGCCAGCTACAACCAGCGACAATTTATGGGATACGCTTCGCTCACAGCAAACCGTTTGATTTTGATTTTGAAGAAGACCCTATGGAGTCTTCAAAGTCGTTGCATGGTTTTGACACCACCAGTCGGAGGAAGGACCCCTTTGATACACAGGACAGTAGACCCCCCATAACTGCAACAGAGAAGGAACGTATGATATTTGCCAGCCTGGTCGACTCTCTGCTCTCGCAGAAAACTGCTAGTGAACCGGACATTGTCGGGGAACCGAGCAAAGAAGCCGGACCAATGTCTAAATCTTTGCATGCTCTTTTTGAACAGGCTTTCAACAAGTCTTCGCCAGCACCAAGCGTGAATATCACCACAGACGAGCTTCGCAAAAACTTGCCTTTGTCATACGGTTCGCTCATCAAGAAGTCCAGGATGGAGGAGCAGGCTTCGGACTGCATAGAGAAGGAAAAGTACGCACAGTTACTGAAATCCGTGCTGGACCATATAGACAGTTTGGCTACAGATGCTGAGGTTATTAATTTTTACACCAGCAGAGTGCTGGATAGATACGCTGAGGAGAGTGAGCTGGAGAGTCTTGGCGAGAATTACAAAATTGATGTTAACGAGCCGCCTCTGGTCAGGCCCGGACTCTCGCTATATTTGGCAAAATGTATGAAGGTTCTGGTCCAGGTTTTCAACGACCCAGCCGAGGCTGTTTCTTTGTTTGAGTTGTCCAAGAGAAAGGGCATTTCCTTTTACGCCTCTACCTGCACTACCGAGGTTTACAATGAAATGTTGGAGATAAAGTGGAATTTCTACCGGGACCTTTACTCGGTAGAGGCTCTGCTGCTGGAGATGCATGTGAATGCCGTGATAGGCGACAATAGGACTGTAGAGATTTTGAACGAGATATCCAGACAGAGTATAGATGCCAAGCATGGTGTTAGTGGGCTCGAGTCTATGCCACTGTGGAACCAAGAGGATGATTTAATGATAGACAAGATCAATAGCCATCGGTTGAAGATTATGGCAGTATTGGCGAGTCAGGATGGATTCGGAGTGATGCTTTAGCTGCTCTGCCTTCCGGTGGGGCCGTAAACGTCCTTATAGTGCCATGGCTGCTTCATGTCCAGCCGGCCCCCGGCAGGGCCACTCCGTGGAGGAGGGTTTGCATTGTGCCGGCAATTATGTGGTGACGGTTCATCTGTTACTGCACGTGTATATATACTATTTATATTTAAGATGACCCAGTAATACATGCATAGCACACGCATAGCTAAAGCAAAATATTTTGTCGGATATACACAATCTTCGTAAGTGCATTAACATGCATGTATAGAAATAACCAATCACTATTCTACCGACGACCAAGTAATGCTTCCATAGCTTACGAATAGCTATAGCAGATACCTAAAATTGGTAATGCATTAACAAATATATAAATAATCAAGATCTATTTTACAAACGACAGTTATGTGCCGAGTTCAAAGAAAAAACCAGAGCGGTTTAATTGTAGTTAAATAACCTCAGACCTATCGTTGAGCATGCTCTTTCTGCGAAACAGAACCAACCCTCCCCAGGAGGGGCCCGCGGGAGGCGTATCAGACCGTCGGCTGTGTCCTACAACCCTGGTGGTCGCTCTAATACCCTTTTGTTTCCCTGTGCCCCATCGTCTCGCTCTCTTTTGTACAGCAGCTGCAAGAAGTACTCCTTAGTATCTTTGTCAAAGTAGGTGAAAAACTTGCCCTGTTGTTGATCAATCTCCCTCGCGTCTATCTTGAAAGCACATGTTTCGTAAGGCTCTGCGGCTACCAGCAAGTACTGGAACCGCCTGTCTTGCACAGGATCAACCTTTTGCTCAAATGCGCTCATGAACCGATACCTGGGGACAACACCTGTGCCAATCTCAGGATACTTGACTTGAAAAAGTAGCCCAACTTGCCTACTGACTGGATCACGGATTTTTGTGATTTTATAGCCGGGCCTTCCTATCTTGACGGTTTTTTTCACGCGGATGCCTGAGATTCCTCCCGTGCCACTGTTCGAGCTGTGGTCCTTCTTTTCTCGTTGCTCAGCAGCCGCCCGTCGAGCCAGATTGGTCTGGTGCTTCTTTCCCTGTGTGTGCGATAAGTACGACGCATCGTTTACGTGTGCTGTCATACACAGCCGGCACTCAAACTTTCCAACATGGTTCTTGAAGATATAAGGATCTTTCTCAAGATCTATTGATTCCAGAGCTAGCCGCCGCAGACGCTCTCTGCGGTCGACGTTCTGCTCACTCCATCCGGCCACTCCTCCAGATCCTTTTTTGGATCCTACTCTATTCTGATAGTCCATTAAGGGAATAAAATGAGATGCTGAAAGCTCATAATCGGAGTGAGATTTCACTACCCATCGCATTTGTCAGCCGCACCTCTCAAAACCCATGCCCTTACCCTCGATCACCACATAACGCGCGCGTGTGTGGAAATTCTCGAAAAACAACCCTAGCATCTATTCGCGGCTTCGATCCAAATGAACAGACGACGGGTTTATCCGAAACTACCAGTCTGTCAACGTTGAAAATACACTAGTGATGTCGGGCAGAAGGAGGCGGATGAGGCGGTTACTGCGAGCTCACGGTGAACCCCAGCCCAGCACCGAAAGCTATTTGGATAAACCCAGGGCAGAATGTCCGTATCAAGATTTCTATCCTGATCTCGACGCGTTCCGTCAACTGGCGGTTGTACCGGCGGTTCAGCACAATAGCATACAGCGCACTTCCTCGGATAGTGGTAGAAATTTGAACGGTCACATGAATGGGCATGCCCAGGAAAAAAATTCTGCTACCGGAAATGAAATTCCAGCACAGAAACAGTTCCGACCGAGGCCGGCCCGTGAATACCCCTCGACCAGGTTCGACAAGGTGCTGACGAGCTTAGGGTATCATGCAAACAGCGAAGTGTTTGAGCTACCAAACGCGTACAACAAAGTTTCCTGCGGTCTACACGAGCAGGTGGTGGACGCTGTGGATAGCGAAAAGTTCCTCGTAGAATACGACATGGACGAGCAGGATGAACAGTTTTTGCGCCACTTGAATACTAGACGAGCCAAATCAGGCCCGATCTCGAAAGAAGTATTTGAGTGCCTAATGACGCTCTACGAGCTGGAATGGTACAATATAGAGAGTAAGATGCCGCCTAAAAAGAAAATCGCCGTAACCGATGAAATATCAGACTCGGCAGACGATCAGAGGTGCCTTATATGTGACGACAGCGAGTGCGATAACAGCAATGCCATTGTATTTTGTGACGGCTGTGATATAGCTGTGCACCAAGAGTGCTATGGAGTACCCTTTATCCCAGAGGGCCAGTGGCTCTGTCGCCAATGCACTATTTCTCGTAAACGAAAGGCATCGTGTGTTTTCTGCCCCAACAAGTCTGGAGCCCTGAAGCAAACCGATACACAGCATTGGGCCCATGTGCTGTGCGCTCTGTGGATACCAGAAGCATGGGTATCGAACCCGGTTTATATGGAGCCGATATGTGGTCTTGAGCGGGTCCCCAAGGGCCGCTGGAAACTCAGCTGCTATATTTGCAAGCAGAAAGTTGGTGCATGTATCCAGTGCGTTAACAAGAACTGTTTCCAAGCGTTCCACCCTACTTGTGCGCGAAAAGCTCGCCTCTGCATGAGAATGCTGGCAGGGATTCCTGGCGCGCTTAATGATCCGGCAAGCTTGGTGTCTTATTGCGACAAGCATACACCTGACGACTATGACGAGGATGTAGCGCATCACGTTGCGACCGCTCAAAAGCATTATGATCAAATAAGAGCCTCGGGCCGAGGTATTTCAGTCGCTCCAGGTAAGCCCAGCATCATTCGCGAAACCCGAATTATAAGAAGAACCACTGAAGGAGCGAAACCATGGAGAACTGAGCAGGGGACTTCGCTTCTCCCTGCACTGGCTGCCAAGCATATCATTGATCGCATCAACGCCTTGTTTAAAATCGACAAGGTTTCAGATCTGGTTTACGAACTCAGTCGGTATTGGACTCTCAAGAGACAGTGGAAACGAGGGGCCGCATTGACAAAGCGTCTACAGCTTGCCTTGGAAATGCAGCCGAGTCACCCAACCAGCATTGACCAGACAAGAGAGAAAATTGATTATTATGAGGGTCTACTGGAAAACCTAAAGGTGGTTCGAGAAATTCTGGGCGTTGTCCGACAGAGGGAGTTCGCCAAACTAGAAATTGTCCAGTGTCAGGAATCGATTGTTGACTTGGTTAATTTTCCATCGCAGCACTTGATAAAAGACCTGTGGGCTAAGATCCGAGACATTGATGTTGCCACCGACATATTTGATCCGTTGCTCGGATTGGAGTCTCAAGGAATAGACGAAAAGGTAAAGCATCGGAAGTATAAATCGGTCGACGAATTCAGAAGTGAGCTTATGGCGTTCTTGGAAAATGTGAAGTGGCAGCGATCGCGAAACACCCCCGACTATCGTGCCGCAGCTCGCATAGAAAAGTCCAGCATGCCGTTTATTGCGAAAGCCCAGGCCCGCGAGGAAAGCATTATTC
Source organism: Spencermartinsiella europaea (assembly GCA_030579595.1). Classification (NCBI taxonomy): domain Eukaryota; kingdom Fungi; phylum Ascomycota; class Dipodascomycetes; order Dipodascales; family Trichomonascaceae; genus Spencermartinsiella; species Spencermartinsiella europaea. The sequence goes on from JAKTRG010000001.1 coordinate 1,057,157, forward strand.
GCGACCCTGGCAATGCAGATATTGCTGACTTCCGCAATTTCGAGCCAAGGGGGCTTGAGATTTCAGATGAGATGTGGAGTGGTGTTAGACTTCTACGAGATATGAGCCCGCTGTCTGACATTGATGACGACGATTTATATGAATTAGAGCATGGCCAGCGAAAGCGCCTGAGAGGGCAATGATGGTGAGGTATCTCCATAATTTGCTTCTCTCATTTTATTTATCATACTGTTGCATTAAAAGGATATGTCATGGTCGCCTCCGCCGGGGCCGCCTCCCGGCTGGCTCCGCTTCGCGGAACTGTGATAGCGAGATACTATTATTTATCCATTATCTAAAATAATGATGGATTAGTTTTATGTACAGGTAGCCAAACAAAATAAAAATAAACAAGGATACACGCTGGCGCGTGGTCGCAAAAACTACGGAAAGGAGGCACAAAACGTCTTTGGTTTCAGCCTTTTGGGCCCGCCGCGAGTTCTCTGCACAGCAAAACCAACCCTTTCCGAGAGGGAAACGGCTTATTTACGACCCAGCCGTTCATTATCATCCCCTTCAAGTTCAAAAGCAGGCTTGAATGTACCATCGCTGTTTGCTAGCAAAGGATTCTTAATGGTATTGTTGGTTCCGCCAAGGGATGTATAGCCCTGATCGTACAGATGGCAGTAGGGGATTGACAGACTCCGCAAAAACTCCCATACTTCAACATAATGCCACTCAAGAACTGGGTGAATCCGCACAAAATCGGGCCAGCCATGATCCGTTCGCTGCTCATACGATAAAAGTGCTCCGTATGGATCAGACCGACGAATCCCTACCAAGATAACCTTGACTCGCGGTTCTTGGACCAAATATCTCGCAAAGGCTTCTTTCAGAGGAAAAGGAAGCTTGGCAGTCTTCAAAGCGTACGTCTCGCTGCAATCGTCTACGAAGTCATCCACTGACGCAAAAGTGTTTGTAGAGTGCACATAAACAGCCGATAGTTGGTGTAAATCGTCTGGAATTTCAGTTTGACCGGACTTGATCCGTCTATACAGTGTTGCCAGAAACAATACGAGCATAACCAGGCAATCTTTACCGCCGTTAAACGAAAGAGCTATCTCATTAAGACTAGTTAGTACCTCTCGTGACGTGTCTTTCTTGGATTAAACTATTCAATTCACCTACCTGTACTTATCGAGAGCGTCATTTATAATGGAAATGGATAATTTAACCTGATTCTGGGTTTCAGATAACAAGCTGCCGCCTTTTAGATCGTGTGTAAGTTCAAGAAAACTTTCCACCCATACCGAGCACTTGAGACATGCTAGAAACAGCTTCTTTTCCTGTTCTTTGACTGTCATTGCCGAGTGACCGAAGTGGATAATGTTGGAAACTGCCGATCTGCAATTTTGAAGTTTTGAAGACAGTTAATTAGTTAGTCACTAGAGACTCAGTGGCCAAATTTGATAACATATGTGCTTCTTTCCTATCTACTTATAGAATTTTAACCTTTTACTCCGAGATAATAATATATATATTTTCATCAATTGTGGCTTGAAATGTTGAAATCTAGGTCAGAATAAAAAAATGGTCTCTGGCGGGATCGAACCGCCGATCCTCGCGTATACAAGGAGTTGTATGCTCGTATTAGCACGATGCCTTAACCAACTGGGCCAAGAGACCTTGTTATTGACAGGAAAGTTATGCAGTTAAACCTATTTATTACATCGGAATATACCGGTCTGTTTCCGGTATCACACGAATGCTTTCTGTCCTTTATTTTACGACATCTAAGCTGTTAGGGCTGCACCGAGACATGGTCTATTTAGAATTACCGTCATTCTCATGTCTTTCTTCCGCTGAACTATATATTTGAGGCCTACTGGCACTCTTCATAGCGATAAGTCCAACAATGCAGTGGCCAATATGTGAAAGAGAGTCCTTCTCGGGGTGAAGTATGGAACCGCGGTTTATTATTGTATTTCTATATGTAATCCATAGGACTTAATATCTAATTTCTATCTATCTATCTACAGACTGGACGATCGTCTCAGATGCTACGATAGATAGTACATGCTCTCCGGCGATCCCAGGTTGAAGTACACTTTCTGCGAAAGCGCACTGTCGGTACTCGGAACAATTCATCAAAGATATCAGATTGATTAACTGGTATCTGCAACATTTTGTTCGTTAGCTTGACTTTTAATACCTACCGCGTAAGCAGGACTAGCCTCCCCCGGCGAGGCTTCTCACTGGAGGCGCGTAAGTCGGAAACTAGAGTCCGGAGGGGTCTCTATACACACCAGCGACAGACTATCAGGTGAATAGAGTCTTGTAAAGTATATCTCACTTTGCTTTCATTCGCTTTACTTTGCTTCACTTTGCTTCACTTTGCTTCACTTTGCTTCAATTTGGTTAAGCTCAATAAACAAGTGTACTGCGGAGAACTGGATGATACTTACAGACAGCTGAACTATATGAGAATAATTTAGCAAAAGAAAGAAAGATGCTTGCAAGGACGATAACCGCAATTGGCATTTTACCCTGAGAACGAAGAAGGACCAGTTTGATAAGAGGCTGACAGCTAGGACGGAAGGACAATCAATTGCAACGCACCAATATTATTCAAACAAAAGTCTCTGTAATTTATTCATAGTTAGTCTCTATGTCAATAGTGACATACATATTTTATAGGTTGTGCCAGTTATTCCCATCTTGGATTTCCTCCTTTATTGCAGTTAATAAGGACATTCTCCCGGCTCAAAATCTGAGTAATGAGTGTCCCCGTTGATCAGGCAGTAAAAAAAAACCGTCAAAATGCCAAACCCAACACCCAAAACCTCGAATGATTAACGTCTCTATAGTTTACACATCCCCGCGACTCCCCGTTTTTCCACATATCCTGTATCTGTTGAATTAAAATTAAATTAAAAACTGCGTCCCCAGATACCCGTGACAACCCTGTGCATTCGCGGGGAGTTAAGAGAACTTCTTAACTATGCATATCGGGGAGTGTCGGTTAAAAAAAACTGTGGGGTTAATGTTATCCCGGATTTTCACTGCCAAACACGGAAGTATAAAATGTAGTTTCAAGGCCCGGGTTTTTTAAATTGTCGAGAAGGTTCAGTTTGGAATATTTTTTGCCGTCTTCACTGTTATAAATATCCAGGAAAAACACTACCAGATAGAGGGAAGATTAAAACAGAGAAAAAAGGATGAAAATTCTTGATTTGGCAGCTCCTCTTCTGGGCTACCTGTCCTTAGACAACAGTGACAGTGGTAGTATTAACAATAATAATCCAACAACTTCATTCGTCGAGGAAAGTCATAGCCCCTCTTTTTATCCTTCTCCGTTGGGAGGACGAGTCCAGGACGCACAATGGACTGACGCATATGACAAAGCACGGGAGTTTGTGGCAGGCCTTACCCTCGCTGAAAAAATCAATATAACCACTGGAACAGGGTGGGCAATGGATCAATGTGTGGGGAACACCAATGGAATCCCGCGATTGGACCTCCAAGGGTTTTGTCTGCAGGACGGCCCTCTGGGAGTGCGATTCGCCGACCTCATCACGGGATTTCCAGCAGCCATTACTGCGGGGTCTACTTTCAACAAGGAGCTCATTTACGAGCGGGGGAAAGCTGTGGGACTCGAGCACAAGGCTAAGGGAGTTGACATCATGCTGGGACCAGCAGTGGGGCCTCTTGGTCTCAAGGCAGCAGGAGGCAGAAACTGGGAAGGCTTTGGAGCTGATCCATATCTTTCTGGAGTGGCTGGAGCACGAACTGTTGAAGGTATTCAGGACCAAGGTATCATGGCCAATGCCAAACATTTCATCGCCAACGAGCAGGAACATTTCCGCCAGGTATCTGAATCACTGCCTCGAGGTCTGAAAATCTCGCAAGCTCTCAGTTCCAACATAGACGACCGTACTTTGCACGAGATGTACGCATGGCCCTTTGCAGACATGATCCATGTCGGAGTTGCATCGGTCATGTGCTCGTACAACATGGTGAACAACTCGTATGCGTGTCAAAATTCTCAATTGCTGAACAATGTACTCAAAGAGCAGATGGGATTCCAGGGATTCGTTATGAGCGATTGGGGTGCCACTTTCTCAGGAGCTGGTGCTGTTTTGGCAGGCTTGGACATGGACATGCCCGGCTCAGGTATGCAGAAACCAGAAGAACAGCTCCAAAAGGCCTATTTCGGCACCAATTTGACCGCAGCTGTCCTCAACGGAACGGTGCCTGTTGCGCGAATCAACGACATGGCCACGCGTATCATGGCTGGATACTTCAAAGTTGGACTTGACAAAACCAGAGCTGAGATTGGAGGACCCAACTTCCACTCTTTTACTAAAGAAGACTTTGGCAAAATTGCTCCTGTATCTCCAAATAGTAACCACGGTGAGTTGAATAGACACGTCGAGGCACGAACTCAGTACTCCTCAGATATCGCCCTCCAAGTGGCCACTGAGGCGATTGTGCTCGCGAAAAACGTCGATAACGCTTTGCCATTGGTTATCCCAGGCAAGAAAGAACTGCCCAAGAAAATCTCCATCTTTGGTGTGGCCGCTGGACCTGATCCCGAGGGTCCTAACTGCCAGGAGGATTTGGGATGCAGCAACGGTGCGCTCGGAGGAGGCTGGGGTTCTGGTGCAGTTAACTTCCCCTTTTTGGTTACTCCTCTTGAGGCTATCAGTCAGCGGGCTATTAAAGCTGGCTCCGTTGTCAACTACTTTTTGCGACCAGGCGGGCTTACCGACAGTGTGATGGGAACCCAAGATGCGACTCTGTCCGATGTCAACATCATCTTTGGGTTGACTGATGCCGGTGAGGGTTTCCTTCATGTAGATGGTAACATGGGCGATAGAAAGAACACTACCTTGTGGCACGATGTGGAACCTACTATCCTCGACGCTGCTGCTCTCAACAAGAACAACATTGTAGTTATATCCACTATTGGCCCCGTCAATTTGGAGAAATTCGTCGACCACCCGAATGTTACTGCTGTCGTTCTGACCACCCCAGGCGGCCAATACGCCGGTGAAGCTCTTGCAAAAGTTCTTTTCGGTGAATACAATCCCTCTGGTCGACTTCCATTTACTATTGCCAAGGACGATAGTGACTATTTCCCTATTGTCACCACTATTCCTCGAGACGGCCGGCCACAGGACAATCTCCCCTCTGGGCAGCACTTTGATTACCGGTATTTCGACGTCCAAGGCAAAGAGCCCAGATACGAGTTTGGATACGGACTCTCATATAGCGAATGGTCTCTTTCTGACATCCAGACTATTAAAGTGGGTGAACTGGCTAGCGGTGACCTGCCTGAGCCCCCTGTATTCGACGAACTGCCTGAACAAGATGAGACTTTGCCCCCCGCTGAGTCACTGCTCTTCCCTAAAGATCTTAAGAGGATCGACTACCACACTTATCCTTACATTGAGGATGTTGAGCAGGCAGTCCCTTATGGAGAGTACCCGTATCCTCCTGGTTACACCACAGTTCAGGCAACTTCTCCATCGCTTCCAGGTGGTGGATCTGGTGGCAACCCAGCTCTTTGGGATGTTATTTACAGAGTTTCACTTAGGGTCAGCAACGAGGGTCCATACGAAGGTGCTTATGTAGCCCAGTTGTATCTCGGATTCCCAGAGAGCGAAGAGCTTCCCACTGCTCCGCGACAACTGCGAGGATTTGAAAAGGTGTCTGTTTCGCCTGGCAAATCCACCACTGTAACCTTTGACCTTCACAGGCGTGATCTGAGTCTGTGGGACACTATTTCGCAGAGTTGGGTTGTTCTGCCAGGAGAATACACGGTGTATGGATGTTCTAGTAGCAGAGACTGTAAAGTAACCTCTACTTTCACTATTTAAAATACTATAGATATGGCTAGTGGCTGTAAAGTAATATATCATCAATTTTAACTGGCTTTCATACAGATCCGGTTGTTACAACCACCGATCGACATAACCTGTGCGCCAAGCTTATTTGAACATGAAGAAGAATAAGCTAATGTTCACCATCTAACGACTTCTGCGAAGCATCACACCCTCCCGGGAGGAGCTGCCGGAGGTATGTCCACTTCTCTACGTTTGCCTCCGGAAGGGCCGGTTCTGCTTCCCAGAAATCTAAGTAACGGCGGTCGATAAGATATGCCGCATTATCACCAGCCGCAGTGTGGTGGGGCTGAAATAAATTTCATTCAGATGTGGAAGCGAATCTTGCATTTTCACATAGAATAACGTGCAAACTGTAAAATGTCGTCAGATAGTGAAGACGACTTTGACTTGACCAAGTCGTTAGTTGCGGGAGATGTGGAAAGTGACTCAGAAGAGTCTCTGACCGAATTCGGTGATTATGAAGTCCAGGACGAGATTCTAGCCAGCGAAGACGACGACGATGAAGATGAACTGGAAGAAGAGAATGATTCTCCAAAAACATTTCCCAAGATGCAACTGGGAAGCGATGACGAGAATGAAGAGCGAGACATCCTTGAGTCGTTTAGTGCTCCTCAGTCAAAAAAGTCCAGCAATGGCTCGTTTGCAGGCTTGGGACTGTCAAGTGGGTTGGTAAGGAATGTCTCTCGAAAAGGATTCAAAACTCCGACCCCTATTCAGAGGAAGACCATCCCCCTTATACTGGAAGGAAACGATGTAGTTGGTATGGCGCGAACTGGTAGCGGTAAGACGGCAGCTTTTGTACTGCCCATGCTGGAAAGACTAAAGGTCCATTCTGCCAAAGTAGGCGCCCGAGCTCTAATTATGTCGCCGAATCGAGAGCTCGCTCTGCAAACGGTGAAAGTCATAAAAGATTTCTCAAGAGGCACTGATCTGAGATCTGTGGTTTTGGTAGGAGGTGATAGCTTAGAGGAACAGTTTGGATATATGATGAGCAATCCGGATATAATTATTGCAACCCCCGGCCGATTTATGCATTTAAAGGTGGAAATGCAGCTAGATCTGAAGTCATTAGAGTATGTGGTGTTTGATGAAGCCGATCGATTGTTTGAGCAAGGGTTTTCGGAGCAGCTTAACGAAATCATTGCTTCATTGAGCCCATCAAGACAGACACTACTGTTTTCAGCGACCCTGCCAAAGTCATTGGTAGAATTCGCCAAAGCAGGGCTCAGCGATCCAACCCTGGTACGGCTGGATGCAGAATCCAAGATATCTGACGATTTGGAAATGGGTTATTTTGCCATAAAGAATGAAGAGCGAGATGGCGCCCTTTGCTACGTACTGCAGGATGTCATCAAGATGCCACTGGCTACTGAAGACCAGAAGAAATATTTGGAATCTAGAGAAAAGTTTTTTGACGATGCTGCGCTTGAAGAGGAAGAGTCGGGCAAAAAAGGAAACAAAAAATTGAAAAGGAGGATAAAAGAGGCTCCAGCTAACGAGTTGCCTGCTAAAGAATCAACCATTATATTTGTACCAACAAAGCATCACGTCGAATACATTTCAACTTTGCTCGGCACCTTGGGCTACTCCGTTTCATTTATTTACGGTACCCTCGATCAGTCTGCGCGACGAGAACAGCTGCATAGATTTAGAGCTGGCAAAACCAGTCTCCTGGTTGTGACCGATGTCGCTGCTCGAGGTATTGATATCCCTGTTCTGGCAAACGTCATCAACTATAGTCTGCCTTCCAGTCCAAAGGTTTTTATCCATCGTGTGGGAAGAACTGCGCGAGCGGGACGAAGAGGTTGGGCCTACACTTTGATAAAGGAAAACGAAATATCGTACTTATTGGACCTGGAACTCTTTCTAGGGCGAAAACTACTACTAACATCCATGACAAGTCTACCCAAGGAGAAAATCAACTTCAGCCAAAGACTCGTGTTGGGAGGCTTGCCGAGGGATGAATTAGAAATGCAGATGGAGCAAGTTGATGGTCTACTGAAGCAAAACTATGACCTGGCAACAATGAAGTCCGTCGCTCTACGAGGTGAGCAGATGTATCTAAAGAGCCGGCAGGCGGCTTCCCAGGCAAGCGTGAAGCGCGCCAGGAGTATCATTGAGAGTGGCTGGGACGACCGACATTTACTTCTGGGTCCCTCCCCTGAAGTCGCAAGACAGGCTTTGTTAGACAAGCTGGCGAATAGAAAAAACAAGCAAACCGTATTTGAACTGCAGAAGACCTCATTTGCTACCGCTGCTGAACTCATGACCCGGCGACGACACCAGATCGCCCCTATACAACAAAGGGCTGCTGAGAGGAAAGCCATTCAACAGCAGGAGAGAGAGGCAGGCGTAAGTCATGCTATAGATGATGAAGTTTTTGCTGCGGAGGCAGAGAATGAACATGTTAATGACCCTGGGAGTGTTGAGTTGGCCGACGAGGCAGATATTAATGCTGCGTTTAAGGAAGTTAGCAATCCAAAGAAACGTAAACGATTGACTGCTAGAGACCCCAACTTCTTCATGCCCCATTACGCTGCTTCGGATGCCATTCAAGAAAAGGGTTATAGTGTCGATTCTGGCGGTCGAAGCTTTGCCAGCGCTGCACGTGGAGCGACTTTTGACCTCAATGGAGAAGGCAATGATAATTCTCATCAGAAGCAGATTGTTCGTTGGGATAAGAAGAAAGGGAAGTACGTCAATACTTCTAGTCAAGACTCCAAGGGAAAAGATGCCAAGTTCATTAGAGGAGAAGGGGGCACCAAGATTGCTGCTTCATTCCGCAGCGGAAAGTTTGATGCTTGGAAAGCTCAGCATAAGAGTGGTGGTTTGAAAGTTGGTAGTTTGGAGACGCCAAACTCAACAGGAGGGCAGCCTTTCAAGAAGTTCAAACACAACAAAGTACAAGCCCCCAAGCCTGCTGATAAAGCTCGTGATGATTACCACGCTCGTAAGAAGAAGGTAACAGAAGCTTTGGACAAGGGACTCAAGGTGAAGGGCATGAGACCCAGGGCCACTTCAGACGGATTACAGAGCACCGATCAAATTAGGAAACAGAGAATAGCCAAGGAGAAAAGAAGAGATAAGAACGCCCGCCCTTCTAGGAAGAAGGGAAGAAAATAGATATGAATCATAGGTTGCATTTGAATATTTGTTTTATTTAAGCATTTCATAACTAATGAATTTTTAAAAGTTACTTACTCCTAGTTCACACTTCAATCTTCGACGAAACTTCCGTCACTGTAAAATGCAGGGGTAAAATATAAAGGGTAACGCCAGTTTCATATCGATCGACAATCGAATCTCGAAACTAACTATATACCTTAAATATAGCATGACCACAGAGTAAGTAACTTTAAGTGTTTCAGGCCACATTCGTTCAACTAACAAGATCTCTACCTAAGCAAGAAAAGCTTGATTTCCATTATTTGGTAGATCCACGATGCTTTCAGCCTTTGCACTCGGAGGAGCAGGCAGATAAAAGCGAAGAGATAGAATCTCTGATCGAGAAGGGCCTCTTTGTTCAAGGGGCTATTAAAGCTCAACAAGAATTGATTGGCCTAGGCGTCACTACTACAGACTACAATCAAGTTTTCAGGCTTTGGAACTTTCGACTGCGATGCTTGATTCAGGCAGGATTTATGCGACAAGCTTCAGAAGAAGCTCGCTTTTTAGGTGACCTTGATTCTGAGAAATATAGATTGGACCTTGTGACTTCTATAGTCCCATGGCATTTAAGACTGCTGACAACCATGCTACAGTTGAAAGCCGATGGGAATCAGACTTTGTCAAAGCTTTATTCTATGGCTAGAGAAGCGAGGGTCGAGGCTCATCTTGCCAAAGATCTGTCACAGAGATCTGAAGCTTCCGAAAAAGATAAAGAAATACATACATCTGCCGACGAATGGGAGAACCGACTGCGAGAGCTTGGACTATATGTCACTTCGATACTTGCTTCTTTCGGAGATATGGAAGGGGCAGTTGAACACATCAATGGCTTGCATAGGGCCAGTATGAAAGGAAGTCAAGTCGATAAAGAATTTGGCCAGCGCATTCTTCCCATGGCTGCCCTCCTATACCTACAAATAGGTGACGCTAATTCAGCAAGGGAGCTGTTTTTGCAAACGTCGGACCGGTATCGGAAAGAGTTCACAGAATCTCTTTGTTCAGTACTGGATGCCGATTGGGTATCAGCTGCTAGACTATTAGAGGAGGGACAGGGTGGAGCAGAAGCGGCAGGTGAGCGTGCTTTTGGTACTGAGAATAACAAAGCAGTGATATTGGTCTATCAGGGGAAGCTGAGAGAAGCAACAGAAACACTGGAGAGGCTTGTCAATAAGAAAGAAGGACTACCTGTCTCGTTGTTCAATCTGCTTAACCTGTACGACTTAAGGCATGACGCCGGAATAGAGAAACGTGATGATATTTTGAAGGCCCTAGGAGCTAAATAATGATATAAAAAATAGGAATATTTATTAACTATACAATACTCTTTGATGACACTTACAAAAAGTATTGATTGTTCCATAGCATCCATAAATATCTATACTGATTTAAAAAAGTAAGCCCTACGTGGGGGTCGAACCCACAACCTTGTGATGACTTTAATTTGATAAATCAATTTTAAGAGTCACACGCTCTACCGATTGAGCTAGCAAGGCACCTAATTAACCTCATATTTTCTCTTCTTTATTTAATACATATGGCGCCTCATATCACGCGGCGCTCTTCTTGTCAAATGCGGCTTATCTAATTGAAAGAACTAAACGATAACAATTTCTATGCCTTCCATATGATGGGAGACTCAGTGGATGGACGCTCGCCCAGCAGAGTTGATACGGTGCTGCGCGGAAGAAGCATATCCAGAGACAGTAATCATGAGCGGCCAAAGTCGCGGTCTAGACCTAGATCGAGGACTAGGTCCCTGTCCAGGTCTCTTTCGAGAGGAAGATTCTCTTCAAGATCACGGTCATCAAGTCGTTCATACCGAAGAGGCCGGTCATATTCTAGGAGCTCTAGCGATAGGGGCGGTGAATCAAGATCGTATAGTAGCTATGATCGACCGTCACGTTCGATGTCGAGATCCATGTCATGCTCAAGATCACGCTCAAGGTCACCGTCGCAGTTCAGAACACCTCGGCGGAGGCCATTGGAGGATGGATTTACAGTTCAGGTTCAAGGCCTTGGCCCAAACGTGAACCAAGATCACTTAATAGAGATATTTGGCCTCTATGGACCAATATTCTGTACGTATATACAGAATTCCACAGGTTTTGTTGAATATCGATATCTGGAAGATGCAGAAGAGTCAGTTGACTGTATGAATGGAGGAATGATCGATAAACGGACTGTGAGAGTAAGGCTCCATTCAAGACAGAAGAAACGACCACGGCAACGCGTTGCAAAGTTAAGAAGTCCGAGTCCAGTGCATTCTCATCGGGGCCATCAAAGATTTCGAGAGAGGAGCAGGAGCCGCGGAAAGCGTCTGGGCAAATATGGCCCAAATGGAAAAAATATACACAGTAGTCGAAGTCGCAGTCGCAGCCTGTCGAGATCGAGATCTAGATCTAGATCAGACGACTCTCTTCGAAGGTCTCGCTCGTTGTCGCGCTCTCCGCTAAGAGAACACCCGAGTGCGAACACTGAGTCTGTTATTGAAATGGACTATTAGAGACTACCGTGAAAGCAAAAATACTAGAGAACAAGGAGGAATGCATCTCAGTTAAAGTTCATGCTATTATTATTTATATATACAGGTATTCCCATTTTGGGGGTACTTTCTCTAGTTTACTTGGAAGTCGCTATTGCATCTTTAGGGAGCTCATTCACTAGTGCAAGCATCCTGCTTGATAGTACTTGGTTCACGTAATCGTCATTTTCTGCACCGGCTTGTTTGTTGCTTAAAACTACGATGTTTCGATGTTCTTCGTTCGGACGAAGAACATAACGAAGATCGATTAAAGAAGAAGCAGATGAGATGGCAAAGGGTGTGACCAAGATGATTTGGGACAAACCTGGGAAATTGAGACCCTGGAGATCGCTTTCTTTACACAATAGGACGTGTGGTAACCCGTCGTGTTTCGAGAACATGTTGTCTTGATCAACAGACACAACTTCCCCATTTTCATCCCGGTAATGGTAGTGAGGAAAGTTTGAGCTTGTTATTGCGGCCAACACTCCTTCTTCGTGCAGCTTTGCCATGATCCACTGGATTGAAAAATTGGGCGGTATCAAAACTACCGCTTTGTGGTTGGTGGAGCTTTCAGCTAATATCTGCTTGATTCCGGAGATATAGTCGTCGATGAAAATATATGATGATAATTGTGCTGAAATGCGAGAAATGACGGACAAGGATGCCTCCTGCGCCTTTTTGGATAGTTTCTTTTTTGATCCGAGACTTGATTTGACGTCTACGTCCTCCAGCAACCCTACGCTATATTGCTTGAGTTGGATCAGACCTGCGGTAGAATTGCTAACCGAATCTCCGATTTCTACCAATGGTCGAGGACTGTTCATCAGCCAAGGCTGGGACACAATGCTAGATGTATCTTGCGAGCTGGACAATATAAAGACCAATGCGTTCCTGCCACTCTCCTCCTCTTCTGATGATGACAACGATGATCTGTGTTTATTTCTCCATTCTAGAAGATAGTTCATTAAAAGGGTAAGAGGTCTGGTATGCCGCTCGCTCTTCTTTTTTCCTAGCCCCTTAAGCTCTCGTTGCTCGTAAAACATGTCAACTTCCTCTATCACAATGGTAGATAAATTCTGTAGAGGCACGAGATCTCGGGCAGTGTCGCATAGAAAATCAAGCAAAATAGATGGTTGCGCTACAATAATCTTAGGAGCATGTTTCTGTAGGCGCACCAACTGGTTTATCTCGTCTTCTTCGTTGGATCTATAAATATGCTGAATCTCCTTGGGATCCAAAACGGGAGACGTCAAACTTCGCAGAAGCGATGTAATCTGGTTACCCAGTTCCAGCGTGGGCACTATCACTAGTCCATCTATGTGCTGCTGTGACTTGCTTGTCGCCTCGTGTTTGTTTTGTAGTGCCTTTGCAGCCAAATACATTCCAGCACTCGTAGTTTTGCCCAACCCAGCGGTCGATTTGGCAATGACCGAGCCTCCGGATTCCAGAACTAGTAACGCATCTTTCTGCAACTTGGTAGGTTCAACGACATGCAATTCAGCTAAATTCCGCAAGGTACTAGGGGGCAGCAACGATTTGAAATCCTCGAATTTTCGTATACTTCGAGGGTCTCTAATGAGCTGCAGAGGTTCTCCTCCGCAGTTGATTGGTTCTACCTCAAAGGCAGAACTCATAAATCGCAAGGCCCGCTTCTGTTGTACATATCGATAATAAATAAACGGTCTTTTCACTATAAAGTGTGCTGGCCGACAAACGTTCATAGTCCAGATCGATGTTTGATGAAAGTAAATTTGTTAGGTGAAAGTTGGAAGGCTGCAGCTAAGAAAATCCCATTGCATCTTGCATGAAAAGATCTAAGGAACACGTTGAAGAACGAAATGGGTATAGGACAAAGGTAGTTCACTAAACTGCTTTAGAAGCTCTCTATATCAATTTCTCTTGATGTCAAATCTACTCTCAGGTAAATTTATAGACTGTAAACTCATTTTCAATCGTTACGTTTAATAAAAGTAGGGCATTTGGTTCGAGACACCTCACAATATGCAACAAGGTTAGGTATTGATTAGCCTCCCGCAGTCGGCCGGGGATAGTTAGTTAACCCCTAACACTATCAACTCTATAGGTTGATATGCTGTATCTGGTTTTAGCAAACATTGTAACTTGAAACATCTCTGAAAACTCTTGTGGATTTGTAAAACCACCAAAAATGGCCAATTCCACGGCCCCGGATCCTGTTGTCGAATGGACCGACCTGTCCATATGGAATTACCTGTGGATGTTCTTCCTCATCCCGAAACTTGCTGGGATCATGATTCGACTTGTGGTTGTGGACATTCCAAAGATAATTGGGTCGCATTTCATGAGCTTACTCAGTGTACGACTGAATATCTCTCTTAAAGTGTCTTCGCTACTGCTTTTGCTGTCTGGACTTGTCGCCATGATATGGACTGTGGTGCGATATCGGTACTTGACGAAGTACTCTCGGTTACCTCCGGAAGCACCTAGGCAGGAGCCTAAAATGGATATTTTAGTGGACTCTGACTCTGAATCAGATCGGAAGCAAGGGATGTCAAGCTACCTGGATGATGTAAGTGTGAACATGATCCCTTCAAAAAGTTGATCATTGGCGAAAACAACAGCTAACAAAAGTTCCTCCGTGCCATCAAAGTGTTTGGCTTCTTAGAGCGAAAGATCTTTCACGAACTGACCAAACAGATGCACACAATCAGGCTTGAAGAGGGAGAAATTGTAAGATTGAATGACCTAAATGGTTTTTCAATTGTTGTAGACGGGATATGCCAGGTGTGCATCAAAGCTTCGACCTCAGATGTGGGATCGGCGGGAGAGCCAGTGGACATCAACGGTGTCAGCTATCAGCCTCTAAGTGAGGTACGCAAAGGTGCGCCGGTATCATCATTGTTCACTATCTTGTCTCTGTTCACTGATGGTCTCCAAGCGACTGAATCCGTGGGAGAATCTCCTGTCCCGCCTATGAGGTTAGATGAGGATGTTGCTGCTGATGATTATTTTACAGGGCCCAGCTTATCCAGCGCAGCTAGGCCCGGAGTCCAAAGACAAGGTTACAATTCAGGATCAATTGCGAGCAATGGTGGCTTCAAGGGGTCAGACCCCCGGTTGTTTCAAGCACGGGAACACAATGGCCTTTCAAATAGCGAATCTGAATCGCCCTTGAAAAGCCCGTTTCCTATAAATGGCGAAGCGTATAATCCAAGAGAACAGGGGCGCGACTCACCTCGATTCTGGGACAAAGAAAGAGGAGAATCGGAATCCTTCCTAGTGTCAGATAACATTGTCGCCAAAGCAATGACAACATCGACAATTGCGGTTATCCCAGAGGAAGCATTCCGTCTTTTGACAAAGAGATACCCCAAAGCCACTTCCAACATTGTACAGGTTATTCTCACTCGTTGTCAGCGCGTCACACTCCAGATTTGCCATCGGTACTTGAATCTCACTCCCGAAATTTATGAGACTGAGGCTGTTCTCAATAGCAGAGCCAAATATGAGCTGCCTTCATATCTTCACGATGGGGCTGTGCGTAAACTCAACGAAGCCTTTCGATTGAGCGGCACTCAAACGGAAGCTTCGATAAAACCACCGAAGCGACGGAAAAGTTCAATCCAAATCAAGCGACAGCCCACAACTACAAGCAGTATAAGCTCTCGCCAGGTCGTGCTGGAGCCCGACGAGTCGCACCCTGGCGACCTACTTTCCAGTGTCCCTCTTTCCAGACGGGTCGTGGGCGGAGACGGTTGGGCTGCTGCTCCCATGCCGTCCCAACTAAAACTATCCACCTTGCGGTTCACTGGTGAGAACGAAACTGAAGACATGACTCTGCGGACAGCTCTAGTGGAATGTATATTCAAAATTGTTGGTTTTGATGTTAATGCTATACAGCAGATGACTTCTGCCGCTCCGTCTGTCGAGCAAAGTCCCTTTTTCGGTGCGGAAAGTACTGCTGGTAAGCGGAGTCGGTCCAGATTAGTATCATTCAGCCGTACCTCGCTCCTGAGTGATGTCATGGAGAGAGATCGTTACAGTGAGGGGACTGCCTCGGCAGGGTCGGTATTTGGAGACGATGATTCAGTAGTAGGCAGGAAATCGGTTCCAGATTACAGCCGAGCGCAGCAGGAAGCTGCGGAAATGCTTCAAGTTAAATATTTCCAAGAAGGATCAGTTCTTACACATCAAGGAGATCGAACTGCCGGTCTGTTCTACGTAGTTGACGGTATTCTAGAGGTAGGATACACAAACAATATGGGTGCATATCGAACACTGCATACCGTCAACCCCGGAGGCATCAGTGGGTTTATTGGCACTGTCTTTGGTTACAAGTCTTTTGCAACTATAAAAGCAAAATCCAATGCGTATGTTGGCTTTCTGTCGCGACATGCTGTTGAACGACTGGCAGAGAGATACCCTATGCTCTATATCAGCGTTGCCAGAACACTGACCAAAACGTTGAGCAGGCTCATATTGCAGCTAGATTTCGCTCTTGAGTGGATGCAGGTTCCAGCAGGTCATGTTATTTTCAAACAGGACGAACCCTCTGATGCTATTTACATTGTACTGAACGGACGAGTGAGATCTATTGTAGAAGAGCGTGGCAAGTCCAAAGTCATTGGAGAACTCGGCCAAGGAGGAAGTATTGGAGAGCTAGAGGTATTAACGGTCTCTAACTATCGGTCTACTTTGCATGCGATCAGGGAATCCGAGTTAGCTAGATTTCCTCGTTCGTTGTTTGAAAGTCTTGCTCTGCGTCACCCTAGCATGACGTTTGAGATATCCCGTCTAGTTGCATCGCGAGTCAAACGAGAGGTCGAAGGGAGGACATACGATCTGTCCATTTCGCCTTCTTTGACCGCTACTTACACGACGGTGGCTGTAATTCCAAATACGGCGGGGTTACCGGTGATGGAGTTTGCCGAAAGGCTGGTAAGTGGTTTCCATGATGTTGGCCGTGAGACTGTTCTGGTCAACAATGCGACAGTGTTGACTTATATGGGCAGAAATGCGTTCAACAAGCTGGGGCATTTTAAAATATCGGGTTATTTATCTGAGCTTGAAGACAGGTATCAAACGGTAGTGTATGTGGCCGATGCTAGTGTCAAGTCGCCTTGGACCCATCATTGCATATCGCAAGCTGATTGCATTCTTCTGCTGGCTGATGCAATGTCCGCTCCCGATATAGGCGAGTACGAGCAACTGCTCGTGAAGGTAAAGACAACGGCCAGAACCGAGTTAGTGTTGCTTCACCCTGATCGATATGTGGTACCTGGTTCTACGGCAACGTGGCTTAAGAACAGAATATGGGTACATTCCCATCACCATGTGCAGCTCCAAGTACAGTCGTCGGCAGTTGATTCAATGCCTTTGAGGTCTAGCCGATTAGAGAAGTTGCGCGACAAAGTTCAGAGTATCCAAGCGGAACTTCGAACGAGATACAGACCAAGGCGGGGCACTGGCTATTCTTATTCTCAGGAACATCCCCACAAAAGTGACTTTAACAGGTTGGCAAGAATACTTTCTGGGCAGGCCGTTGGACTGGTTCTGGGGGGAGGTGGTGCTCGGGGAATAGCTCATGTGGGCGTCATCACTGCATTAGAAGAGAATGGCATTCCGGTAGATTTTATAGGAGGCACGTCAATCGGGGCATTCATAGGAGGGCTATACGCCAGGGAGTACGACTTGGTACCTATTTATGGGCGAGCTAAAAAGTTTGCTGGTCGAATTGCTAGTTTGTGGAGGATGGCGTTGGATTTGACATATCCAGCAACGTCGTATACTACCGGCCATGAATTCAACCGGGGTATATGGAAGATTTTCGGAGATTCTCGGATTGAAGATTTCTGGATTGGATTTTACACTAATACCACTAATCTTACTCATTCTCGGATGGAGGTGCACACAAGTGGTTATTCGTGGAGATATATAAGAGCTTCCATGTCATTAGCCGGGCTATTGCCGCCACTAACGGACAAAGGGTCGATGTTGCTGGATGGCGGTTACGTTGATAACTTGACTGTGGCCGAGATGAGGAATAACCTCGGTGCTAAAGTGATCTTTGCCGTAGATGTCGGCAGTGTTGATGACACAACACCGATGTCTTACGGAGATACATTATCAGGATTATGGGTTCTATTCAATCGGTACAATATCTTTTCCAAGCACCCAAATATCCCTAATCTTGCAGAAATCCAGCAGCGTCTCGCCTATGTGTCGTCGGTGGGAGCTCTGGAGAAGGCGAAAGCCATGCCGGGTGTGTATTATCTGCGGCCGCCCATTGATGACTTTGCTACATTAGACTTTGGCAAGTTTGATGAGATTATCAGTGTAGGAACCAGATACGGTCTAGATATGTTGTCCAAATGGCAGAAAGAGGGGACTCTGCCCAAGATTCCTGGGGCTGAGGTTCTCAAGGGGTCGACGAGGCGTCGGGTGACCAGAAGGAATTCGATTTAGATCATCGTTAAATTTTTTACGAATATTTATATTTTCATGTAATAGCATTACACCTTAGATAACATTAAAAATCATGACATGAAAAAAGCAGTGGTTCAACTTAAGTACTACTCTCCAGAATCGGGATTGATCAGAATAACACTGTCGCCTCGTACGAATAACATTTCGCTTCGTTGTTTTACAGTCTTGTTAGCCATCTGAAAAATTGCTTCAATAGATAGATGCATTGTAATAAGCCAAAACAAACTGTTACTTACTTTCGGCTCTTCGTCTTCTTCGCCCATTATATACACAGTCTCTTCAACGTCTCCTAGAACCATATTACAGTGAGAATCGTAAGCGTGCAATCTGCCCTTGAGTTCCCTGGCACCTCTCAGTTTCACATATACACGCTCGTCCAGAGACAGCCTAATCAGATCTAAGGGCTCAGACACACCTGTCGATGCTCTAAGACCTGACATGTTTTATGCGTTTATTTTGCTCTGAATTAGAAGTCCTGTGAAGCAGTTAAGCTGCAAAACCCACGTTAGGCAAATTCAATTATGTATCACGTGATGATGACATTTTTGAATGAAATTTGAAAAAAATGTCGGCTTGGGATATCGCCTCTGCCAAAAGATATTTCACTCACACAGGTTTGAAGGATTCGTCTAGCGTGTGGTAGCGACTGATGCCCTTCATGCGCCAAATAATACGAAACTCTCATAGTCTAGGGGCTTCGGTGAAGAGCGTCCGGAATGTTCACAATGTCCACAATGCCCAAAATGCCCGAAATGCCCAAAATGCTTTAAATGCCCAGCAGGTCATTAATAGAGGTCCTCTAAAGCTCCGGCCTCCTGTCCCACCCACTGTGAAAAACATCAAAGTTCGGGATGACCACCCCCTGTGGCAGTTTTTCCACGAGAAAACCTTTATGAGAAAGCTCGACGAACTGGAGAACATGGGAGAACCATGGACAATCCCCATGCTGAGGCGAAAATCATTTGAAGACCTGCACACGCTATGGTGGGTGTGTATAAAGGAACGGAACCGACTCCTTCGAGAGAGCCAGATTTATCAAACATGGGGTGAAGGAATTCAGAACGACCGGTTTAAAGAGACTTCTCACAAAATTCGAGAGACCATGTGGAGAATTCGACACGTCCTCTCCGAACGATACCACGGCCAGATCAGAGGGTTGATTGAGTTTGACGAAGCAAAGCAGCAAGTGCTCGACGAGTTTGAAACAAGATATCTCGAGGCAGACTCTTCTCAGGACCAGATAGTAGAGGCACAGTTAGAGCGAATGCAGTATGCCTTGTTTGGAATAAACCCTATGCTGGAAGAAAACGTACCCGACGGTACTGTGGTTCCCGGTCTGAAAACAGTGGCTCGTTTGAAGCTACTGAGATACAAAGGAGAGAACGACGAAGTTAATACTGTTAACGACATCAGTGAGGCATTTATTCTTTTCACTGCTGAGCATACTCCGGAAGGAATTGCAGAGGCTATTGAAACTATCAAGGAGTATCGAGCGGAAAACACCCCAGTTCAGGAGAAAGATGAATATGAAGCTCTGGGACAGTTGATGTTCAATTTTGCAAATGAGAAAGAACTCCTGAAGGCTCAGGCGACGAATGAAGTGCCTTCGGAGACGACAGCATAAGGGGTCGGCGGCCCAAAAAAGTGTATATAATTAGGTAAGAGTCTACTGCTGTAAATACATATGTATATGCGTTGCTCACGCCTCCAGCCGGCCCCTCCCAGGGAGGGCCAGTTCTGCTTCCCAGAAAACGCTCGCACTATGAAAAAAGTTGAAAAATGAATCTCGCCAGCCTTCGCTCGCTTAGGTTCACGACACGGGCGAATTTACCTAGCCAGCATGCTATTTGCTATGTACATGTGAAATATCTCCCTCATCAGTTTCATACATTAAAATCTTACAATTAGAGTCTGAGAGAGACGTAAGAACTCTTCAATTTTGGTCACCTCGTAGATATGACAATCTAGCCTCCCTTCCTCCAGACTGAATGGCCCCTATCCTACTTGGCGGAAACATAATATACGTGGCTTTCCCCACCACAAGACCCGCAGACACAGGCCCAAAATTATTGCTATCGATAGAATGCACATTGTCACCTTCTACCCAGAGGTGATTTGGAGGAATTTTACAGGTCTCCTTGGGATACTGCCCTCTTGTTTTAACTTCGTCTCCGCCAATGCCTAGGATGCGCTTCACCAATACCTTTTCCGGATCTTCGGGTGACCTGAAAACTACGACGTCCCCTACATGCAAGTTTCCCGCTACCCTTTGACGGAATTTCCACATAAATAGAAGGTCCCTCCACCCAAGCGAATTATCAGGGTTCAAAGACGGTTTCATTGAGCCTCCTTCAACCCACGTAGCGTGGGCCACCGTCTGATTGAAAGTTATCAATACAGGGACCCATGTGAGCCATAGTATCGGCCTTTTCCACGACATTTTTTCAATCTAACCAGGATGGTGATATGAACAGCATTGGCCTGACTGTTTGACAAATTTAAACATTTAGAGTTACTAGAGATCATGCTGCTATGGCTGCCACGAGGCTCAACGGTGCGACAGTTATGCAGGCAAGGTCCTGGCCCTGCATATGAATAGCTTTAATCTAACCGACATCGCTGAGTTTTCCCGTGAATCAGAACCAACAGCTTCAACCAACTTCCATCTGGGTGGCCTCAGCTAGAGGCAAGCCTTCATTCACATTCGCATGTCAAGCTCGCTTCAAGCGGGGCCATTCCATGGAGATTGGTACCGTTTCGCGGAATAATGAAACATATTGAAGATCATGGAAAGTAGATACATAGAATTCAGGCTCTGGTTAAAATGAATTGATTTACACCTCCTTACGTCCTGTCCTCAGGTGCAAACTCACCCAAGTCGGCGCCCAACACCGAGAATTGCGAAACTCTCCCCTGTCATACAGAATAGCTACCGTGGGGGACCGAGGTTGGAGTTTGCCGATGATGGGATCTACGAAGGTTAGCACAGAAATGAAGCAATTAGTCCGTGAAGTAGCATGACGAAAGTAATCGTAGCAGAATGATACCAAACGTGTCACATTTGCCAAGTCTATCGATCTATTGATAATTTCTATCTATATATCCCTACGGTTTAGTGCAATTGGCCTCTCTACCTTCTATCAGAGCTTCAGCGATATCAAGAGCCAGCCGCATCTTGCGCCGCACAAGTACTCGGTGTCCGAGGCCCCGTCTAGCCGTTTAGCCGTGATCTATTAAGCACAGTCTAAGCGGATCAGCTTCGGCTTTTTTTTTTGACAGGGACTAATAGATAAGAGTCACCAAAGTCATGAAATAAACTAGGATTATAAAAGTTCGGAAGTCGCGCAGTACAAAGCTATTTTGGTTGTAGTAGATCGCAGAAAGCGTCCTTTTTTAAGTCTTTCTCGGTTTTTCTTTTGCATTCACATCGAGTGGAAAAACAGTGCCCGATTATAGTCAGGATATAAAATCAAAAATGGCACACGACGGTCAGAGCTCGTCTATACTGAGCGCGTTGAAAACTCTCAACTTTCGCAAGCAGCTGAACTTAGTCCTGGACCAATGGTTCATCTTCGGCATGGGTCTCGTCGTACTGCTCGCATGGCTGTTCCCCAACGTTGCAAGAGAAGACGGAATTATCAAATCTCAGATTTCCATCAACTATGGAGCTGTAGCATGCATTTTCTTGATCTCAGGACTGACCATTCCCACACAAACTCTAATAGTTATGGCCACAAAATGGCGACAGCATCTGGTCGCCCAAGTTATGTCCTTTCTCATAACTCCCAGTATCATATTCGGGTTTGCTGCTGCTATTCGCAAAGCTAACAACCCGCGAATTGATCCATACATTTTGGTGGGCATGATAATGACTGGTGTGACACCTACCACAGTCAGTTCTAATGTGGTCATGACTAAGCAGGCCAAAGGGAATGACTCCTTGACTCTCATTGAGGTCACCATTGAAAACCTCTTGGGAGCGTTCATCTCTCCGGCTTTGGCCCAGATGTTCCTCTCTGACAACACCGGCTTTGGGTTTGGAAACCCTGCCAATGGTCGAAGCATCACTCAACTGTACGGTGCTGTTATGAAGCAACTAGGCATTGGACTGTTCATCCCATTATTCGTCGGCCAAGTCGCCCAATACTTCTTCCCCAAGCCCATCAAGTACGTGTTTACAAAGTTCAAGCTTGCCAAGCTGGGGTCTGTCTGCATGCTTCTGCTTATATGGAGCACCTTCTCTACTGCGTTCTACCAACACGCTTTCAACATTGTTCCCACAGCCTCTATCATAATGATTGTATTTTTCAACCTCGGGGCATATTTATTTTTCACAGTTTTATGTTTTGTCATGTCGAGAGTCCCATTCCACAGGTGGATATCTGAGCCTACCGAAGAGTCTTCAAAGTCTCATAGACTAGCCTACAAGATTCTAATACCGTTTTACTTTTCGCGCCCAGACACGGTGGCTATGATGCTTGTCGGTGCCGCAAAGACTGTCGCCTTGGGTGTTCCTTTGATTCACTCGCAGTACGGCAGTGCGCCCACAGTAGGACGGATCTCCATCCCTCTGGTACTATACCAAGGTGAGCAGATTTTGGCTGCACAATTTCTGATTCCAGTTTTCAAACGGTGGGTAGAGTCTGAGAAGCCTGAACCTGCCGAAGAATCAGATCTCGATTCGCAGCAAAAACTATCTACGGAGCTAAGAGATGGGATCATGGTACAGAACAGAGTCGATGTTTAGTATTCAAGGGCTGCTGGACAAAAAAAAAATTTCACGACTTTGCATTTATCCTTTTTTTTTATACTTCTCCGGCCTGTGTCTGTGTGAAGATGCCGCGGAAACTCTATTCCTAAAAGAACAAAACATTGATACATATGATTTATTGGCGACGCATTAAGTTTAATAAACGAGTCGTTCTGGTCGGTAGCCTCCTGCTGTTCCTGTGGAATATTTGACAGTAGAGATAATGTCAAGTCAAAGATCGTTCTACTCTGTCTACTATTTCCACTAAGTAAATCTCGGGTAATACGAAGTATATTTAGCTGATTCCGACTTGGTAGCCTCATAGAATAGAAGACAATTGAAAGCTCGACCCTCTTTTGGTAACCGCTACTTTTTATTCACGAGCTCCTCAAGAGTACCATCTGGCCTCGCGGTGGAAAACTGGCCGTGAGAATGACAGAATGAAAAGGCTCAGACAAAAATTGAAGAACTGCAGATTCAACGAAGTCAGTGGGAAACTTTCCTTATTTTAATTTAATTTACACGCCTTTTTTAATTGAGTAAACATTGAGTCAACCCACACGAGCTGTGACAAAGGGAAGTTGATAGAGTCATGGCCACTGAAAATTTGTTCACAAGAATACTTCTTTTGCTCACCGTTTGTCTTGGCTCTATCATACCCCAGCAAGCATCAACGTCGTCATTAGGCATATAGTAATTGGATATTTCAAACGTCACGTCATTCTCAAAGGCACTTTGCCTAAGGTGATATAAGAGTTTACGAAATTTGCAACAGCCCTGCTTGAACGATCTTATGGAAGGGCCACTGTCGATATACAAGGAAAAATAAGAAGATTCAATTTTACTCGTTTAGGACTTCTCCTCTCGTTCAATCTGTTCTCTTCTTCAATCTGCATGATGTTGCGATGGATAATTTCATTGTGGGGTTGAGTGGAGTTCATGCAGGGGTGGGCATGGTCGAAACACTTGGACAGTTCAAAGCAAGATAGTTGCATATATAAAAGAAAAAGTATTTTAAGGAAAGCAGTCCTTTGAAGAAGTAATCCTTTAATGTAACTTTAAATTAAAATTAGAATTCAAATTAAATATACGTTGATTTTCATAAGAGTACAAAGTTTGAATCCATGAGCTGCGTTTTAGAGGCAGAGTGAACGGTGTGGCGGATAGAGCTATTTGGACTTAACGTTGAACGTTGTATCTCTGGCTACGGCATATATAATATAAAGATTAACAACAATAACAACGTGAATGTTCATCTTACAAGCTATCCTTCTGTGAAGCGGGGCCATCCTAGAGCGTCGCTACATCAACACCATTATTATATTATTTCATACAGACTTTAAAGTACTATATACCGATGTCCCATATAGCAGTAGGACCCACTTCATTATAGTCATTTTTGCTCACAAAAGTATTTTCAACCGATCCCGTGAAAATCGGCCGGGCAGCAATTTGTGCTCCCAAAAATCCCGCATCTTCCCATCCTCTTCCCTTCCATTCAGGGAAATACTCTGGCAATTTGGCAGGACGTATCGAAGTAGGTGACTGACCGTGTCCTTGATGTGCTAGCTGTAAATTGGCCGCTCCACCTACTCCTCCGCCGTTGTACAACGGAGTGCCTGCCGAAGGCGTATTATGGCCTGTATTAAAGGTAGAAGGAAGTTCTGAGTACGTGGTCGGACGGTTTATCAAGTACCGGGTGTGTAGAGATAGAAGAATTGCATCTTTGAGACCCTTGACGGTCGACCCTCTGCCCAGTATAACCAAATTATCCCATAGGTCTTGTCGTCGGTTAACCTGATCGATTTTTCTCATAACCTTGCCAACTTCTAGAGTTATCTTTTCCACCAAATCCTCCGTTCCGTGAAACCTCTGCTTGCCCACTTCTATCGTCTTTCCATTGGAGTCTACAAAAGTGTTGAACTCACGGTCGATATTAGACGGCTCTGGCCCGGTATCCTGGGTGGTCTTCTGGCGCTCACGCTCAGCCAGAATCTCTCTTGTCCGACCTGAAGCTACAATTGCTGCTACATCTACCACGCCATCCTCTTCAGGGTTTCGGTTGTTGTCTTGCTGCCCAAACCACGAGTTCTTGGTATCGTCCTCGTTGAGCGATTCATAAATAGGTGACCTCTTGAGATCTTCAACCTGTTGCGGTGTCAGATCCGGCAGCAGCTTGCCCAGCTGGGCATTTATGTAAGATCCTCCGTACTCAAGCGTTCTTTGTGCTTGAGTGACGACTGAGAATTCAAGCACAGGAGTTATTTCAGTCTTTTCCTGGCCAATATCAATTACTAGGGCATCCTGCAACGCAAAGGCAAACGCAGCCGCAAGCCCCGCGGGCAGAATAGCAAATCCAGGAACCCGCAGAGCCTCAAACACGTATTGGGTGAGCAATTCGATCTGGGGCTTCGTCCACTGTGAGCTGCCTACAATCAGCAACGCGGTTGGATATCCGGGCCGCGCAGTCGATTTATAGACGAGTTTGATAAAATAATTGAATGCGGCTTGGTCAGCAATGGCACCTTTCTTCACAGGAAACACTGCGTCCTCTTCTTTTCCCGAGGAAGTGAAATAATCTTCACCAGCATTTGGTCTAAATACGCGAGTCGGTATTTCATAGGTGGCAGGCCCCAGAGACTCGCCAAGTCCGTATTGGACCAGTGTTGTCGCAGACCCTGGCGATACCACCTTGTTAGTAAGATAAATAAAATAGACACAGAGAGTAGAGCGATTTGAGAGGGGACTTCTAACTTACCAGAATTTGGTCGTCTCGAAACACAGGCATTTTTGTGTGATTTTTGGAAAGATCATCTTGGAAGATGATGAAGATGTTATGGGGGGACAATGCATGAGGAAACTTACGTCGGGTGTATTTTGTGGTATGAAGTCCGGCTCCAAAAAGAACAACACGACCGGGAATTTTGATTGAGAATAATGGATATAGGATAATTATCGATGTAACTATAGTTGATATGGATACTTCTCTGTACGAATATTGATAACTTTTCTAATAAGCTTTCTGCGATGCGGAATCAACTCTCTCCTAGAGGGCGCGGCGAAGGCATGAGGAGATAGTATATGTAGTAAACGTAAGTATATGGATATATATGTAATTAGTTGCAAAGTTATGTTTAAAACTCTCATGAAGCGGGACGGACCACTACCCTTGCCAGCAGGTCTAGGCAGCAACTTGAACCTTTTTTGCTCCAGGGAGCTCTAATTCTTCCAGTGGCCTCTTTATTTCAATCTTAGCGGAGCCATTGATATGGTCTTTAGTAGCATTGGCAGTGCCAGCAGCGTCAATGGCCCCATTCTTCTGATCGTTGACTCCATTATTTAAATCTCGTAAATCTGCCGTAAACAAGACAGACTGTGCCCATCCGGCATGAGACCCCCAAAGCTCTCTAAAGTAGTCCCCAATCTGCTGGTACGCGACTTTGTTGAGAGTCTTGTGACTTTTACCAAACTTGTAGTTTCGCTGGGCTATCTGCCAGACGTGTGTGTCAACCGGGACCACGTCATGTTTGTCCAGACTCATAAGACAAACACAGTCAGCGACCTTGGGACCCACGCCTACAAACTGGAGAAGTGCCTCTTGTGCTTCAGGATATTTCACTTCGCGTAATGATAACAAATGCTTCACTCCGGCCGGGTTTCTGTGTACCATTTCAGCAGTCTTCTGGATGTATTTGGCTCGATAGCCGAACCCGATACTTCGCAGCTTAGCCTCAACCCTGGGATGGCTCAGCTTTTCGGGTCCAGGAAAGTCGTAATATTCGTGGCCATCAAACGAGCCTAGGTACTCTCCGTAGTATCGGCATAGGTTCTCTACCATTTGGGATATCCGTTTGATGTTGTTATTCGTGCTGCAGATGAAGCTGCACAGGCATTCCCATGGATCTTGCCTGAGAATGCGCACGCCCTGGACTGACCGAGCAGATTTGATGAATTTGGCGTCTCTAGTGCCCCATTCAGTTGTCAGAGTGTTCAAGTCTGTGTCTAGGTTGAAGTAGTCGTGTATGACATCAATAGCTGTGGTCCCATCACCAGGTCCCTCAGATCGGTAGTATAGGTAGTCCCCTTGATGTTTGAGAAAAACCACACGTCTCCTGTATGCAAGTGACCAAACGTCGTTGACCTGTTTCCATCTAAACGACTGGCCGCATCTCAAAACTGTGCTGAGGCTTAGCTGGGATGTGTCCACTGGGATTTTATTCCACGTCATAATTATAATCTGCCAAATCTTGAGAGCTTCAAAAAAAGTTATAACGCGAAACTTTTATGCAAGTAATTTATCTCAACGCCAAACCACCCCACGACGCGTAACATCAAAGTTTCTATTTTCTTTTCGCCCCAACTCAGCTGTAAAGCGTTCGTTCACCACTTTCTATATTTTGTTTAAGCTTTCTAACTCCGAAAAGGCCGGCTTGATTTAATGAAATAATAGGCTGGGGTTTTACCGTAATTATCATATGTAGCACTGAGAAACTCACGGGCCTTTATAACTTATTCCTGGATTTAAAAAGATTAAATCCAAGGGGTTCTCTCGATTTAAAAACTTCCGAGAACCCCACTTCAGCCAGAGGCGACTTTTTCAATCCCAATAACACCAACGGTGTTTACCGTGTATAGATCTAGGTTGCTGCCGCCAGTACTGGCTTACACAAAGGTTATCTTTCCGTCAACTCGAATCACAAGACCGGTAGTGGCGGCGGCAGCGACAATGGTGACTTTGACCAACGATAAAACGGCCCTAATCGACTCGGACGGCAAAGTCTTAATAACCATTACAGACCTTCAAAGCAGCGATGATTTGGAAGCCAGCTTTGCGTCACCACAGAAGGAAACTTCCAATGTGCTTCGGATACTCTCTCAGAGCCAGGCAAGGTCTGGTTCGGCGGTAAATGGGGCGGTCCAGGTCAAAAGTCCTCTGAAAGCGAAGTATCACGCTCAGAAACCGCCGTCGAGCACTCCTCCTCAGCCAATGCCAGCTCCCGAAGTTGCTCAGTTTGAATCATACGTACCAAAATCATCTCCTGTTGTTGCACCACATGATGACTCTGCTTCATCGGAGGGAGAGCTCGAGGCGACTTTTGCCGAGACCCTGGTTGCACCCAGCTCAACCCATGTACAGTGCGTGAACCCAGGTTTACCGCTGGATGAATCTGCGCCCCCGGCCTCTCAGCTGAGTCAAGAATTCTCGCAACTTGTCTGGTCTTCTTCTCCTGTATCCCATCAAACGGACACACTATTGTCTAGGGCTCTTGCCGCCGCAAATGAATGGGAGGCTGAAAATCTAAAGCGCGAAGATGTTGACATGAACACTGGCAAGGCTGGAATGCCTTTGCCTTTACCTAACCGGCGTGAGTTTGTTGAAAATTCTTCTCCTGACGAGCCTGCGAGATCGCGTATAAATCAGGAATCTTTGTCAGCTTCGGCATCTACAACCAGAGTTACAGATACTACCCCAGCCATAAAGCGGGTACTCCCTTGGAACGTAAGTTCCAGTGCTACTAAGCAGTCGAGACTAAACCTGAGGAAGCTTAATGTCCAGAGAAGGCAAGCATCTACAATGTCTTCTTCGGACGCTTCTTTGGGTACTTCTGTTGGTAGCGACTCAATAGGTGGAGGATCCAAAGGAATACTCCCCAAAATATTTCTCTCCAAAGAACAACGATCTGTACTCGACATTGTCGTACAGGAAGAGAAGAACGTATTTTTCACAGGCGCGGCAGGAACCGGCAAGTCTGTATTGCTACGAAGAATTATAGAAGATCTGAAACGACGTTACGGGCCCCACAGAGTGGCAGTCACGGCGTCTACCGGTCTCGCAGCGTGTAACATTGGTGGAATAACCCTCCACTCCTTTGCTGGCATTGGACTTGGTAAAAATAGCGTGGACGAGATGGTTAAGAAACTCAAGCGAGATAAAAAGCGACTTCGGAGATGGAAGGCTACGAAAGTTCTAGTGATAGATGAGATTTCTATGATAGATGGTGAGTTGTTTGACAAACTGGACGAGCTGGCAAGAATACTTCGTGGTAAATACGATATGCCGTTTGGTGGTATTCAGGTTGTTCTCACAGGAGACTTTTTCCAACTTCCACCAGTTGCAGGCCAGGGCCGGGAGCTGAAATTTACCTTTGAGTCGGACCGCTGGAAGGAGGTTGTGGAGTCAACGATTGTCCTGGTCCAAGTATTCCGTCAGAAAGATAACAGATTCTCTAAAATTTTGAACGAAATGAGGAGAGGACAGATGTCGGATGAGACCGTAACAACTTTCCGCAAGCTAAATCGGAAACCCAGTGTTCCTGAGGGCATCGTTCCCACCGAACTGTACCCTCGTCGGTTTGAGGTTGACAGGGCTAATACTGCACGTTTGAATGCTCTACCTGGAGCAATGGTTTGCTATGATGCGGAAGACACCTACAGCACTCCAGACGTTCAGCAATTTTGTAATTTGAACAATATGATGGCTGTTGAAAAGCTCAACATAAAAAAGGGAGCACAAGTCATGATGATCAAGAATATGGACGAAACGCTTGTCAATGGATCTGTAGGAGTTGTATTGGGATTCATGAGTGAGTCGACGTTTAAGATGGCAGAAGTAAGCGATGTGCAGTTTTCTACTCAAGAACTGAAGGAAATGCTGGCCGATAGTCCTGATAAGAAGAAGGCCACTGAACAAGTTATCAATGGTCTCGATGACGTCTTTGGTATTCCCGAGTCGGAGCAGGAATTAGAGAATGGTAATGATGAGTTTGGGTGGAAAAGGAAAAAAGCAAGGCTCGAAATACTGAAGCATAACTCTGAGAGTTTGGGGCGCAAGTGGCCTTACGTGCGATTTTACATAAATGACGGCACTGTCAGGGATGTACTGGTGCAACCGGAATCGTGGACTATTGAAGACCATGATGGCAATGTGATGGCTTCGCGCTCTCAGGTTCCATTGATACTGGCGTGGGCCCTTTCTATTCACAAGTCTCAAGGCCAAACTTTGGAATGGGTAAAAGTGGATTTAGAGAAAACATTTGAGAAGGGACAGGCATATGTAGCCATCAGTCGAGCTGTGAGTCTGGGCGGTCTTCAGGTTCTTCATTTTTCAAGGAACCGAGTGATGGTGCATAAAAAAGTTGTTGAATTCTATGATTCCCTGGATGTAGTAGCGAGTGCAAAGCCCATTGATGAGGAGGTCCGCCCGGAAGTTGGCCCGGTGGCCAGTCGCCATATAGATGAAGCGGTGGAAAACAAGAATATTGCCGCAAGCATGGAAGGGGAGTTTAATAAAACTGAACCCGGGTCCTCTAGTAGGTACTTCACTCCTGGAAATCCTGTTCGTCATAAACAGGAAGAGGGTCCTCTCTCAGGTAATGGCATACCTGACGACATTGATCAGCTACACGCAAGTTACTATAATTCGCGCCCCCCTGAAGTGGGAACACATGCGCGAATTATTAGATAGCCATATGTTGGTTGGTGAAGTGCATCATATATTATATATTCTTGAAAACCCTTTTTAAGGGCTTTCAGCGCATGTCAATACTACATATATATTTTCAAAGTATTTTTATTATTTTTTCAGATTTTTTAAACCGTTACTTGGATGATGGGTTCGCCCCGATTGCCCATCCGAGCCCCGATACCAATAAATTAGAAAACTGATCTCTTTTCCGTACCTGTCTCCCTTCTTCCATCCTACCCCGCGTGAATTCAGCGGCCGAAGACGAAAGAGCTTTCGCTATCTTGGACGCAGACATTACTGCATATGATGCTGATGTTGGCGCAAGCTTCCCCCTTTGATCGGATTCAGTGCTGCCTGTACCACCGTGATGATTATTTGATTCATCCTGCCAGTAAGAGCTCAAGAGGCTCTCTTTACCCTTCCACGCCGATAGTACAGTTATGATATCCTCAGTAGGGCATATTTGAAGAGTATGAGATAAAATAGTTAATTGGTCCTCTAGAATATTTCGAGGAACATTATCCCACTCTGGAGAGACGTACTTGCCCACCCCAAGACAAGCAATCCATGCTGCCGAGTGATCACTTCCTACTAAACCTGCCAAGCAGTATTGGTAGGCGGTCCTAAAATCATTGTTAGCAAGTGCAGCTTGAACGCACATAGCACTCACAGTTATAGATATATCTGGATTCTCTTCTGAACCGCCCAACTGACTAAAAATAAGCTTATCGGCTATGTCGATAAGCTCATCAACCATCAAATACAGGCTGGAGTTCAATTCAAGAACCCGGTGAATAAGGTCTAGCGGGTGCGGATGGGCCCTTATTTCTACTGGTCTTAGAGGTACTTCTGGTGTAAGAGTCAATGAATATTGTGACAACTTATGAGTTGCCTCTAGCAATGCTGCAGCTTGCTGTACCTTGGGGTGGGAGCTCTGAACGTTCTGGAGAAGCTTGATACACTGGAAAGCATTCTTCATGGACCCCCGGGTCATATTTCCATTTGTAGCGGAATCGTAAAAGTTGTAGAACGCATCCAGCGAGACCGATACAAGTGAAGAATGACTGTTAAAAAACTTCTCTGCCAATTCAAAATGTGCTGTTTCGAGCAACGCACCAAGGACTCTGTGATCTAGCCAATCTTTGGGTATGTGGGCAAATATCGTAAAGGACAGGGTTCTGATATTGGCCTGGAGATCATCAAAATCAGAGCAATGGCTTATGAATGACTCGCATGCCAATTGCTGGTCTATCTGATCACTGAAGTACAGTTGTGTAGCCATTTGTAAAGTGTAGGATAGCCCGTTCTGGGTCAGGATTTGGACGGCAGTCACCATATTGTCAAAAAATTCCAGACTGGCTTGCAATGGCGAGGTCAAATCTGATTCAAAAAGATTAGGCGCGTCAAAAACTTTTGGTGGACGCAAATTAGTAGTAGCAATAGTACTTCCAGTCTCCTGCTTGGGCAAATTGACGCTCAGGTCTCGGTGGATAGAGAGCATCATATCGAGCGAGTTACCATCCGAACAACTACATGAGTAGCAGGCAACCAACAGAGGCTTGGCCAGGTTATTAATATATGCGATAGGTTGGAGAAGATCTAAATTGTCTTTCTTCGACAGAATCCAGTTGTGCACTATTGACCAGTCGTTACCGTAGTTAAGGAAAGGGAATGCAAGCTTCTCAAAATCCCGTTCCACTGTAAATGGGGTAGTCGCATTTAATAGTAATGAAACGTTGGTCTCGGCAGAAGAGGCCTCAAATTCGCTCAGGCTGATGGAAACGCCGTGAAGGAGCCGTAACTGACAAATGACGTTTACTACCCCGGTGTACCACGACACCAGCTCAGCTGGAGCATTCTCTTGTTGGATAAAGGGCAATGTAAAGTCCAAAAGTCCGGTAACCTGATCTATATTACGTATCCGCAACTGGCTCCACTCGAAATAAAGATCACTCCCGATGTCTTTCGTCAGTCTAAAAGGTTGTGAATCGACTAGATCCAGCAGGACTTGGCGCCTTTTGTGGACTTTCTCGGCACCAATGTCCACCACTGTCTCATCCATTATCTCTTCCTTCGCTTGCTTCCCCATTCGGAGCGGCAGTTCGCCACTACAAAGGCTCACTATACCGGGTACATATAATTCCGGATCCACGGTTTCAGGCAGAAAAGTTAACAGCAGACTCAATGCACTAGATGAAGAAGATGGCGACGTCACAAATTCTTCAGTATCCCTGCTTATGATGCCCAGAAAGGCATTAACGAGACCCTGACTTGCAGCTAGGGCTGCCAGTACAAGCAGTTCATCCTGTGGCATGAGTATACTATAGTTGTGTATTTAAAGTCTTAAGTTTAAATTGTGTGCCATTGCTATATGTATGTTAAGGTGTGAGGGTTAGGCGGCCACCATATAATTTCAAACTGAAAAGTTACTATCTTCGAAGCACCTACAGAACATGGACGAAGATACGATAATAAAAGAACGGGTGATTAAGCCTGAGACAGGTCTCAAACGGCTTCAGCGTTTATGCCAAACGCTGATAGATGAAAATTTTGAAAGTATCACTCTCAAAACGCTTAAGGCACAAATTTCGACCGAATTCGAGTCTTTTGACACTCGACTGACCAAAATGAACCTCGAGTTGAAGATGAGTCAAAAGGAAATAAGCAAATATCAGGAGCAGAGAGCACAAAATATCCACAATATAGAAAAGTTGAATCAGAAATCAGAGGAGCTTCAACAGCGATTGACTGAAGCCCGGTTTATAAGGAGTCAGAAAGAAGAATGCAATGCCATGGTTGAGCAGATGACCAAGGCCAAGCGAGTAATGGTACCAGACCCATCAGGTAGCGGCAAAATGATACCTATTATTGGACTGCTCAATTCATCACGATCCGAAGACACCAAACTGAATGACTCTCTGCGAGAGGAAATAGCGTCCTTAGAGTTGCAAAGAGATAGTCTGCAGGCTCAGTGGAACAGCAAGAAGCAGCAAGTGGTAGGGCTGCTCGAGTTTGTGGACCGCTTTAAAGAAGATATTATCAAGAAAGAAGAGGTTTATACTGCGGAGAATGAACGGAGGAGAAATGACGAAGCCGATGTGGGTAATGGAGATGAAGATGAAGATGACGATGACGATGACGATGAAGATGAAGATGATGAAGATAATGATGAAAATAATGATGAAAATAACGATGAAAATAATGATGAAGAGGAAGGAATGGGAGAGAGTGATGAACGTGCAGGACCCGACGATAATGGACAATATAAAGAAGAGTCTGAAACGGACAAGGGGGGTGATGAGACAGGAAATGACGATGAAAGTCCTGGCGATAGCGTGGATCAAAATATGGAAACCAGAGAGTATGATGCCTCGGAGAGCGAAGTCCCAGTTGGCGAAGATGTCGAAATGGCTGATATTTCCAATGAATGATTAAGACCTTGCAATTAGAACAATCCATTCCATAATTGAACCCTGCCTTTTAGCTTGTCCGAATACACTGGGCAAAAGGTATTATAATATGGACGTGATTGACACTTTAACGATGCAGCATTTTGAAACTGTTAGAACGATAACAGGAAAAGCAGTCTTCGTTCGGATTTATCGAAGGCGCTACGTTACTCACACAAATGTAATGACAACAGGCATGAAATGAACATAAAAATAAATATAAAAAAAAGAAGCTAGCTTAACCGAACAATCGACTGGAATCAGTCGGAAAACTTTGCGTCATCTTGGTTCCTAGACGGTTCTTACGGAACGCAGGAGCCGTCGGAGTAGAGTTGACATCTTGTTCTTGAAGGGGAAACTTAAAAGTGTCCCTTTGGCAAAAAGACGCTTGTGTAGAAGAAAGAGGAGACTGCTGCGTGTAGGCAAGAGTCTGCGGTCGGGAAAACTTCATGGTTTTTCTGAACTTTTCCATTTCTCGTTCACAAGTCTTTCGATGCAAAGAGTCGTTCATCTCAACGTACCGCTGAGGCATACATCTGTCGCAGAAGGCATCAAAAAAGTGACTGTAGCCACCTTGTAAAATAACAATGTCCGGATAATGCAGGTGAGGGTATCTTGACATATTCATCTGACGGTCTTTATTACGTAGATGCATGGCCATACGAGGACCGCGAAGAGCTGAATACTCGCAATGGAAAATCAGCAGTTTGCGAACATTAGTAGAAGCCGCCGCCATACTTGCTTCTGAAAAAAGCTCAACCTCCAGCTTGGTCTTTGAGTTGATGTTGATTGCTCCATCAATATGACCTCCCTCATATTCGTATTCGAACCGGCAATCAATGACAGTAACATTATCATATCCCGCTCCGTGGCGGCCGTCCAATATTTCACACAGGGTTTCCCTAGAGATTCGTCGAAAAGGGTCTTCTTTGACAGTGAAAGTTGGAATTGTACACTCTGCCGAGGTTAAGAAGCTTTGGGGCTCTGAGCACGGAGAAGAAGTCACAGAGTCTTGCGCATTGAGTTCCTCACTGAGGATTTCCTCGGGGTGCTGGAACATGGAATGAGTTCTACGGAACTTGGTGTGGTGGGGCCGTCTTGAGGAGAGGTTTTGGACTGGCGTATCAAACGAGTCCCTGGTTCGTATAGGAGAGGGGCCAAATAAATCAGCCAGTTTATTCGGACTTGACGGCGAGTCCGATGGAAGAGAAGGAAGATGAGGTTGGGTAGCGATGTTTTCTTGAGATTGCCAGCTCAAACAAGGCTTGGACCGAAGGAGGATAGATGCATTGGACAGAGACTTCAGACGAGGTCTGGGTCGCGCAAATTCAGACGGCTGCTGACCTGGATGAGGAGGGACATCGAAACAGTTACTATCACCTGAAGAACTTGTCGATGTTGAGGTTGTAGATGCTAATGTGCTAGTTGATGACGACGCAGATGAGGACTTTAACGATCGCAACGCAGGGTCATCTAGCGGGACATTTGCAAAATACGACTCGGAGAGATTCGAGGTCGAAGGTTTGTGGGGCAGAGGCGAGCAGTCCATCTCTTGGGGGGACGAAGGCACACTTGGTAATGTTGGAGTTACCAATAATTTAAACGAATGCGAGGGAAATAATGCTCTTCTTGGAGTAGGCTGAACGGGACTGCTTGTTAGAAAAGAAGAAGTTCTCCACCGGCTCACATGCGTGTCTCAATAGTGAAAAATAGTGAAAATTGAAGTAGTGAAAATTGAAGACTTAAACTTTCTCTTCGCGCAGTTGAGATTTTGTCAGACAAACAAAATAATAAAAAAAAAACTTACCTTCGCGCAATGTGAAAGTTCTGAGACATGTCGGCTGCCAAAGTTGTAGTGGGACTTTGCGACCGAGTCAAATCAGGCATCGGAAACAAACACGTCTTTGACCTTTGCTTACGGGACCTTCGAGGGCCCACCATTTGGTGATGGTCTTCAGGCAAAAACGAAGGTGAAGAGTCCGGTAAGTTGTTTGGGCTGTTGCTTGCCAATGATGAGGAGGATAAAGATGCGGATGCTGATGCGGATGATGTTGTAGTCGTGTTATTAGAGCTATTGGGAAATAACAATGCCTGAAGATTGTTGGACATTGACCTAGCTTGATCGAGTCGGGACCCCATATATGAGGCGGGGGGCCTCATCTCTGACACTGGAGACAGTGAGCAGTTCATGAATGAAGAAAATGCTGGAAGCTGCTCACTGTGTTAACAATTGAGAGATGTTTGACAAGATTAAACGAAGGAATGAAGCAGAAGAGAAAGAGGGGAAATGACTAGGTTAGTACTAAGGTTGCCGGACATGAAATTTCGCAACTATCGGTCGGGAAAAGTCAAAAAAAAAAAAAAAACCAAAATATCAAAAATCCTAAAAATTACACTAGTGCTGAAGGTTTCCCGTATCAGCACCAGACAAAGTTTCAACGGCGAGACATGTGGGGCCATGCGGGGCCCAAAATTCAAGAGCAAAATGGATAGTGCGTTGAGCAGTGAAACCTCTTGGATAGCAAACAAGCCGCGCCTGTTTGTTTCAACCTGTTCACAGTCCAGCTATCTGGAGTTTGAGGCACTCTCTTTTGGTGATGAAACTAATACAGACGCTCAAGGATGAATGCAGAGACGAGGTTTCAGCTCTGTCGTCGCCAAAGTAAAACAACACCGCATCTCACAGCGTAACGATTCGAGTGGTTGGTATTAACAAACGTCAACATCAAACCCAGCCTGGCTCTCTTTGTGTATTCCCCTTCGCAATCTCAGTTTGAGGCTTTCTCAGTTCTGCGCCAAACTATTAATGTTCTGGCCAACCTCGTATACAGCCCCCTTTGTGTGTATCGGCGAATAGCATACATTGTTTCCTCTCCTGTCGGCGTCAATAGTTCTTTCAATTCATGGTACCTACCGTATGATGATGCACTCTATGATGATTTCACAACCAGGCGGGAATTGGTTCTTTAAAAGGGAGAATCAATACTAAATCACTTTGGCCACACCAAAACAGCCAGGCGCAATCTAGTGCACCGATTATTGTCCCAGAGATCTTTGCACAGGATTGGCACAAGCCTGAGGCATCAAAAAATAAAAAAACTAGAGTTGATGCAAAGCTGTTATGATATTGCTGGAACGGGATTTGTGTGCAGACGTGTCGCGCGTTTACTAGTTGTGGTAAGGAAAACGATCGGAGGGTGATGGGTGAACCCGAGATAAGTGTGGTGGCTAGTGAGTGTTTAAACGGCTGATTGGGTATCTAAGTAAACAGTAAATGAATATGACACAATAAGCAGGCACGGTGTTCTGTCTCTATTTTACGTTCGGCAGAGTCTACTTCTAGAGGCAGAGTACTCTCCGCCTTGTCTAAAAGTCTACTTCTCTTTGCTGTTTACCCTTGTTGGTTACGATCAAACAATCTCGAGATCGTCAGGTCCAGCTCTGGACGACTTTGCTCGGCAAAACGAGGCTTTTTTTTTTGTTTTTCTTGTGAAGGATTCTCAATATTACGATTTACATTGTTACAGCCAAACGAGTAACAATGTGCGTACAATTGTAAGCGACTCAATTGATTTGTTGCCCGGAAGGGATTCCGTTGCACTACGCAGAAACTTAGAGTTGAAGAGAGCTGTCTCTGCTTGTAGCAGTATGAAGCACACACAGACCTGAGGTACACGCAATATACATAGTACACTGATTTGACGCTCAGGACACTCAGGAACTCAGTACACCATGCAACGTGAGGCTCTGGGTATTGCAAATGCATTTGAGGTAAAACCGACTAAAATGGATGTCACACGGCCATTGCTACGTAACTACTTGATTCGTTCACCCCGCTCTTCAAACAATAGAGGATGAACAATGGCTGCAGTGCGAGGATCCTGAGGTCACCGAGGTCAGTGAGATCACAGTGGTATTTTAGGAAAAGCAAAAAACAAATTGTCCTTTATCCAATTTACGACCAGGAGCTTGGAAAAGAATTTTATTGTTTAATTAATCCATGAGGCGGATGATTTTCGCTTGCTTGCTCAATGCCCACTCGCTAGGCTCTACTGTTGTTGTGTGGGAATTGGACAGGGGGCGTGTTCCTTAACGCCCAGGCAATAAACTTGCACAACTCGGTTATTATTGGATAGCTAATGGCATGGCATTGCAGCATACACTCTAATATACTGTGAGAAATCACTCTCTTATTGGGTTATTGATAGTCTCAAGGGTCAACCCGCTGACGTTGCATAGAGTTTGGTTGGCTTTCGTAGCTTTAACTTATAGTGTCGCAGTGACACACAGGAGACTAAGCAATCAACCATTTTATTATCTTCGTGCACTCTGTCTAGCTTACTCTCTGCTGTAGATTTTAAACTACTTTGTTTCATAATATGTATTTCAACCGCGTAGCTAGCGGTACGGTTATGCAGTTCAGTGGGACCATCGGAACGGTGTACTACCTACTATCTTCGCAACAACATTTGAGCTCTGCTCGGATTCACTAGGTACGCCCTGCCTGATTCCTTTGACATTGTGCCAGCCCAGCGGTAAACGCCGTCAAAAGTGTCAAGAAACAGCAGGAACGCCAAGTAGGCGTTCTATTAAATGCGGCCTTATGGCCGGCAGAATTTACTTGCTTACTGTATTCGTATCCTGGCTTAACTAACTAGGTTGTTACCCCACGCGTTTGTGGACGTGTTCGCGTTATTTACGTGCTACCAGCTATGTGGGAGGGAAAAATGCTGCAACATCACACTCTAAAAGCGTAACTGTTAGGCGGTCAAATAAGCTACCGAAAGAAATATGAAGCAGCTCAAGCCACCGGGGAGGAGTAGCAATGCGGGAGGCCACAGAGAGTTTGGCATTTAATAGTCTAGAATGGGTCAGCTGGCTGTCCGAGAAACAACCTGATAGATTTATATGTAGATAAACACTCGTGATCCAAGTGGCTCCATGCCCCATGCCGTGGTATCAAGAACGTCGTAATTAAAACCCCAAGATAAAATATTTTACGATAACTTTTATGATGTCATTCTTGTCTCAAAAAATCTCTCATTAGCTATTTACATTGTTTGTTTCATTGTTTTGTGTCGATTTGTACTCCACTTTGGTCGCCTAAAATCACAATGCACACGATCAGATCTGATCAGATCGGAGGCTGCAACCAACCAGAGATCTCTCTTTGAGCAACAACACTTCGAACTCTTGGGTTCCGAGCAATACTGGAAGACGTTTTCTATTTTTTTTTTTTGCTTTTCGGTTCAGGCTTGGTGTGCTCGAAAATGAAAGTCCCTGGGCGGACGATTTTCACTTTACGGTTAAGCAATTAGCTCAAGGTTCTCCGCCTGCAAAAAAAATTTGACTTTCCGCAATAGGCTCCGCTCGGCCAATAGCACCGTTTTTTTCAAGATTCCGCGTAGCGGAACCAACACTCCCCGGTAGAGGCGGCTGGAGGCCAGCTAAAGAGTGTCTGGTGAGTTGGTCTCCGGCCATGCCCCTACTGGGGAGGGTTGGTTCCGCTACGCGGAAAGTGTTATAGCTCATAGAACCATCTGGCGCATCGCATAGTCGAGAATGGAACTCTCTTCTAGTAGATCGTCGACACGATTGTAATGCCGCTCGCTGTACGGCACCAGCCCTTCTATTAATCCGGTGATGCCAGGAATTTGTACTAAATCGCCCACTTGGTGCGTGCGCAGAATAGCATAAAGGATAGTCTGTGCAACGGCACTAGTGCGTACGTTGGTGTTCCAATCTCGGACACGCCCAAGCAGGCGGGCTGTCTTTTCATAGTCGAGTCCTTCTATCACCTTGTCCACAGCCACCAGTCCGGTAATGCCCTCTTTGTAGTTCTGCACTTCGGTGAAAAGCTTGAGCAGGCGTAGAGGGTGGTCTAAAGCAAGGGCAAGCTCAATTGCCCGTTTCCAATCCTTGTTATGGATGTAGTTGGACAACTCCTGTTCCTGCTCTATTTGCAGAGCTTGCTGTTCTGCCTCTCGCTCTTTGTCTTGCTGTGTGACATCCTCCCATATTGTAATGACGGAATCGCCGCCTCCAGAAATCAGCCTGGTTGTCGTCGAAGCGGCGCTATCAGGCTCATCAACAGCTATCGACCACACTTTGTCCTCGTGGTTGTCCAGAGTAGTCAGACACTCGCCTGTCTTGACTTCCCATACCTTGACAAGGCCGTCTCCGCTTGCACTGACAAGCTCAGAACCCTTGTTGAAAAATGCAAGTTTCAAAATAGAATTTGAATGGCCCTCAAAGGTGCGAAGACACGTGTAGTCGTGTAGACTCCATAGCTTAATAGTTTTGTCTCCTGATCCACTGGCCACCACTTTGTCGTAGTGCGAAAACTTCACTGTCCACACACCTCGCCTGTGCCCCTTTAGTATGCCGGTAATCTGGCCACTTTCACTGTCCCATATCTTTACTGTCCTGTCCTGACTCGCCGTAGCAAGCATCCTGTCGTCTGGCGACACGTCGATGGCGTTAATGTCCTTGTCATGGGCTTTTCTAGTGTACACAGCAGATCCAGTCTTAGGATCCCATTTCTTGATGGTCAGGTCCTGAGATCCAGTCACCACAAACGAGGGCATGCCGCCCTCAGCTATGGGGACTCGAGACATGGCCACTGCGCCAATTGACCCTGCGTGACCCTTGAAGACCGCGCGACTTTCGCTCTCGCTTCCATGCCACAGCCGTGCCTCAGAGTCCTTTCCTCCGCTCACCAACCAGCTGCCATCGAAGGAAGCATCAATGCCAATCACAATATCTTGGTGACCTCTCAAGATTTCGCATGCCGCAGGGTTGTCCAGCGAGATAACTCGAATTTCAGGCGAGTTTGTCGCCAATGCCAGCTTCTCATTTTTGGCACCTAAGAAACAGCAGTCGATGACTTCTCCGTGATTCCCGCACAACCTACTTGTCTCAACCAGCTCTTTGCCGTGTAGAGCTAACTTCACAATAGTCTGGTCTGTCAGCACGCTGTAAATGTGCTCCCCGCTTATTATGACGTCAAGCACCCCGGTCTCTTCGGACGTCTTCAGTTTCTCCGTCTCTTCGGCTACCAACGTACCCTGCTGGCTCCATAGTTTAACAGTGCCATTCTCCCCTGCTGTGTAGACATTATCGCCAAAGAACCCGGCTGTCTCTATTATCTCCATCACTAGTATAGAGCTCTTGAGCTTGTATTTGCTGGTAGACCCATCCCAAACACTCACTATCTTGTCGCGCCCCCCACTGATAAGTGTCCTGCCATCAGGCGAGAAATCAAGTCCTCGAATGACACTGACATGGTTGTCGAGAACCGAAATGCATTTGTTTTTCACGAGATCCCACACTCGGACCTTGCAATCATCCGAACCTGAAGCAAGTTTCCACTCTGTGCTTCCTTGTCGACCCCAGAATTTCAAAGCACTGATAACTCCTCCATGTCCATGGAAGTTATGCGTAGCGTAGCCTCCAGCTAGATCCCACACTTTGACAGCACCCTCTGCACCGCCGGTCGCTAGCAACGTCGAGGTCGGATCAATAGTGCAAACCATGGTCGGCGCGTCGTGCGCTTTAACAGTCTTGAGCCGAGTTCCCTCGGGCAAACTATAAATATGCATCTGTAGAGACCGTGAGCATGTCACAATGTACGTTTTAGAAGGTGCCAGCGCTAAACTGGTGATACTCTCTCCATCGCCGGGAAGAGTTTTCAACTTTTCGCCAGTAGATATGTCCGTCAGGATGACATCTTCTCCGTATGTCGTAGCTAGCAAGTTATCCACTAGTGCGGCAGGTCCTCCTGTGTAGAAAGGTTCTATGCCATGGGCACGGAACGAAGTTTTGAGGTCCATGGGGTTTGCAGTAACAAAGAGTTTTCAACTTGTGATATCCGACTCTCTCTTTAACTTTTTTTATATTTTTTAGTTTTCCAGTTTTTCAGAATAATTTTACCCGGTTGCGAAGTGAAGAGCGTTACGACGATCTTAGGACGATCTCTCATCTCTCGAAAACTGTCAAAACGTAAAAGTTATCGATAACATTGTACATATGTACTAGATAGCAGACTCACTGAAAACGATAGGCCGGCGTAGTCGAGATCTTTTTCTGTTTACTTCGATGGTTAAGTAGATCTCAACTTCTTTATTTTAAGCCTCTCAAACCTGTAGGATCAGGCTGACATACTGATCGTTCTATGCGTTATATATTGAGACCTCATACATCCAGTTAATCTCAAATAAATCAAGTTGTTTTTCAACATAAAACGTGGTTCTGATTTTACACATAAGTAATAGAGAAGCTACTGTAATTAGCAATTAAGCCATTGTTTCTATCAGACTAATGACCTAATTAGGCACGGTTTTATTGTGCAAAACTCTCTTGCCCATACTTTTTTATTTTGTTAAACTTACACCCCCATACAACCATTCTGGACTTTCCAACTTATTAGTTTCGCTCGGTCTAACGCTCTTCTCAATCTATCTCTCCACCTGCGAACTCCCATGATAATTAAGCGGATCTTGAGACTGGCATTGGGTCCGTCGTTCCTAGATCCCGTTCCTGAAGATAGTAGTGTGCAAAAAGCAGCTGAAAGTAACCGGCAAACTGAAGAACATGTTCTCAGCGCAGAAACTCATGTCCTCCATTACATTGGCCTAGGAATGGCCCGCAGAGGATCGTATAGGAAAAAAGTGGAACACAATACCGGTGAGCAGCCCACCGGAAATGAAAATGATAATGATGACAATAATGAATCGGAACTTAATTGGCCGATAGTGTGCTTTACCGCGGGGCTACACTGTGCCAATGCTGTTGTGCGTTGGCCCGTTTCGATGGTCCGGTGTCGAATTCAAGCTTTTGGTACTCCAGCTGGGTCTTCTCTCCGCCTGTCATTCCCCCTGTACGCTGGGTTGGCGGCTTCTGCCACGACTGAGGCGGTGAAGGAAGCTGCGGTAGCCACAGGAAAGTATGTCCTGGCGGATCTGGACCCAAACATGGCAGCTTTTCTGGACCTGGGAATAGCAGTAGGCACATGGCTGGTAACGTATCCACTTTTGGAGACCGCAGTGGCCTACACACTATCATTGGAACCTACTCCTTTACGACAGATGTACTCTCTACGATATTTCAGCGACAATCGCAATCTCATTGCTAGCATGGCTCTGTGGCAGTTAGCAGAGGCAGCTGTCAAGAGAGGTTGTTTGTTTATACTGCAGAGTATAATATCACCCGTCGGAACCTACCAAGTACATTCTATTGTGGCTGCGTTCTTTCGCCATATTACGTCTGACCTTCTAGGAGAGTTCCTATGCATTCCTATATCTACAAACATCTATCAAAAGGTGGCTGGAAAGTACAGCACCCTGGCTATACGAACTCTGGATCTCGATGCTTTGATGAAGGCTGTGGGAGTGGAGTGGATTCTGAGCTGGAGTTTGATTCAGATCCACGGTCTAGGATACAGAGTGCTGTGTGGAAATCTAGTTGTTTAGCTGCACCATGTAGAT
Source organism: Spencermartinsiella europaea (assembly GCA_030579595.1). Classification (NCBI taxonomy): domain Eukaryota; kingdom Fungi; phylum Ascomycota; class Dipodascomycetes; order Dipodascales; family Trichomonascaceae; genus Spencermartinsiella; species Spencermartinsiella europaea. The sequence continues at coordinate 1,100,351 of JAKTRG010000001.1, forward strand.
TGACAGATGCCCCCGGCGGCTCCTCCCATGGAGGGTTGGTCCCGCTTACGCGGGTGGCACACCATTGGGTTTGTTCCTGGCCACTCGTGGTTGATTTTGTGGTGAACCAACCCTCAAGCACTACGCGAGCCGCTTTTCACATGGAGATCTTGAAAACACGCACACGAGGAAAACGAGAACATTTCACCCCTAACAACATACCAAAAAAAAAAGAAATCGAACCGCAGCACTTCACATTTTGCGAAGTTTGGCTTTTTTTCTTTAATCTTTCTCTTTTTATTTTGTTTTCAGGGATTTAACCTTCCTTACTACTCTGCAAACTCAGCTTCTCCTTATCCCTTCTTTTCTATAAACCTCGTTTTAGCCGCACAATGAGATTCGTCGGACAGCTGTCAATCATCTTGGTCGGTCTGTTTTGGGTCTTGTCCTATGTCAAGACCCACTACCTGTCAAACTTCTATATCTTTGACAAAGACCACTTGCAAGGTGTCGTCCAGTCGGTGCTGCAAGAAAACCCCGGCGCCAACTCCACGGTGGTGATGCACCAGGTCCACCGCATTCTCAAGGAAGAGTACGGTGACTTCATCGTCGATTACGACGATTCAGAGTGGGTTTTTAACAATGCTGGCAATGCCATGGGCACTATGCTGGTCCTGCACGCGTCCATCTCTGAGTACTTGATCTTCTTCGGCACTGCCGTAGGTACCGAGGGTCATACTGGCACTCATTTTGCTGACGACTACTTCACTATAATGCACGGTAGACAAACTGCTGCGCCGGCTAATGCTCGAGTCGCTGAAGTCTACCTGCCTGGAGACCAGCATCATCTGCCTTCTGGCTACAATAAGCAGTATTCCATGCCTGCTGACTCTTGGGCTCTTGAATTGGCTCAGGGCTGGATCCCAACTATGTTGCCTTTTGGCATGCTCGAGTCTCTTACCAGCACTATGGACTTTTTCTCTCTGTTCAAGACTGTTAGATTGAGTGCTGTACATATCACGGCAAATTTGCTAAAGGGGAAGCTTTAGTACACGATCTGGTTTTAGATGTGCCTGTCAAAGTACTATTAAGACATGTAGATACTATTTTCAATGATAACGATTTCTAAAATCCCAGCACAATGGAACTATCCCAATAATTATATACCGAGTTCCAGCTCGAAGCTATCTCAAGTTTCATATTCTTTCCGCGTAGCAGAACCAACCTCTCCCCCGGAAGGGGCCGGCGGAGGCATATACAAACTCAATACGAAGTATAGTATGAATGAATGACTTTTTTTTAGCTGTATTTTCACCAACTTCCTCTTCTCTCTCCATCTCTCTCACGGGCCCGCCTGGTTCTTCGCGACCCTTTCCCCCCATCCGTCCCACTCTTTTCAGCCTCACTTCACTAATCGTCCACTTCTCCACACACTGTAAAAGAACCTATTCTCGACACCAGGATCCATCCCATCGATCGATACAGAGGTTATCAGTTGTGGAAGGGTGTAAAAAATATAAGGAGGCTGTGAAATATAAATCAGTAGAGCATCCAGCGCACAATTTGATTGTCTTGTGATTTGGTGCGCGGAAATATGGACCTGCTGAAACTTTGGTCCTCCAATGACCATGCAGGTCTCCTCCGGCTGGCCAAAGATATCCAGGATCATGGGAACTGGAAGGCCTATTTATCCAAAGAGGAGCACAAAGTGTTTCAAGAAGCCTTGAGCAAAAGCGGAGAGGCTTGGGCCCAGTTCATCCAGGGCCGTGCTCTGTGTCAAGTCGAAGTTACGGAGCGATCTGCTCGCAGTGTGAGCCATGTTACGAACGGTCTCAGAGTAGGCGAAAGCCCTGCTCCTCGCGCAAGTTCGAGCACACCGCAGCCTGGTGCACAGGTGTCCGGCGAGAGGACTGGGAATGGAATGATTGTGCGAACGTTGGACTGTGCTACTTTGGCTTTTCGAGTACGATACATGCTGTATGAGAAGTCAATTGCAGTGCTATTTCCTTCCAAGGACCCCGATGTACCGTTAGACATTGCCTCAAGTGTATTTGAAAGTCAACAGATCGAGAACAACGAGGCGAAACCGGCGCGAAAAGTGGACGATGATTACGATATTGATGATGATGATGATGACGACGAGGAAGACCAAGAACAAGAAAACAACAGTCAAATGACCGAAAGGGATTTTCCAGAAGCGTCCGATCATAAAGAAAGGGCAGTGATAAAAGGTAAGTTATCAGGGGTCCTGCCGAAGGCAAGCTATCCCTCCAACTTGGGCGCAAAGATTGGGTTTTAATAAGTGATGATAAACGAGGAAGATGAAGAAGAGGACGCGAAAAAGAATAAAGAAGCGGCGAATAATTACAATAAATTATACCATCTACTCGAATATGATTGGGAAAACTCATTAAAACAACGTAAACTCGAAGAGTCTGACCGACAGGTGGACTCTGACGTGTTGGACACCGGCAAGATGACGAGCACCGCAGCGTTTGGAGCCGCCAACCTCAGCCTCAAGCACTTGCTTGCCACAATAGAGGTGAAGAGAGATGATCTATCGCTGACAGACTTCGAATTGCGGAATCTGATATCGGACGTACGGAAGAACCGGTCAAAATGGGCAAGTGAAGACAAAATCGGCCAAGAAGAACTATATGAAGCGGCAGAGAAAGTTGTTTTGGAACTTCGTGGATACACTGAGCACTCCACTGCTTTTCTCAACAAGGTTAACAAACGTGACGCGCCCAACTATTTCAATGTAATCAAAACCCCCATGGACCTCAACTTGGTGATGAAAAAGCTGAAGACGTTTCAATACAAAAGCAAAAAGGACTTTGTGGCCGACCTTATGCTGATATGGCGAAATTGCCTGACGTACAACACTGACCCTAAGCATTTCCTAAGAGCTCATGCTCTTGCAATGCAGAAAAAAACCCTCAGCCTGATACCACTAATACCGGACATCACCGTGCGGGATCGAGCTGAAGTCGAAGCGGAAGAGGCTGCGGCACTAGGCCCAGCTAATGAAAGCGACGACGAATCCCAGCCCCGAACCTCTAGAAAGGGAATGCGTGGAGGTAAACATGCTTCAAAGGGCCGGAAACGACAGCTTAATGAAGACGATCCGGAAGATGAAGTCAAAAAAGAGACACAGACGGATCAAAATCAAAATCAGAGCAACGGACCATCACAATCGGGCGGTGACCGAGGAACTGCTAGTCCAATGCATAGAAGTACGACAGAGCAGCCTGTAGCTACTGGTACTCCTGCTTCTCAATCTACCCCACAGCCTGAAAATGGCTTCGAGGAAGAATTAAACGAGCAACAGGCAAACAGTGATAACGATGATGATTTCGATGTCGAGTCTCAAACATGGCAGGAACTTTATACAAAGAGGCGTTCAGTGTATTGCACGAAGAGGGGTGATATTCTAAAGGGAGACCATCTTCAAGCCGACGCAGCTGTATCTTTACGACGACCTCTTGCGATGGGAAGATTCCAAGATACTTTAGAAAATGCATTCAAGCAAGGAGGCGATGATTATCGACAGGAGAGGATGTTTCATAGGGGCTTGCTGGAGACGTTGGACAACGAGAAACAGCCTTTTATTTTAGAATATGAAGTCATGTCGGGCGTACCGGCCATACCGTGGGCTCTCACTGAAGAGGCTAACGAAGAGCAGGACTTAGGGTCTTACGTGCTTCCTGAAGACCTTCCGGACTCGGGATTTATGTGCCGAGGGAGGTTGTCGGATAAAATGCAAGAAAATCTTAGAGAAATTCAGAACATCCGCAAAATATGTTCTAAGATATCGCTTGTTCGACAGATGCAACAGCAATCGTATGTGCACGCCAATCAGATTGAATCATATAACCCTGTGGAGATTTGTGAGGAAGATCTTGACGTCGAATCGAGACTGCCTAACCGGGATCATTACTACGGACCCACTTCTACAGCCGCTCTGAAGAGAGCAGTAGCTAAGGTCGCTATGCATGGAGGTTTCGAACTGGCAGAAACAGGGGCCGTTGAGGCACTTACTGAAATTGCCGGAGATTATATGACAAAGCTGGGACGGTCCTTGGTAGTTCTGCTCGAGCAGTCTCAAGTGAAAGGATTAGGATCTCACGAAAATATACTGCTTGCTGCATTAGAAGAGCAGGGGATCGAAGGAGTTGCATCTTTGGATAGCTATATTAGAGATGACATTGAAAGGCATGGCACAAAGCTACAAGATCTGAGAAGAAAGCTCACTTCGTTTATGGGTGATTTGTTGCGGCCAAGCCTCAATGAGATATCAGACAATCAATTCCAGGATGATTCAGAAACATTCTTGAGCGGGGACTTTACGCAGGAATTAGGAGAAGACTTCTTTGGATTTAAAGAGCTTGGTCTTGACAAAGAATTCGGTCTACTCACATCATCTGTACCATTTCATCTGCTGCAGAATCGGTTATCTGCGGCCAACAGCACCCAGGATGACATGCAAGTTGATCAAAATAAGTTTCTGTCACAGATTCCTGAGTACCCTCCTTTGGATAACAAATTGGTACATGTGCAGATTGGTTTACTGAAGCCCTTTTTTATTGCAAAGTTGGACTCGACTACCTCGGATGTTCTTTTGGAAGGGGATCAGCTCCCTCCTAAGCAAAGAAACACTCGACCCAAGGTACCTCCTACTGGGAAAGTATCTGGGCCTAAGAAAAAACACCTTTCCAAATCATTCCTTCTGCCACCTGAAGAGAAGGTGATAAAGCAAGAGGACGAACCGTTAAACGGAGCGAAATCGGATAGCATGGATCAACTCTTCAATGATGAGTCTATGGATTCTTTATTTTAAAATTTTTATTACAAGAATTCGCATAAGAACCATGTCTGTTAGAGTAACAACATGACGACAGGCCCCTAATTGTAACTTAACGATGCTAATATATATGTTCATGACGAAATTCAATCAGATGATTCTTGGTTTAATTCTTGAACATCTTGATCAGATATGAGTTCTAGTCGAAGATATTCCTTTTCAAACGAAATGAGTAGATGGGCAATAAGCTGACCTGAAGCATCTACTAATGATGTCATGGTGACAAATTCATCATCGATAACCGCCACCTTTCCGTTGACCTTGAATCGGCCCTTCTCAATCTCATCTAGAATATCTTCTAGTAGAACATTGAGAGCTAGTCGGAGTTCCTGGACGACGTCATCAGTCGGGGGTATATCCATTTGAATTTTTGAATCAAAGTACTTCAGCTTGTAGTCAGGGTGGGTAGGTGTATCCTGGCTTTTTCCATGTTCATGTTCTTGTTCGTCCAGTTCTTTTCCATGTTCTTGTACGCCATGTTCTTTTTCATATTCTTGCACACCATCCTCATTGCCCGACTCCTCAGGTGGCTCTCCATTCTCCTCCCCTGCCTGACCAACATGCTCATATCCCGTTTGGTCCCCCAACTCTGCCTCAGCACCATCGTTAACTTGTGAAATTAGCGGATCTTGGTAATTCATCAGATCTTCATCAATAAGCCGAGCTTCAGAGCCCATTTCACCTTTAGTTTCCTCTTCGCTTTGGACTTCAATTTCTTCATCAACTCTGCTTTCGCTTTCGCTTTCGCTTTCGCTTTCGCCTTCGGCTTGGTCTTCTTCCATGCTTTCCTCTTCACTTTCGTCGGCTCTGCTGTTGTCCATTTCATTATGCTCGTCTCCAGGTAGCTCCAACAGTTTTTTCATCATCTCATTCAACTCATCTTCTTCGACAACCTTTCTACACCCAATAATGTGTGCATTCACTTCTTTCGGAGATGCAAACGCCATTTCTGTACACAACCTTGGCGTGAATACCGACACTTCATAATGGCAGGTCTTGATCTCCTTGATCCAAGCTATCTTATCGGTGTTTGCTCGGTGATTACAGTGGAATTGCACTTCCACTGTTCTTTCCAATCCAGTCAGATCACAGACTGTACCTCCTCCTAGCCTCTGCGTGAAAAAGTTCGAACCTGCGGAGCTTTGGACAGATATATCCGTTCGATCCTCAGGAGACTCTTCCACTGCAGCAAACTTCCCTAGTACAAACTGAAGTGCTCCTTCTTCAGCTCTTGGTTCTTTGCCCAATTCGTAAGGCGCAGGATGGAATTGTGTTATTTGGTTCCCGTAACAGAACGCATACATAAAGTACCCTTCAAGATAATATAAGCACTGGTCAGAGAGCGGTTGCAACAGCTCGAGAGCCTTTACTTTCGCCTCACGTTTGACTGTTTCGTCAGCCTCTCTCTTCTTGGCCTTTATCAGAGCTTGATTCGCTGGATCTTCAGCATCCGTCTTCTCTTCCTCGAGTATGGGCAAAGTACAGATGTAATCATCTCCTAGCAGCTTCATATCCTGGATTTGAAACGGCGGATCTGCAGACCCTGCTGCTTCTCGCAACAACCTTGCTTCACTGGGAGAGATGTAGCCTTGCTGATAGTTCTTTCCGGCATATATACCTTTGGGTAAAGTGAGTTGGAACTGTGGTTTAGCGTAGATGTCAGAGTATGGGTTGAACGTTGCACCGGCCACAGCATGACAAAATATCAGTGTTGCGTACAGGACGGTAGTGGTGATACACAACCTTGTACGACAACCAAGATCTATTAATCTCATTGTATGCTAAGACGTAGAGTCTATGGGCATCAAAAACAATATTGCCCTCTTTATTTTAAGGTGCTAAGTAGACTCGAATGTGTGAGTTTGGAACGAACCCCACTCTCCAACTTACCCACATATACACTTATTTTCTATCTCTACCTAACCCACACTCTAATTTCTGAGAAAGATGTAATTTTTCATTTTCGAAAAATCTAGACAATACCTCGTTAACAAATTTAAAAGATCCATGCTCAGGACAACTGCAAGACAACCACCGGTGTTGAGCCGGTCGGTCAGTTCACTAAGCGCAACGAGTAATACCAAATTACCCGCCGAGAGTCGGGCCTCATCGTTGCGAATCGGCGTTCCAAAAACCCAAGATGCTGTCTTAAACGGCATTGGGAAAGACGGTCCTCCGACTTTCAAATCCAGGCGGAATAAGCTGGCCTATAACAGTCCTATTGGGCTGAATGAGGTGTTTCCTCACGCATTGAAGATAATTCAAAAGGACCGGGAGGGCCACTACCTCAAAGTCAATGAACTGCGAGAACAGCTAGCCAAGGAAGAGGATCCAGAAGAGATCGAGATACTCGACCAGCTGATTGAAAAGCACCTTGTCAAAGCCGAGATAAGGAACCCCGAGGTATTATTTAACCATCAGTTCAAAAAGGCTGACTTGAATCTGAGTATATATCGACATTTGGCCAAGCGGGACTGGAAACAGTACGACATGCTCATTATGCTGCAAAGACTCGAAACGTTGCATGTAATTCCTGATACTATGCCCACTATTGATCCCCGGGCAGCTGTTAGACTACAGTTTCCTGGTTACATCAATATGTGGACAGAGCCAGGAAAGATTCTGCGAAACGTTGTTTGCTCGACGACCCCTATTGTCGAGATTCAGGAGTTTGAAAAAATAGCTGATAACAGCTTGTACACAATTTTAGTCGTTGATCCCGATACCCCAGATATCCCCAACGACCGATACAAGACGACACTTCACTGGGCTGTAAGCAATATTCCCCTGTCCAATACTAACCATCGGGTCGACTTGGGGAAATCTGACGAGCTTGTGACGTTCTTACCACCCCACCCGGAGAAGAACGGACCCATTCATCGCTACTGCTTGTGGGCTTATCGTCAGCCTGGGAAGATTGAACCTAGTTCTGAGGAGCTGGCTCGAGACAGATTTGATATTCGGGCATTCTCTGAAAAGTATGGCTTGGATGCCGTTGGTGCTCATTTCTGGCGATGTGGTTATGACTTATCAACTCCTGAGGTTAGAGAGAAGTATGGACTTGGAGAGGGAGTGGTATTTTATAAGGAAAGGTCTAGAGTTTAAGGCCAGAAGAAGAAGCTCAATTGTACATATTTATGTGTGTGGATGTAAATAGAATGGCATAAAATCAATAGAAGGTGAATGCAAATTGAAACTAATACTGAGAAGCCTCTCCCTGACAAGTGTCTTCCTGAGAAAGCCTTTCCCAGTGGAGCGTGCACGTACCGGCCGTGTCAAGCATTCAGAGAGAGCTTTGGATCTGCTTCGCAGAATAATGGGACTCGCTGTAGTAACAGTTAATCATTTGAATAACTATACTTTACACAACACATAACCTCCGGACCTATCCGCACTGTTTCTTTTGCCTCACTCTACAATTAAGTCTTCTCTAATAAAAAGAGACTAAAACTTTTTACAAAAAATGCTCATACTCTCTGTCTCAAGACTCTCTATCTACATCTCAACCTTTAGACTCCCTCGGTAGCGACGTGGTTGATGAACTTTTCCAAGTCGAAATTGGCATCGTTTACGTCTGTGATAACCCCAGTGCTCTTAGGAGCATGTAGCTCAGCGTACTTCTGCTTCGCCTCGGCAATCAACTTCTCCTTAACGGCAAACTTTTTAGCCTGCTCAGCAGCGTGATGCTCGTTGGAGATGGCTCGGTTGTGCAGGAATCCGTAGAGGACACCACCGCCTAGAGCAGACCATCGAAGAACCTGGTTAGACAAATTTGAAAAGTGCAAAGAGAATACCAGATAAATCATACATTTACAGTGGTAGAAACCATGATAATACAAGGAGTTTTTATATTGGAAGCAATGGACTTTAAATGTGATGAAGTTCGACTCCAATATTACCTAAAATTTCACGATATCCGCAAATCAGATTTGGCCATTTTTTATATTAGGTAACAAGGTTGTCATGCACGGCTGACGCATTTTCATAATGTGAGCTGTTTTGGCCGACGGGCTACCAACTAAAAACCAACTAACGATAGGGAACGAACTCCCTAAGCTACAGTATAATAAGATATAACATCGAACTGGAGGGAACACTGCATTGCTTAACTGATGAAGAATATCATTCTACTGCTCGCATTTTGCGTCTTGGCGACCGCCCAGCATCTAGCTATACCTGTCTACTATAAACCTCTTGAATCAGCTACCACAGCAGCAGAGAAGCTAGGGACTATTCGGTATAACCCGGTGGACGACTCGGCGGAATTTCTAGACAACCATGCTGTTACATTCAATGGACTGGCGTCCATAGGGTTTGAAGATGCCGACGGGAAAATTCATTATACGACACTAGGTCGGCTGGATCAAGCTGCTGCAAAATATTTTAGCCTTTACTTTGTTAACAACCATGTTTCCAAATTGGATTACGCTCTGAGCGACGGTGTATTGAAGAACGGTGAGAATAGTAGCGAGAGTGGAATCGCCGAGACACGAGTTATTGTGCACTCAGATGTTGGCAAAGGGCCGAAACCCGCAATAAAAGAACCCCTCAAATTGGTAGACAATAAAGTACCGGAGCCTGAGGTCGAGAAGTCATTTATCCAGAAATACTGGTTTTATATCGTTCCAGTTGTCCTGATGCTGCTGGTGTCAAGTGGTGCAGACTAGTTTGAATGTGGTCGGGTCCCATAATGTTAACTTTACGAGCCTACAAGACGACCATAATTATAACTCTCTTAAAGATCGTTCGATTAAATTCGATCTTTCTTCTACTTAAGTCTGAAAGGAAGTTTGCATTTAGACACCATGAGAAAGCATATTTTTAAAAATAGAAAGTTTTACGATTCAACCAAACAGCTGGTGCCATTTCCCCGGGTAGACTCTGAACCTGACGAGATCCAAGTAGTTGTTGCCACACCCGGAGCCCAAAGCGGGCTGGAGTATAAGTCGGATTGTAGCGAAGAAACGAAAGAAACGTCCGATTCCCCGACAGTGGACTCTTTCCGAGCAGTACAATCCCCGACTATTTCGCTCAGCTCAATGGCTCGATCAGACCCTGCTAGCAGGCTACTTCTAAACACCAATACGACGCCTATCTCACCCAGTCTTGCTATTCCGTCTCCTTTCTTACCTACCCCAGTAATGAGACCTCGTGAGAAATATCTGGAGAAATGCCCCTCGTGTGGGCAGCCCTATCGAGATTCGCGTACACCAAACTCTACCTCAGATCTGGTAGGCCAGATTTTAAATCTCGTTGCAAAACTGTTGACGAAATCCAATGACCCCGTGTACGTTCTACTTCGATTGATCAGCTGGGCTGCATTCACATTTGTATATCCTGTGGCAGGCCTACTTCTTCTTATTGTCTTCGGTGGTTGTATGTCCCGTCCGTTAGATCGTCCTGAATAAGCCTAAAATGTTAAGATTATCGAGGAGTCAAGGGAGGAAAAGATAGATTTTAACAGTATTGTTTATAGATAAACTACATTTATGTTCAAAAAAAATGCCCTGCTTTACGGATATTCTGCGCCCCTTAATGATTGTCAATCTGTCTCGTTCTTGATCTCCCCGGTTGACTCAGAATATCCCTAGTCATCAGCTCTATGAACTCTCTCTGCTGGTTCCCAGCACCACTCAATTTAGCAGCTTCTATATTGAACAAAACGGTCTTGATGCCAATACCCAATACAGAGCTCTGTGTTTCATTCTGAATCTCGGCCAGAGCATGTTTGCGGGAAGCGGCGTCAAGGAAACCAACCTCTTCAAAGATATGGTTCAAGTTGTCCAGGGAAGATATAGCGGGCACATGAATCTCCTTATTGAAGCATTTCAACAGATCCATCTGTTCCAAGATGCTTCGCTGAGTAGTGGTCACAAAAACGATGAGCTTCCGATCCTTGGGAGGTAAATTCTGCAGAAAGACCTTCAGAGTCTGCAGAACTGGATTCGAAAACCGGGGCCCAATATTAACCCAGTCCATAATATCTTCAATCTGATCAATGACCATGGCGTTCAGAGGCGACTTATAACTGTCTTGAAACATTTGACTCAAATACTGAACTCGACTGTTCTCATTCATGCCAATCATAGCCCGAGGACTGATGTACCTAATGAATGGGAAATCGGACGCCAAAGCAATTGATGATGCTAGAGCGGTCTTACCGGAACCTGGAGGACCATGGACAAGAACAGAAATCATTGGGAATTGATCACTCTCTTTGACCTGTTGGATGAGCTTTGTGCCCATATCGAGGACATGCTCCACATAGGGTGAGTATTTGATAATACCGCCTCGGACATTCCCAGACAAGTCCTCCTCGTTGACACCAAAGGCCGACTTGGTCTCAGTCAGAGCTTGTAAGAAGTCATCTCGGCACACCATTACTTCCTTTTTGCTATCGAAAATTATCCCCTTAGTAGGATCAATCTTGACATTTCGGTTCAAAGCAAAACTTGCGGCACTTTTTACCAGACCCTCAATCTCGGCACCTGAGAAATTTTTGGTCAAGCTTGCCAGTTCCTCAATCGATACGTCTTTAGCGAGCATTTTCTCCTTGTTCATTTTGGCCGTGTGGATTTTAAAGATTTGGCGCCGGCCTTTTTCATCAGGAAGAGAGATTTCCAGGTGAACTTCAAATCTCCCAGGACGCAAAAGAGCCGAATCAATCAGATCTTTTCGGTTGGTCATACCAATAACGAGAATATTGTTTAGCTGATCAACACCATCCATTTTGGCTAGCAGCTGATTGACCACATTATCTCCTACTCCGGTTCCATCGCTTCGGCTTCCTCGCTGTTTAAAGACAGCGTCCAGTTCGTCGAAAATGATTATATGTAAATTTGACTCCTCTCCCTTGGACTTGAACTCCGCTTCGGCGTCCTTAAATAAATTACGAATATTTTCTTCACTCCCTCCCACATACTTGTTGAGCATCTCAGGACCATTGACAATTTTGGGCTCTACTGCATTGAGCATCTTGCCAATTTGTCTGGCAATCAATGTCTTACCAGTACCAGGAGGACCATATAATAGCATACCCTTCACGTGGCTAATACCAAGTTTTTCTACATCCTTGGCAGGATAGATACGACTGGCAAAAGCCCTTCGGAATATGGTATTAAATTCTTCATCGAGACCTCCAATTCCCATGTCTTCGAAACGAAAGTTGGGTGTAAGAATAGAACTCATCCGGGGTTTATTGCCATTCGCCTTCAAGTTAATCAACCCATTGCTTGGCTTTGAAAAATTGATCTCAGTTTGTGCCAATAGTATTCCTCGGTGGTCTTTCTGAGTGAACGAGTTTGATTCCCCTCCTTTCGACCCCAGATCCACCACTTGTGTCGACAGAACCATGACGCGAAAGTTGATTCCCGACATCTCTAACACAAACTTTTGGCCAGGGCTGAAAATCTGATTCTCAAACAGTTTCAAAGTTCGCTTCGCCAATTGCTCTTGATCAAAGGGATCCTTTACCACTCTGTTCTTCGAATAGAAGTCAATCTCCAGATCCAGAGAGCCTAGGTACACCTGACCGTGGCCAGAGCTGAAAATATCAAACGGAGCAACAGTAACTTCGTCACGCAGCGACCACTGACCCCAATCTCGCTGCGAGCCACCGAGTCCGAGAATCCCCGGCGGAAGATCTCGAGCCACTCGACAGGTGAATACAAATTTGCTGTCTACAATGACAGTCTGTCCATTGCTGAAGTTTCCCGGAGGAACCGCGACAACGTTGTCTATGACGAAAGATTGATTTGGTGCATTGTCAATTTTCATAATGACGCTTGCTCCGCTAGCAGCCTGTCCCGGTCTCTGAGAATTAGGTGGAGGTGGCGAATCATGGCTTGATCTACCACCTAAGAATGAAAAGGCACCCTTCTTTTCCATATTCGCTTTAAATATTCTTATGTTCTAGGTTTCTTACTTAGAGCTTGAAATGGACAAAAATAGAAGACAAACGTGTCAAGTAAGGGGTGGAGATGAGCCATGCACAATACAAAACTAAAAAAATAAGGTCGTACCCGGGATCGAACCGGGGTCGCCAGGATCAAAACCTGGAGTGATCACCACTACACTATACAACCAATTCGATGTGGGTACGAAGAGTATTTGGAATTTATTGACATATGTTGTTACAAATCCATGCTCTGCCGTGTTTTTGCCTTTCAATACAGGTTATGTGGTTATAAGAATATAGTGGAAAGTCCACCAAAACCCCACCAAGAGAGAATATGGCTTGTGTGTACCAGGTTTTAACATGATAAAACCGAAGCGGCGTGTGAGGCTCATAGCTTTTTCACTTGTTCCGATGGGCAGCCCAGAGTAACAGGGAACCCCAATTGTGCGTTAATTGAACTACACAGTCCGATATAGTCTCATATGTGAGATGCTTTACTATTTATAGGGGCCTTAGCGGAGACAATCGACAGCAATACTATGGAGCACATCTTTTGCGCCGTGCGGTCTGCGGCGTCCGCTCAGCCAATATTTGGATTTTTCACTGACTCAAATCTTTAATTACACCAAATGAAAGATGCTTACGCTGTTCTTGGACTGAGCGGTGATAAAGCTGAAGTCAGTTCTGCGAGCATTAAGAATGCTTATAAACAAGCCCTGTTGGGGAACCACCCTGATAAGCTGCATCAAAACGGTCCAGGGACCGGATACACTGTCCAACAAATCCAAGAAGCATACCTCGTACTAACCGATCCAGTACGAAGAGAGGAACACGATAAAAGGCTGGAAACTGTACTGGTTCAGACAGGAGAAGTGGTCGATTTGTCAGACCTCGAGGAGCACGATGATCAAGTCACGGGTCATTGTTATTGGACTAGATCTTGTCGCTGTGGAGAAGAACAGGGTTACAAGCTTCTTGAACAAGATCTTTTGGAGAATGGGGAGTCAGAAGAGATTGCAGTGCAGTGTTCAGGATGCAGTATCTGGATTAAAGTTCTGTACTCAGTAGAATGATGCTCTGAATGTTCGTTACAATACATAAATAGGGAAACTCGAAAAACAACAGGAAAAGAATCACACTACAGAGAAAGAAACAATAGCAATTTCACAAGGATCTTCGCGCTTGAGCTCTTTCCTGTTCAGCTTGGAGAATCGAACTAAGTGCTTTCCCCACGGCGCTCAAGTCGGACAACAGAGAGACATGGCCCTTCTGACTAACGATCTTTTCTTTAATTTCAAACCCGCTCGCTTCCGGCATCAAAGATTTATAATAGACAACTCCGTCACCCGGACCGAAGGATAGATCATCGAAGTTCCCCGCCTTGATCTCTTCAGGCCCGCTGACCTTGGCGGAATGAAGTGTGGGCACCGAATACCCGCATATGACCGCCATGGGAGGATAGCGGTCCTTCTTAAGAGGATCATACTGGAGCTCCTCGTGAAACTTTTTGGCTCGTTTCAGCGTTCGATCAAGATACTCCACAGCTTCGTCAAATGGGATTTCATCCCTATGCTGAACATTGAAGCTACCCCATTTTGGCAGTTTGATGTCAGATGACGAGTCCAATGGGCCATTCTGAGTTGCGCGAATGGCAGGATCCCTAGAGACGCAGGGGGAAAGATTGTAATCTACCCATGTTTTGACATCATAAAAATCCATATCATACCTCTTGTTGGGATCCTTACGATCGATAAAACAGCGACCGTCAGTAGGGAGGAAAATAAAACTGCTGCGCATTAGAAAGTTGATTTTTGCCGTAAGTACCCGTGAACTTAACATGACCGCATCCCCATAGCGTAAAGGACCCAAGATGTTGGGGCATTTTGACGGGGTACCTGCGTAGATTATACCTCGAAAAAGTTCTGGGTTCCTTTGCAAAACATGATGAGCAATAAGTCCCCCCATTGAATGAGCGATTACTATGACTCCATGATTTTTTTCTTGTTTCTTTCCACTCGCCGTGACACGGTTGCAGGGCAAATTTTCAAGGAACTGCTCAAGTTTCCTGCTGTTAAGCTCACACGAAAGTCTCCAGTCGTACCCAAACTCATGAACACGGCACGTACCCTGGGACTTTAGCTTTGCGAGGAGCCGCTTTGAAATATCGACAGGGCCGATGTTTGCCAATATTCCAGACGGAATAATCTTTTCCTCGGCCATGTACTCGTCGTCGTCGCTCGGACCGACGGTTAGGTCAATTTTTCTGATATTTAGCCCTACTTTGATAGGAATCCACAGCCGCCGTCCAGTATGGGCATCTCTCAAAATGCTTCCCCTGTAACCGCCCAATATCACCACGTCGCCATGCACTTTAGGGAACGAGTCCTTCTTGATGTTATCGACAATGCTCAAATTATCGGTTAGAGTGTCTATGATGGCCCGTAGTCTGGAATTGTCTTGACTGTGAATATTTTCATATAATTCGCGTTCTTCGTTGGTAGTGATATGCTCTAGCCGGAGGTGAGCATCTTCCCCCTCATCATCAGCAGCAGTCTTTGTGAGTGAGTATCTCGTCTGATCAAAAAACTTGCGCAAGCCGGGAGCCTCCAGACTTGCCAGCGGGTTATTAAAAGGCAGGGCAAACCCAAATACCTTATTGCTCGAGTCCTTTTCACTTGCCGTGGGCCCTCGCCTTGGGCTTTCCGCCTTTTCTGCCGCTTCTACTGGCACATCTTGTCCCCCAATAATAGACACGGCATCATCCAGGCCAAGGTGCCTGGTTGTGCTGGTGTCCAAACTACTCAGGGGAACTGGTGATACTGGCTGCAAGCCGTCTTTAGAAGAAGATGGAGATTCTTCCGGCGACTTGATATCAGACGGCTCGACAGGGGACACCTCCCTGGACGGCAGCTCGTCCGAATCAGAATCTCGATCATTGTCACGCTCTTCGTCTGGATTGAGAATCTCAAAGTCTCCATCGTCGGACGAATCTGCTTTGATTACTTTCTCGTCTGTTTTGCCTTCTCTGTCATCTATATCTGGAATGATTCGCACCTCTCTGGGTTCATCGAAACTGCGACGGGAAGGCGAGAAAGATCGCATGAATCGTGAAGAGATCCTCTTGGTCAATGGATCTGAGCTTCGACATGGATGTATTGATTCTTTATCGGAATCTCTTCCGGCAGGACTTCTAGACCTCTCTCTGTAACCATCGATGCTAGGCAAAATTGAATGCAGGGACTTGAATTTAGATTTCGACATACGTGCGTATACCCACGGTCAGAACACCCACAATCAATTTTTCCTTGCTCTCTGGGTATCTCTCGCTAAACTCACGTGAAGGTGGAGATGTAAAGATTTAATTTGTGAAATCTCGGTAATTTCGGATAGTTTTCAAGCCGTGGAGATATGGCTGCAGGTCGTTAACAAGGCGCGTGCATGAGACCCCTTCCGAGCCGATTTCTTTCTGTGTTTGTAAACTTTGTAGTCTTGTCCACGGTTTTATACTTTTTGACACTTATTTTTGCTTGCTCTGCGTTCTGGGAACAACGGTAACTGGATACTTTTTGAGTTCGTTCTAGCTTAAGATTATATGGCGCCCTAGGACAAAGCTTGATGGGCACTTGACAGCAAGATCTGCACAGCCGTATGCAAGTAGACCATTAAGCATTGTGGAGCTCGTCTGACTGGGTTTAAACGGTTATTTCGTACATGGACACCCCCACAACGCAGCGGAAAGAGAGACGATTTGCCCATGGTTTTAGAAGTGTTTGACTCCCGATAGCTTACTCTGAGGAGGCCGACTCTTCTTATCCCCTTCGTGTCTGCTTCGTGCCCCGTTGTCTCTCCAGTAGGACCCTTTCGGGGAACGCAAGCGATTCGACTTTAAAAGTTAACTAGTTATTATAGTAGTAGTAATTTAAGCGCATTGCAATCAAAGGGTAGCACCGCCTATAACTCAGACCAAGGAGTAGAAGTTGGTCAAGGGGCTTGTGTCCAATTTCCTCACACTCCGTGACAGCCTGATTCTGCGGAATGCGCACACGCAAGCTTGTTTGTATCAGTTTTACTGGGTCGGAAAGTCCTTTAGCCCACCGCCGTCTTGAGACCCTGACTCTACCGTAAACCAAAACCTTCCCCTGTACAAACTGTCCTTATGCACCACACTGGGATCCATCCACCCTAACCTCGTCGATGAACACCTTTTTTCGGATGAGGAAATATTTTTTTTTTTGATTTAAGAGAGTAAAAGATTAAAAGAGCAGTTGTCGCACAGTTTCCGCGCGGCATGGAAAGCAAGAAGCGAAGCTCAGATGGTGGCGAGTCAGTCGCTGCCAGCATTAAAGTGCGCAAAGTAGGGGACAAGGACTCGTTATTTGTGGGCTCGTTTGCAGGAGTCGAGGCACCCGAGGAAGTCAAGTTTGAAATCTTTAAATCGAAAACTCCAAGCCAAGTTCTGGTCCACGGGGAAACCAACACAATTGAATACCAGGGCAGCTCCGAACCAGGAGAGGACGGTGCTTATTGCATAGCTGTTTATGACAAAGCTACAAACTCGGTGGACCTGTATCCATCGTCGTTGGTGCCAATCAGCAATGTGGTCAAATCGAAAAAGAACGTCCAGGGACCTGCCATTAAGCAACACAATGTTAGGAACGCCATTCAGAGGACCACTCTGGGAGAGGCGTTTGGTACCAAAAAGGCTAAGAAGGCTCTACAGAGCCTGGAGAAGAACCGAATTGATGCAGATAAACTGTCGAGTCTTGAGACATCGATTGTAGACAGCGTCAAAACAACCACCGAGAATCTTCCTTCCGCTGAGACCATGAGAGACCAACAGTCTGAGGAGCGACCCATCCCACCGTACAACCCAGACACATCCGACGTAAACGAAGTATACCCATTGGAGGGACTCATCCCCAAGAGAGAGTACGAAGCGTTGCGGTTGGGACCTATCGTGAGCGAGAAGGACCCCAAGAGTAGACTGGAAATGTTCCCGTACAAGAATTCTCTTTTCGTAGCTACTCAGTTGCAGAACTTGGTTGAACAAGGCGGCGACCACTCGGAGCGGATAAAACTGCTGTACTACTTATCTATACTCCTCGGTTTGTATGAAAACCGGCGGGTTTCCAGTAGAATGGATCTTGCCAAGAAACTGGGAAACCTGCCGGATATCATAGTGACTGGTCTGCTGGACCGTTTCGCGGTGTCAAAGGCCGGTGCCATGGGTAAAACCAAGGATAGAAACTTTACCATTGATCCTCTGAGCGAGACTCGACTTCTTTCCTACATTCTCGTGTTGGCTCTGCGAATTGACAATTATATCTTAGAGGTTTCTCCGCTGGCTCGTGAGCTGTCTATTAAGCCTGCTAAACTCGTGGAGTTGTTACGGTCTGTCGGTTGTAGCATCAAGCCTCCCTCTCAAGTGCAAGCGGAGGCCCTGGGAATTTCAAAGTACCTACTCAGTACTTACAAATTGGCTACTTTATCTGCACCTCTGAAGCTCCCCGAGGTAGCCAAGAGAAGGCGGCAAGGAGGTGGCCGAAACCATTGAAAGCATTCATTCAAATGTGTCACGGATCACAGTGTATATATATTATTATCATGGTTTGAGAGGTGTGTAGTGTGTGCTATATAAAATGCATGGAAACCTCTCAATTCATTAATTAAAGTGTCTTTTGAGTATCTTTACTATAGAGTTGAGATAGAAACATATAGATGAGATCCGCTTTCGGCACAATAATGAGGAAGCGGGTCAGCCGTATAGTTTCTATTTCTACGTTTCTTTGATTTCTCCCGTACCATGCACAATTCATTACGGAAAGCAAGATTATGCTTGGACGACGATCTTCAATATTTCACTTTGTTACATATTGAAACTCTGCGTGAAATTAGAGAATCCACCATTTGGAGTACAATATGAGTGAAGAGGAATTCCCATCGGGTAAAAAAACTGTTGGTGCGTATGTTCTTGCGCTTGATATAATTAGAGAAATACTAACTAGACGACGCGTGAGTGTACATTGAACAAATTGTTCCACCTTCTCGGGAACGCGTACTCCTAAAGAAGACCTGACTGATTATAGGACATTGTCTTCAATCGATCCCTCGGAGAAGACTGTCCCGTTCTGCTTTGGATAACGGATAACATATGCTGCTTTTGATGCCACCAAAATTTGTTGCCCCTAACCAGCCAAGTCGAGATTTTCAAAACCCTGACTGGGGTATCTGAAGAGCAGGAGAAAATTGAACTTGAAATATGTATGCAAATGGATTGAATGAGAATATATATTGGTCTCTGATCTAACCATAGACAAGTACTCGCACAAGTTACTCAAGCCCGTATTTGATAAACGGCGCAATGTCACAAGGCCAATTCCCAAGTTTTGGTATACTGCGTTTGTCACAAGTGAGTTGATGACTGATTACATCAATTTCGAGGATCAAGATGTATGTGTGAACGGAATTCCCTGCACTATAATTTCTTCTCCCTTCCGCTAACCAGCTCTTGGAGCACCTTGTTGACTTCTATGTTGAATGGGACGATGATAATGGAAAAGACTTTATCATCACCTTTGAATTTGAAGAAAACGACTTCATTGAGACCCTTACTCTGCAGAAAAAGTTCACGTTCAAAGAGGAGGAAAAGAAAAACGAAGACGATGAAGTTGTGACGGAAAAGAAATACCTCTCTGACCCGGTTGCCATAAAATGGAAAAAGGGAAAGAACTTGACTACCATCAATGCTACCAAATCGGAGCCGAGCTTTTTTAGCTGGTTTAATTATGTTGGCTCCGGGCCAGGAGATTACAAAGACGGAGAATTTGTTGCCCTCACTTTGGCCGACGAAATGTTTCCACACGCAGTGAAGTTCTACGTTGAGTCATTCGACATGGAGGACGAGGTTGAAGAGGAATATGACATTGAAGATGACGAAGACGAAGACCAAGATGAGGAAGAATCCCCCCCAGCCAAAAAGCATAAGGTGTAATGACTTAGTAAAACTAGAATTTTTTAGTATCAGGTCTAATCTTAAAAGGCATATTACCATGGTGATACAAAAATCCAATCAATACATAAATATATCTAAATATGTAATCAGTATGCTTTCTTTTTGGAAAAACTTCACTTATATGACATTGTCTATATCGTCTTCGTCTTCCTCATCATCATAGCCTTCTTCGTCTTCGGCACGAAGAAGCTCACCCTCATCGACATCAACAGGAGAATATCGCAAGTTCCGTTGTAACGAAGTCCGACTTGTATATCGGGCACCGCGAATCCGGTTCAAGATATGAACATAAACGGATTTGAAAAAGCTCGGAATAACGGCCACAAACGCAACCACTCCCGCAACACCAATAACAGCATACCGCAAAGCGACCGGCTGATCCCCATCTTCTTCTCCAAGCCGGATTTGGCCATATCTCTTTGAATAATGATCCCAGACGATGAATCCGATCATCAGAGACATTCCAATGGGCAGCATTATAACTATAAAGAGAGCAAACCCATGTAGGCCTCTATGTCTTTCATCGTACTCTGTTTCTTTACCAGGACAAGGGTGGGACTCTACCTTGTCGAGTTCTTGTCCACCCTGGCAAGTACTAACAGGAATTCTTCTGTAGCCAGTGGGCTCCCAGTACTCTACCTGGCCGGGCATTTCGTTGCAACTCAGGCTGTGATCCGGAGGGGTGTATCCACTGACAAGCTGACAGCTTCCATCGTTTACTCGCTGATAGTTGAAATCACACTCAAAGTCTTGACGAGCGCATGTACAGTTTCTAACAACCATGTGAGGCTGTCCAATGCTTCTGCCAATATAGCACTCTCGACCAGGTATCTTTCTATGGTAGCTGGCCTCATGACCAAATAGGCAATTATTGTCCAGTGCAGGATGAGAAGGAGTCCATAGCTGAAAGTCGTCCTGACCATCTCCTCCTTCCCCATCCAGGTTGCACTTCCGAGTGAGAAGCTTTGAGAAATCAATTTGAACCGCACAGCTTTTAGCCCCCTGAGAAGCGGGCAGCTTTCCAAACAACACAAACTTTCTGCTACTGTCGGATGGAATCGTGGCAATGTCATCGATTTGAATCAAGTCTTCAGTGAATTTAAACTCTTGCCACGAAGAACCCTCGTCAAGAGAATAATATAGAACATTCGTAGCGTCGTGGCCATTGACGAGAGCGATGATAGACCCGCTGTCTCCATACTCCCACATGTATGCGCCTTTCCTGATCTCCTTCCAGGTTATACCACCATCTCGAGTGAGATACGTATTACCGTCTTTCTTCTCTGTCAGAGAGTCTCCAACATTTCCCACTCCTATCATGAGCCCAACTGCAGACCCAGAGGAGTACGTATCTCTATAATCTCGTCTCTCCGTATAGCCGTGCAAATTGAGCGAACACTTGTCTAGACTGTCACTGCAGCCTACGTCTTTTCCCTCCGAGTCTGTCCTGGGAGGAGTCAAATACATCCACTCGGCTCCGTCATTGTGAGTGATCATGGTCTTGAGCTTCTTTCGAGCACCTCCCTTTGCTTCTTTCGCATTGGAAACGGTATTAACTAATGCAACTCCCTCGAGTCCCTGCATCTTTTCAAAATCGACATATCCTTCTACATTTCTGTTAACCTCTTCCAAAGAAACCACATAGTCGGTACCATTGGAGTTTGACTTAAGAATTGTACCATATTCACCACCCTGACGATTGGACACAGTGACGTGCATGAATATCGCATTGGTAACAGACTCCAGAATAGTGTACGCTTGCTGGTGGTCCACTTTGAAATTATAAGGGAATTTCGCCTCGGCGTAGTTCTCACCATCCACTGATACATAAGCTTCTAGTTCAGTTCCCTGGGAAGCAATCTTGTTAGAATTTCATTTGAAAAGCAACTTCATATTAGAACTCGTCCCTCAGACTTACCTTTGCAACCACAATAAATTCATGCTCGACAGCATACCCAACTATGTTTTCAAATTTGGTCGTGCTTGTATCAAAAAAGTTGGTGCTTGAAATCAAGTCTACTCGCTGCCCACCTTCCGAGATCTTGTCACACAAAATCAAGTTTGGATCGGTTTTGTGGTTTAATCCCGAGACCCAAGTACATCTTCTGACACCCTTTTCTAAAAGTTCCCAGTTTTTGCCGTGATCAGTGCTGTAGTAAGCATTCAAGCTACAGTGACTTGAGAATGGATTGTCGCACCCGTCCTCTCCAATATATATCACGCGGCCAGAATCATCCTTACTAAACGACAAGGGAGCAACAGAGAACTCTGGAATACGCAAGGGCGTATCAAAGTGGTGGAAGCTTTTCCCACGATCAGTCGTGTAGTAGATACGATCGTAAGCTGTAAGGAAATACATGACGTCAGGGAAATAAGGATTGGGGAAGACGCTGATAACTTCAATTTCCTCTAAAACTTTACTCCATTCTCCACCTTGGTCGTGAGTAATGTAGATTTCTTCGTACTTTGTTCTTACGACAATCATTTCGTCATCTGGATTCTCGTCGTTTGTTTTGGGGTAGTAGTAGTCCACAATATCGCCATCAAAAGTATTAAGCGTAGCCTTAACTTTAGCATCGTCCTCTTTCTCATCATCCATAATAGTGAACTGACTGTCGCAGCTGCTGGAAGCAGCTAAGTCAACACCTTTTTCAACAGAGCACTTATCTCCAGGGATCAAAGAATAGACACCAGGATAGGAAAACGATGGGTTTCGAGAGCATTCCTCTCCCAATTCCTTGAGAGACATCAAAGGCACGCATTCACTTGTTTTGAAATCAAAGGTCGAGTTCGGGGAACACTGATAATCAACAGCCTCACATGGGCAAGACTCGGATTTTATAGTGTGACAATCTTCTGGTTCCGATACAAGGCAGACAGTATCGTCCAAAAGTCGCAAAAAGGAACCCTGTCTACCCATTAGACAAACTGGATCACCATCCAAGTTATATCTAGTAAACCATTTCTGAAAGTCACTATCTGTCTTACAGTGACGATCATATTGACCCTTCAAGTCAACATTGATGGTTTGGAAAGATGACTCTCCGCGTACCTGTACGAGGATCTCGGTCTTTCCAACGTTCTGCAATCCAATTACCTCAATTGCCTTCTCCAAGGGGATGGACATCCAGCTAGAGCCAAAATCATGGGAGTAATGGATCTCACTTACTTGTGTACCGGCAGGGGCGGTCACCAAAGTGTAACCATGGTTAATAAAAGCAAAATGCTGGGGTTTGCTTCTGATCATGTTCCATGTCAAGCCAGAATCTGTAGACACAAACAGATGGCTGTTTTCCTCGGTTGCCTTTTCTTCCATGCTTCCTAGAGCAGCAACAACACCAGGTGCCGGGAATTGAAGTGACGAGGCCAAAACAAAGAGCTCCTGGCACTTTTCCCCAGTGCAGTCAGCCAATAAGTTACTCCAGGTTCGGCCATCATCATACGACACTTTCGAGGGACTTGAATCAAGCATGTTAGCCAAGAGCACATCGTGAAGATGATGGTTCTCAACTCGCCGTATATCATCGACTCCCTCCAATCGTTTTGAAAGGTACTTGCCTTCACTGTCACTGGTCAGTAATACCGCCGGCTGATCTTCCGCAGCGGCAAGATACAAGTGGAGCGAATATTTGGTCGAGGCGAGTAACTTGAGGTCACCAGTGATGTGAACACCCTTCGGCAGGTCAACAGTGTTCCATGTCAACCAGTTGGATGTGATCGCCACTTTTGAGTTATCGTTCATCTGGGCAACGGCAAAGTTAGACGCCTGCTGGAGAGATTTAACGCTGGCCAAATCTTGACCGTCTATCTGGATATGCTGAGCCGACTTTCCAAGATCGTTTGAAATAAGGAGATGCCCGTCTTTCACGCACACCACAGTAGCCAGATCAGCCGACTCGCGAGGCATGTCGCCGACCCATTGACAGTCTTCCGCGTTTTGCATCACCACGTTTCCCACCTCGGACTTGAAGTCGTCGATGGTTCCGTAGTAACTTCCAGATCCATCGCTTATCAGAACGTAGTCTGGACTGTTTACACTGAAAACAAGACTATCGACTGCTCCTGGAAGTTTGACCTTGTCGAAGTTCTTTCCCTTATCACGGGTAATATACAGCGCACCATCTTCGCCATACGCATATGCTCTATGGCCATCATCTGGATGCGTGAGCACCCACTTGATATCGATACCTTTCATAACCGAGTGCCATTCCTTCCCGCCATCATGTGATGCCTGCAGTGAATTGTCGCTGCCGACAAATAGCAAACGGTCTGGTTCGCCGGAGAATGAGAGGACTCCGTGCTGAGGCAGTGTTGGCACCGCGAGGTCCTTTGCAGTTTGGACCACAGCAGCACTCACTGCCGTCAGAGTAAACAGGGCTAAGCTTTTTATGGAGAATTTCATAGGTTATAAGGATTAGAGGGATTCCCCTTCCTGTTAACACGTAAGTCGGATCAGAAAACTATAATTAGTAGAACAGTAGAGGCTAAGCAACCTGTCACGCAAAAACGGTCTTTCCGTGGATTCCACACCCGGAAACGCAACTAACGTGGCCAATTGTTCACCGATATGGTGCTTGAGTTTTGAGCAAGCGGGGGGCTAAACGAACAAACAAAAATAAAGGGGGTGATGAAAGTGAAATTGATGGTGTTCACAATATTGATTGTTCGTGGTGGTGAAGTTAACACCACATACACCCCACCTTAGACAACGATGCGCAACGTCGGCGGCTCAACTATAAGATTTATTAGTTCTATGATGAAAAATGCATTACTATAGTAATAACATTTGCACATTTCAACAAACGCAATTAGATATTTGTCGGCAAAGCAGGATTTGAGTGGCGTTTCGACACTTTCCTTTGGATAATTTATTTATTTTATTTATTACTTAATTATATACCTATAACTCCAACAGTTAAGCATGGCAGGAGGAGACTTAAATCTCAAAAAGTCCTGGCATCCTGGGCTGATCAGGAACCAGGCAGAAGTTTGGAAAAGAGAGCAGGAAGCTTTGGAGGAACGGAAGAAAATAGCCGAAAGGCAGAAGGAGATTGAGAGGGAAAGAGAGCGAGCTGAGTTGTTAGCTATGCAAAACAAGGCCAACGGGAAACCCGTTATTCGCCGTCTTGAGTGGATGTACTCTGATGCGTCTCACGGGGGCGTAAACCCAACAGACGAAGCCGAGGAATACCTATTAGGCAGGAAGAGAGTCGACTTTAGAGCTACAGCGAGAGATCTTTCTTCTGGAGCTGACAAAGTGACGGGGGGCGAGGGAGGAGTGAAAGAAGAAGCTGTTCTGACATCCAAAAATGATTTGGATTCGAAACTTCGTAATGATCCACTGTTGGCAATAAAAAAACGAGAACTGGAGCAGTTGAGGATGAAGACGGGGTCAGATTTGCTTTCTGATAGCTCAAGGGATCTTGGTGCGAGGGACCGAGACAGAGATCGATATCGCCATAGAAGGAGATCGAGACATGAAAGGTCTTCCGAATCTTTGGAACGACGGAACGAACGATCAAGGAATGAAAGGTCCGACGCGTATAGAGAGAGATCGCGAGAGCGATCATATCGTAGGAATGGGAGAAGTGAAGGCTCTACTGCAAGTTACGGAGAGAAATCAACAAAACAGCGCAGGCTATCGTCACCATCCGCGGACAGATCAGGATCCGACCGATATGCTCAAAGATATGGGAAGTTTGAGAGGCAGGATAGTGACAGTTATAGCAGGAGAAGGGATGACAGGGAACCAAGAGAACGAGAAAGAGAATACAGGAAAGATAGTGACGATTACGATGACAGGAGTAGGGATGACAGGGGATCAAGAGAACGAAAAAGAAGATACAGGAGGGATGATTATGACTATGATGACAGGAGTAGATACGACAGAGGATCAAGAGAACGAGAAAGATATGACGACAAGGGAGATAATGACAATTACGACAGAATACCAGTAAAACGAGAAAGACCATCTGAGCACGATCACCGGTACTCGACAAAGCCCAGCAAGCCTGATGATGATGATGATGCTTCTTCTCGTGAGCTGAGGTTGAAAGAAATGATGAAAGACGCAGCAGTCGTCCAGGAATCGAGACAGAAGCGTATTGAACGCTCGGAACTTGAACAAGAGCAGCTGAAACTGGAGCAAGAAAACACGGCCAAAGAGGTAGGGCAGGGTCGCTTTATCCAGCGCGCCACGCAAGGGCTTTTGGAAGGTTCTGTAGATAAGCTAAGAAAGGGTCGGAGGTTGAATTAATATTTCGCTTACCCAAATCTGAGTCCAATCTCTGACCTTGTTTTTGGCGTCCGTCAAAATGATCATAAACTCATAAAATAAAATGCTAATGTAACAACTGAAGAATTTCTATGCCCTTCTCCTTAGTTCTTGTTCACCTATGCCATGTAGCATCCATCCTTACCTGTCATCAAAAGTCCCTTGTAAATACCTTGATGCCCTTACCACCCTAATGCTAACGTCTATATCATTCACCGCACTGCGAGCTCCACTCAGCCCACTCCAAACCGCGGATAAGTCTTGTTCCGGCACTCTTATCCAGGCCCCAGCAGCCTGTTCTTTAGTACCATTGCTGTCTACGTTTACATGTAATATATCTACAGGAATGCTCTGTCCGGTAATCCCCAAAAACTGAGACATGGCTTTACTGATGGCGAGTTTCCAGCCTATTATATCCATGTCGACCTGCGATTCGGATATTCTAAATGTTAGTAGCACAAATACATTTATACACAACTCGAATAGAAACTTACAAAGTCAGTTGCATGTAGGCCCAATCCGGATTGTTTATAGTGAGTGAAGCCATAGGACCGAGTATGTTCGAAATACAAGAGCCATAAATCACGATTGAAAAAAACTATTTGTTCCCTTAGAATTCAAATATGTTTGGATGTTTTGGTGTATTTTGTTTAGTTATTGGCGTTCATCACTTTTTAATTTGTCCCCATCTGGGCAAATTTCATTTGACTTTCCGCAGTGTATTCCCGCAAGACGTGGCCGATCTCCCACCCCACTGTCTTCAACTTTAACATCGTGTAAATTTATTATTATTGACAAGGGCGAGGAGTTTATGCCTCTTAGTTTTTAAACCCTGCCCCCATGATCTGCTTATGGCATACTTCAACGAGCTTCCTGCTGAGCTTCTCGCTCTAGTCCTGCTAGAATTGAGCCCGACCTGCTATTTCAACGTCTCCCAGGTCTGCCAACGGTGGAGATCCACCGCGAGAAATGGCCAACTGCTGAGGGAACATGTGGAACGAAATTTTCAGAGCGAAAACAACAAAAGATGTATTGCAGCCTTGAAAATCCGGGCAGCAAATGCTGGACTTGAAGACTCTGACGAATTGTTCGAGAGCAGCATATACCTTCCGCTCATCAGACAACTGGGAGTCTTCAACTACTTTTTCCCAGTACAAAAAATCTTTCATACTGGCCTGGCAGATTGCAGTGACGATGAATGTCCCCAGACCACTCGTCACTTGAATCGATTCGTAGTGTCGTGTGACGGAAGTACGTTACTACAACTACGAATTAATGAATCACAATCATCGGCGCAATATGCCTTTTTCGAAATAACACAGTCCTCCTTCAAGCTCAAGACGAAGTTCTCTCGGCAGGTTCGTGATCAACCAAAAGACTTGTATTTGAGTAACGGAGGCAATTATGTGGCTACCACATATTCTACCGGCAGCGTAGAAGTGATTCGGCTGTTGCCTGGAAACGGCTACAAGACGGTATTTACCAAGCAATATCCGTCAGATATCTCGTACGTCGCGCTTTCGGAGATGGGGGATGTCATGTTTTGCAGGTTCGTACGACTTGGAGGGCTCAACCTCGTCAACCTGGTTACAGGCGAGATGATAGACATCCCTCACTACCGAATGGACTTAAAAATGCAACTACAGTATCACGATAGAGTGCTCGCTCTACCTGGGTATGCCGAAACATTGGTATTCGGGCACACAGGGAAAGCTATTGAGGATGGGTTTTCGACTGATCCTGATAGTGATCTATGGGAATATTTCAATAACTTGATAAAAACAAACCAGTCTGTCTATGTACCTTTAATGAAGGGGGTTGCACTTCCCGCTGCCAACGCCTATCTGGGTTACATGGGACGATTTTTGAGAATCTGCAGAATCAGTGAGGATGAAAGTGATAGTGAGGAGGAGGAAAAGCCAAATGAAACTGGAAAGAGCGCTGCCCCCAGTGGACTGATCCCAGTAGAAAAGCCACAGGACGATCCAGAAGAAGACTCAGAGAATGATGACCAGGATGGTGGCTTGTGGATCCCGTGCTTGAAAGTTCCAGACTCTAACATATCTGACATTTCATACGGTGCTGACAGAATGGCCATTTTATCTGATAGCTCGTTGAGTCTTATTTCCCTGTCTGAGGAAGCCATTGAAGAAAGTTTCACTCTAGGCGTGGTGCCAGTCCGCCAGATTGAAGTCGAGGTTGCCGAGGATAGAGACTCACACAAAAGTCAACTGGAGGGTCTGTCTCTTTATTGTGTTCTTAAAAACTGCCTGCTTGTAATAAATGAACACAGTTTGGTTATTTATAAAACCGCACGTACCATCGAGGCGTGCCGGTACTACGTCTTAGATGCTGGACTACTGAAGGAGCTGGACATGGGACCATCTATAAACAAACTAACTCTATGACACCTCTTCTTATTCTTGGCACATAGTTACGTTGTTGCAAGATTAAATATACATATAATAGCATTACTCATTATAAAAAATATACACAAAACGTACCTTGAGGGGAGTACCCCGTGAGACGGTTTAACGCTCTTTCAAAAGCTTGTTTCTCTTTTCCCTCTTGCGCATCCTAGCCACCTTCTTTGCATGCATTTTCTCTGCCAGTTTCTCATATCGTTCCTTCTCTTCTTTCGCTTCCTTCTTGGCCTTGATCGCGGCGGTCTTAGCCTGCTGTGTGCTCTTTCTCTCTTCTCTAAGTTCCTTTTCTTTGGCCTTCACAAGTCTTTGCTCAAGGTCCTTGGCACGCTTTCGCTCCCAGTCCTTCTTCTGCACGCCCAATGACCGTATTCTCAAGGGGTTCTTCTGTTGTTTCCATTCTTTTCCTGATACTCGCTTTCCCACAACCTGTTCGGTTTGGGTCCCCGATTCAGTTGTCGAGTGTGTCGGTGAAGATGAATTTCCAGAAGTTGAGGCAACCGCTGGATTACTTGTCAATCTCTCATCTCTTTCCTCAGACTGAGAATTCCGTCGAAGTCCTGCCTTTTGCAGTATAAAATCGAGCATCTTTTGTGTAGTCTATGTGAAGTCGATGCGAATATAAAAAAATATATCTGACTATGCATGCGGCGAGCGATATGGATGTGCCAAAATACGGGGGGGCCGAGAGTCTAGCAAAGTAGTAAATAATAAAAAAAACATGGACCTGAATAGAATCTTTACTTTCTACAGTACCAAGAGTTAACTCTTAAGGCGGTTCTGCCTTATCTTTTTATTGCTCTTTCGTTCGGTCTTTCGTTCGGTCTTTTGAAAGCGTTTCCCCCGAACTGCTTACTACTGTGTAATACCCAATAAATAACATTAGCCATAAAATACACGATGAAGGAAAAAAAACCATAAACAATCTAAACTGTCCCCACAACTGTACTCCTAATAAAAATAATTTAATAAGCAGCAATGCTGGGATATAAACTTGCGCCTTTCTTGATATCCTTGCTGGACTCCCTGGTTTCTCTCTTAGCATCTCCTCCCTTCTTGGCCTCCTCTTCCTTAATGAGGTCAGCAATCATGCGTCGCAAGACATCAACAACCTGTGCATGTCGCTCTCGCTCCGGTTGGGAGATGCCCAGACTTTCCACACCGCGAACTAATTCATCTTCCTCATCCTTCGCACTCGCACTCTGCTGTTGCACCCCAACCGACACTCGCCTATTACCGTCGTAACCATGTCGACTAGCCAGCTGGGGATAGGACTGCATTTGCGGGCCATTGTTTAGCATGTCAGAATTCGAATAGCTAGAAATAACTGGATAGATGTTAGTAGACGCAGAAGTAGCAGCAGAAGACGATGATGTAGCATAGGAATGTGAGGTACTGCCGCTTGTTGTAGTGCCTTGCAAAAGCGTACTCTGTGATGACTGATGGTTCCCAATATTGTTGGTCACAGGTAAAGAAGGGAGAGACGAGCCAGCACCGTTGTGCTGTTGGTGATTTGCCTGGCTGTTAGGATAATAGAATCCGGAGTACGTAGAGTCAGTATTAGACGGACCGCCATTGGAGGAGGTGGAGGAAGACTGTAGAGAAGTCTCCGACTTGGGGGCAGACGACGGAGCACCAGTGGAGGAGTGCCCAGAAGATGAAGGAGGGGCTCCTTGATATATGTTGGCAGAAAGTTGGGAGAGAAACTGATCTGCTTCTAACAGATCATGATGAGACCTGAAAGGAGGCAGAGCACGAGGGAGCTGCTGGGAGGACTCCGTCGAATAAGAAGAGGGCTGTGGGTTCGGTGTGGGGACAACTGTACTCATTCCACTGTTAATCCCACTCGCTGTGACCAACGCATCGATGTTGTTCAAACGCGCAGCCATGTCGCTTGAATAGACTGGTGAAATCCGCGATCTCTTGATGTCTTCAAATAGGTCAGCTGAACTTTCAAAGGCCCGCTTGCGCATATATTCTGCGGTACTATCACCAGTCTGCTGCTGGTATCCTCCTCCATACGACGGGGAATGCCCATAAGGCACAGGTTTCTGCTGTGGTTGTGGCGCAACGTTGTATGAGAAACCCGCTGAGCCATACTCCAAAGGTGGATAGTGGGATTGAGAGCCAATGTTGTGAAGCTTATAGTCCTGAGGGTTAGATCCTACGATAGGGTTGACCGCAGGGAGCCGTGGATATGAAATATGTCCGACAGAAGGGTCTTCAGCATGTATCTTGACATGCTTTTTGAGATCCTGGGGTCTTTTGAAGTTCTTATGGCACAAGTCACACTTGTATGGCTTGAGAGGCACGTGGACCCGGATGTGGGAGGTAATGTGATCTCTCTTGACTGTGATGACCCGACAGTCTCCCCACCGACAGGTGAGAGACAAGTTATTGGTGCTTTTTCTTCCCACGTGAACTTCACACAAGTGGTTGTACAGATCCTCGGCGGTGGGAAATGCATTTCTGCAGTTGATCCACTGGCAGGCCAGAGAGATATTGCCAGAGTCGCTAGCGGAACTTCCTCGACCAACAGTCATCTGATCTGTCACGCGTTTGGTGCCGGGATCGTGAGAAATGAGTATTCTCTGGTCATCTGAACTTGGCGGCGAAGGCAGCAAGTCAAACGTGGAACGAGCCATCATAGCCGGCGCGCTTGACTCGACTGACGTAGCCGAGGAAACCACTGAAACCGACGATTTAGGAGTGGTTGGAGAACCCTCGGAGTTAGCAGGCGATGTAACTCCCAGTTGCTGTGAGCTGGTGGTGTTCGACGCGGCGTGTGCAGAGGAGCCTAGAGGCGAGGAAGATGTTGCAGCCGCAAACACAGACGATGAGTTCACAGGCTGGAATCCTCCATCAAAATTTTCGTACTGGCTCATGGTGTTGTTGAACGGCGAAGAGACGAAAATCGAAATAACGTGGTTGCAAGCCGTAATTCAACGAAAAATATAAGATACAAAAAATTCAAACTTTCTTTAAACGTGACAGAACAAAAAAAAAATATTACCGTTTCGCAGCAATACCTAGGATTATACAATCTCAATCAAAAATGCTTTCACTCCTTCCCTCCAGGTAGCCGAGGTGTAGAGAATGTGGCTATAGCTTTTTGGGGTTTGTGCACAACGTTCTTGATCTGGTGCTTGCCCAGCCTGTTTGTTCCTTATTGGTGCCAAAGCCCTGCTGTGAAACTTCCAAGAATAGTAGACTCTCTTAGCTACTCTAGATGGCCTAAGATAACCTTTTCAAATTTGTGGGTAGGGGCCAGAGAGTTATTCGAGCAAAACGCTTGGACGTCCTGAAAAAAAGCTGGTATATAGTGGTGAGAGAATAAAGAGGTGGAGCAAGGATTTGTCGTCCTGTGGTAAATATTGTATGAGGAACGGCAACCTAAAAAGTGGCAGAAATAGCGTGTTATAAAGAAAGAACAGAACAGTTTACCTCTGAGCCCGAGCTAAAGTCTTGGCCCCGTTCAATAACCTTGGCATTACTGTTCCAAGTGTCGAACTTTTAGAGGTTTATGCCGCAACTGTGGTATCAGCTTGGGCGGCAGTTTGTGCTGCCAAGCTTTGTGGGTTGGATCTCAAGGCAGTGCTTTCATTTTCCGGTTAGGGCAGACTGGGAGTTGGCAATTATGGGAGGTCGTGCCGATGGCGGGCCCGAAGTTTGACGAAGTTAGAGATCGAAGTTTTTTAAATTGGAGGCTATATAGCGAGTAGCAAACGGAAAGTGAAGGCAAGGATATCTTCCTTCAAAACAAAGGTTAGCGTATATAATGGTCAGGGGAAATATGTCGTACTATTGTCGCCGGCAGAGGTCGGTTATGTATGCCAAGAGGAAATCAGTTATGTGCTCATTTTCCAAGTATGTTAGTTAAATAGCTCAGCCATGATCATTTCGTGACGTACTGGATATCGTGAGCTGGTCTCTGACGGGTCCTTCTCGGGCGGGGTGATCCTACGAATCGGGGATTGAGGACAGTAGGACGATGTTGCATAGTGCTTTAGACGAACCCATGTCATTAATCATATGTTTGCTCCTTCAGTTATCGGAACGAACTTGTATTATATGCCTTCAGCTACTTCAATTGGCAAATGGAACCATCTTAACATATAACACTACAATTGGCCCACTGATAATGTATTATAACTTAGACCCTAGCGAGACGTAGAGATCACAATAGAACTGTCTTAAACAGGACAAATGGGTATCAAGATGCACCAGCATACAAGACTCTGATTGCCCACTTCACGAACCGGGAAAAGTCACGAAAAAGTTACGAGTTATGAAATATCTTTTAATATTAATAAACTTTTGTTTTATCTTTTTTTTTTAAAAAACCACCAACCTCCTTATTATCACATTTTTACAACAAAAAATACATGTAAATAATAATTCAATTTAATTAAGCAAAGAAAACGCTTTATTTCTTGGCAGCCTTCTGGGCAGACTTGGTGACCTTTCCAGCACCGGCCTTGTCGGACTTGTCAACAGACTTGATGACACCGACGGCGACAGTGACTCTCATGTCTCGGACAGCAAATCGTCCAAGAGGAGGGTACTCAGTGAAAGCCTCAACGCACATAGGCTTGGAGGGAATCATCTGGACGATAGCAGCATCACCGGCCTTGAGGAACTTGGGGTTGTCCTCAGTCTTCTTACCAGTTCGTCGGTCAATCTTCTCAATAAGCTCGTTGAATCGGCAAGCAATGTGAGCAGTGTGGCAATCCAAAACTGGAGAGTATCCAGCAGAGATCTGACCAGGGTGGTTGAAGATAATGACCTGGGCGTTGAAAGAAGAGCATCCCTTGGGGGGATCATTCTTGGAGTCACCGCAGACGTTTCCTCGTCGGATTTCCTTAACGGAAACGTTCTTGACGTTGAAACCAACGTTGTCACCGGGGAGACCCTCAGACAACTGCTCGTGGTGCATTTCCACAGACTTGACTTCAGTGGTAACACCAGCGGGGGCAAAG
This sequence comes from Spencermartinsiella europaea, assembly GCA_030579595.1. Classification (NCBI taxonomy): domain Eukaryota; kingdom Fungi; phylum Ascomycota; class Dipodascomycetes; order Dipodascales; family Trichomonascaceae; genus Spencermartinsiella; species Spencermartinsiella europaea. The sequence continues at coordinate 1,133,779 of JAKTRG010000001.1, forward strand.
GTAACAACCATACCGGGCTTGATGACACCGGTCTCGACTCGTCCGACGGGCACAGTTCCGATACCACCGATCTTGTAGACATCCTGGAGAGGAAGTCGCAAGGGCTTCTCGGTGGGTCGGCTAGGAGGCTCGATGGCGTCAATGGCCTCCAAAAGAGTCTTACCCTTGACAACACCGGCCTTGGTCTCCTTCTGCCATCCCTTGTACCAGGGGCAGTTGGTGGAGGCCTCAATCATGTTGTCTCCGTTCCATCCAGAGATGGGGACGAAAGCAACAGTCTTGGGGTTGTATCCGACCTTCTTGATGAAGGTGGAGGTCTCCTTAACGATTTCCTCGAATCGGGCCTCGTTCCACTTGACGGAGTCCATCTTGTTGACAGCAACAATGAGCTGTCGGACACCAAGAGTGAAAGCAAGCAAAGCGTGCTCTCGGGTCTGACCGTCCTTGGAGATACCAGCCTCAAACTCACCGGTACCACCAGCAATGATGAGGATAGCGCAATCGGCCTGAGAAGTACCGGTAATCATGTTCTTGATGAAATCTCGGTGACCGGGAGCATCAATAACGGTGACGTAGTACTTGGGGGTCTCGAACTTCCACAAGGCGATATCAATGGTGATACCTCGCTCTCGCTCAGCCTTAAGTTTGTCCAAAACCCAGGCGTACATGAAAGAACCCTTTCCGAGCTCGGCAGCCTCCTTCTCGAACTTCTCGATAGTTCGCTTGTCGATACCACCACACTTGTAGATCAAGTGTCCGGTAGTGGTAGATTTACCGGAATCGACGTGTCCAATGACGACGACGTTAACGTGAGTCTTTTCTTTTCCCTTAGTTAGATATAATGCTTATTTTTGCCTGCGACAATTAAATTTGCTATTTTTTTTAATTTCCAGGTAGTTCTGAAAAACTCCGTGCGGCGGAATTTTTTCACCTCCTGAAAAAAAACTTTTCCCACCCCAGTAAATTTTTACAGCAAAAGAAAAATAACCGCATGGGAAAAATAGCTTAAGATAAAGAGAAATTTTGATATTCGCAGGAGTTACAACCATTCCAACCAATAAGATGCCATCATAAGAAACCAACTCACTAGAAGATAAACTGTAGCCACGAGCGAAATCTCTACCAAAGAATAAATGTGAGAAATAGACTAATTCCGATCAATGTTGGGCAAAGTAAAAAAGAGAGAATAAAAGTGCAAAATCGCCACAAGAAGTTCCAATCAACCAAAACACAACTCAACCAAGTACACCTTGGCAGTTTTTGATAAATCCAACGAAGGTCAATCATAAACTATCCAAGTCAATTGACGCTGAGTACATGGCTTCTAGTTGGCCAAACACCTCTCCGAAACACTTTTAGCCATCTCTTCCTTCGCATCGGACATCAACCGAACAAAGTCAAAATTTCTCCCCAAATCTACGCCTTAGCTCTCCCTCTTCAACTATATATATACAGCCATCGAGCCACAAAGCAACTTACCATTTTTAATTAATGATACTTTTAATACTCAGAGAGAAATGCTTGATTTCGGGTGTGAGTTGACAAAGAAACAAAAAGAAGGAAGAGAAGTCTTCCTCGTTGTGGGATCACTTTATTTATATATTTCACCAGATAGCCCGACGCTGGCGGCCCTGCATAAAAGAAAAATTTTTCATACCCGAAAGAGGCAGTTACCCGGGGTTACCCTCTTGGCGGGCACGATGCAGGCATGACTTTGTTATGTGGCTGATCTGTGACTGTTACGGTGTCAATAGGGTTGGGTCGAATAGAGAGGCAGATTTTGTATGAGGGAGAAGAGGAGGATGGTATCAGAAGAGTTACGAGCTGAGCTACGGAGCCAGTATTAGAGTGACTGGTCCACGGCGAAATGAAGTTACAGGCTAATTGGTTCGTTGGTAGGGTTTTCATTTCTTTGTATGTATACATTAAGTCCATTGGCTTGTATTTAGCTTAACTATGTGTGAAACTCATTGGGGAATCAATTGCTTCAATGAAAAAAAATCGACCCAAAGATCCGAGTATGCAATGATATGCATGGATACTTTCGCGCACGTTTTGCGGAACACGGCTTCGCTTCGCAGCGAGTAGAGCTTTGCGTGGAGCTCTGAACAGAGCAAGCTTTCTTTCTGCGAAGCAGGACTAATAGTTTCGGAGTTAATGTCTACCTGACTCCGGCGGCCACTCGCGGGCAGGATTGATTCTGTTTCGATGTTAAGGAGGTTATGCAACACAATTGAAGTCGATGATTAGATCCTAGGCAATCTTCTAGTGGTGATATCTTAGCTCTCCTTTGTAGAATGCAACAGAAGAGATACATACACGATATCCCAAGGTGATTCTGTTGGTCGTTCTGTTCCTCATAGCCTCCCTGTGAGTTTCTATAGTTTTAGCGGCTTGGCTATGTCTAATAATAAGAATTCAAGGCACATCTTATCGTGGATACTTGAAGGCTTTTCAACCCCTTTGTATGTAATTGCGTTCAATTAATCTTCTAATTCGATCGTAGTAACGGTACTACAGTATGAATCGCAGAACTCTATTGACCGTCAAGGTTCTCGAGGAACAAAAGCTTAGACAGCCTGGAAGGTTGGCGATGATGGTATACAGTCACTAGAAATATATTCACATAACCATACAATCCCTTTTTGTTGTTGCTGACGGGTACTTATAATTCAGATTGGAGAGGTCAGAGTTTGAGGAAGCTTCTTGTGAAGGCGTAAATCGTCGCCATTTGCGGGAGTGTCGCAAGGAAAAAAGCACGGAAGTCACACAGTGGAGACTAAGTTTGACTCTTACGTAGATTGAGAAAGGTATAGAGGTGGGGATTCACGCGAGCGTAGACCATATTCTAAGTGTATTCCTCGGCCTATTGAAAAACTTTGCTGGTCCTTTTATTATTTACTCAGCGGCTCTTTCGTCGTATCTTTTGCTCACTCCTGTCATCCCCCTGCATATGCCGATCACGCATTCAATTAAACCAAAAAGTATATACGGTTTGATCCACTTGGAACGCCTTGCCTTGTCTTTCCTTAACTTTATTTCGACTACAAAAAGGCTTTTGACAGTGATCGGAATAATATTTAGTAGAACATAACTCTCACTTATAAAAGGCAGGCTCCTTTCATTTGCCCGCAGTAGTCCGTGAGGTTATCTTTGAGGCATTTTTCATTTCATTGGACCTATACTGGTACCACAGGGATACGATTACGAGTCCTAAAACATCGTAACACACTTCGTTGATTTGAATCAACGTGTTCTCTTTTCCCACCACAGATATTAAGACGTCTAATAAAAAATCATGTCGATAGACGATGATTCAAAATCCCAGCCACAGCTGTGCACTACCATCTCCCCGAGTACCGGTAACTTCTTCGACTTAAGTCCGCTTTCGCAAAAAGAAGATTCCGAAGATTTCTTGGTTAAAGGAATAGACTTCCCCTACAACTTCACAATCAACGTCTGTGCGCCAGCTGTCAGCAAACTGACTGGCCAAGAAAGCCAGATAGCTGCATTTTACACTACCAAGTACGACGAGGTAGTATCAATTGGCGAAGCATCGACAGAGCCTTATTTCAGAGGGAGGCATCTGGTTCTGAAGTACGAGAATGGGTCAGTCTGTCGTGGCTCTGATGGTCAGGCTACACCATATCTTGCATCATCTCTTTTCGCTTTCCGTTGTGACCGAGAGGTGCGAAACTCCAAAGGAGCTGCTATTTCATTCATCGGGTCGATGGACGACTGCTCATTCTTTTTCGAGGTGCGAACAGACCATGCCTGCCCGATGCTGGATCGCCAGCAGTCTGTCAGCCCGATTGCCATATTTATTATGATCACTGCGGTTGCATTGCTAGCAGTCTATGCGCGAAGGCTCTTACCCAGGACATTGAAGATGCGGTCAAAGAAGGATGAGTTTCTGGCACCACCAGTCTGACGGGCTGTAAACTATCTCTTCGTCTTTATTCGATACACAGGGACCTGCTTTGACATATGCTTACCACTCTTCTTAGACCGTATTTATCCTAAACTATATTACTTTGCATTTCATTATGTCTGCCTCTTGGCACATCTGTTTTTCTTTTTTAGAAAAGTCACTCTAATTTACATGAGCTAGCAAAACCAGAGACGCCATCTTGGAAGCCACTCTTTGGTAATTCACCTTTAAATCCCACGGTTCTCTTTCACCTTGCAAACTTGGATCTCTATAAATAAACATTAGTTAAACATTTGCGAAACTATTAATGCCCGACAACTCCATATGTTGCGACAAGAAATCATCCCATTCTCCAGAAGAAAACAAATTGGACACACTGAACCTTCTCTCTGGTTGACTACTATAGCGTCTTGTTTGGGGTACCTCCTGTTCTGACGTCACGTTGTTTTGGCCGTTTGAAACCTGCTGCAAGTGTGGGCCCACCTCGACCAGGGGCGGCGTGGGCTGCATGCTATTGCCATCACTATTGTAAACTCCTTCGGAAACCAACGCATGTGGAGGTATTCCTTGGTCAGTATCAGGAGGTGGTTGTGCCCCATAGTCGTCGGACTCAGGCATCATATATGGCGGAAGAAATCGTCCAAATAGCTGAGAGTCGAACTGATCCATCATCCCTGGAACGTAAGCCAGAGGAAACTGCGTAGAAGCATTCGAAGTCGTGGGGCTGATGTCAACCGTGGTGTCCTTGAAAAGCTGTGGGACATCCATCACATCACTAGTCTCACGAGCATATGGACCTGGCTGGCTGGAGAGAGGATCCACAAATGGTAGAGACTGTTGCGACTGTAGGTACGTTGAGCCAAAGTTCGAGCTGCCAGGAGGACTTCTCGCACTTCCTACTGGTGTACCAGCTAGTACGGCTGACGATGGAGAAGAAGTACTTGCTCCTCCAACTTCAGCGGTCAATGCAGCCCTGCGATCCTCGCCCTCTTCCGTAGTGTATTCCAAAATGTCTGGAATCGAAGCTTCACCAAGATTAGCAGTGCTCCGCAAGGATGACGTCTTTGAATTGAGCCTATCAAACATGACATTGAGCAAGTTGAATATCCGAACTGCAGCAGTGCTGGATTCTTTGAGCCTATTTAGGGAGTTTTTCCCCATCTCAGCATCCATTCGAACCTCCAATACATCAGGACTGTCCGGGTTTTCATGGATGTAGTATAGCAGACACGAAACTGAAAAGAAAATAGCATAGGTTGAGAACCAGTAGGCCCCATTGAGCATTTCTTTCGAGACCAGCTCGTTTGCCAAATACGTGACTCTCCGGGCCACATTTATACACTTTCTAGCAAACAGTCGCGCTCTATGATTATCTCCCAAATGAGCAAATTCCACTCCACCAAAGTGAATGAAAGGTCGATACAAAATAAGCTGTATACTGCAGTACGAGATGCTCAGCAATCGGTTCGCTTTTAGGTACTCAGGCTCCACGTCTGCTCCAGGAACTAGCACAGGAGGCAAAGAGCTCACCCACTCAGCCAATTCCTTTTCTAGGGAGACGCAGCGTGTCAAAATAAGATCAAACTGTTGCTGTGTCATACGACCGTTGGGGTTATCGGTGCCACCACTAGTAGTAGGGAACTTAACCATGTACATTTCTTTCTGAATGTGGTGCAAGATGTTCATCATACGCGAGTGCGCATTGGCCATGCCGATTGAAGACACACCTCGGGACTCTTTCCGCGGGTAGTAGCCATCTTCTGTGATGCATTCGTCGTCAATCTCAGTCGGCAATTCTTGGTCAAAATCCTCGTCGTCAATGCTTCGCGGCAGGCCCAAGATGGCATTGATGTATATATCCATTTTCCTGATAGACCAAAACAGTCGTTTACGTGTTTCCAGTTCAATGGGGTTGAAATTATGGCTAACTTTTCGGTGCAAACCAAGACGATACGCAGCTCGGACCGCAATACCAAGATACGAGTAGCAGGTAGAGATGCGGGCCGAACACTGCAGGAAAATTGTCATCATAACAATAGACTGTATGGCATAGATATCTCTCGCATCAGTGAGGTCAAGCATTTTCCTGGCAGCTTCAAAGTACCTATACCCTTCGGTTGAGTCTTTGATGCCCAGCCTCTCGCTCTTGTCCATACAAAACAGCACCCCTACTGCCAAAACTGAATACACCAAAGGCAGCATTCTGTACTGCTTGTCGCCGTACATGTCAGGTTCCATCTCATACAGAATGTCCAAATCTCGAATAAACGAAGGACGGTGGTAGAATCGTAACATGATGCACGCATGCTCCCATACAGCCTCGATCAGTTCAACGGCCACATGCTTGGGTGGCAGTATAATTTTCAACTCAGTTGCATCAAAGTGAGATGTGACAGGGGACGCCAAGTAGAGGCTTGAAGACGACGAGCTGTTTTGCCGGTTGCCATTTTCAGACTTAAACCTCGACGCCGACCCTCGATGCTCGCCGTTACTGCCACCGCTTCTGATGTAATCTATAACGACAGTCAGGTCAGTGTCGGGGCTGTATATGTCTACAGAAGACGGGAGAAGGTGTTCCAATATCGCCTCTGCGCGTTTCAGCTTATTCTCTGCTCGCAGAGGGTCGGATTTGTTGCGAACGGCAGGTTTGTCATAGGTGCATTCATGGCTGAACACAGTACAATGGAGGCATGGCTGGAGTCCGTTGCATTTTACCTTTTGCTTACGGCCTGGTTAGTTTTCGGCTCAGCAGTTACTATCTGGACGTTGCCTCCGGCAGCCCCTCCAGGGGAGGGTCCGTCCTGCTTCGCAGAATGTGCACCTAATGATAGACCACCGGAGCTGCTTGTTCACGGGAAATTCATCAAAAGCTACAGGAAAGTCGACGAACCCGACCAATCCGACCATTTCATAGGTTCAAAAACTTCGATATATATGCTTCTCTCTTACTTACAAGCATCGCATGCTCTAAGCACTCTCAGTCGCTTTTTCCCAGCCTCGTCCACAGGACTTTGTCCCCTCTTTGTCTTCATTGCAAGTTAAACGACGTTTGCTGCTAAAATATCTTTATTGCAATGTGGTGCTCCCCGTCAGTCTCCGCCGTGTATCGAGACAGTCAACTAGACGAAGAATAAGCTATTTGCGATTTCAATTTACAGTTTTGCTCGGTTTTGACCCAAAGCTTTAGTAATATAAAGCGTCTTTTTAATATCCTGGGCGCAAATAAATAGCAGACTGTTTCACGGCGTGAAGAGCTTCCACAACCAACAGTCGAAAGTTATTATTTCAGGATTCAAAAAGATGCTGTGTCCGTTTGGCCTGTTGGCCTTTAGTAATCTGAGTTTTGCACCGAGTCCTAGCCCAGCTTCAAAATGACGGATTGTAATAATGTCGAACTGTACGAATTTGGATGTCACAAAGAAAGGGCAGTTATCGGCCGAACGATATGCGGCGGTCGGGATTGCCGAGACTCCGTAACACTGCAGAAACTGAAATATCGAAGATCCATAAACAAGAACCGTAAAACCAAAAGGGAATAAGAGATAAGCGACGCAGAGAATGTCTAAAAAGAAAGGGAAAGACATGTCTCCGGCGGCCCCTACCGGGGAAGGTTGGTTCTGCTCCGCAGGAATATGTATTGTACATTCTTAGGTGCAGTTTGTAGTAGTCCAGCTACCAGTTAATAGATACGGCAGAGATGCGAGTGGAGAGTATTGACTGAGTGTGAAGTCTTTACATGCCTAAGGTTATATATAATTATAGAATGAAGCGATAATTAGTAAACACCAGTGGCATATAGCCAGATCTCTTCGCTTTCTTCGTTTGTTTGTTTGTTTGGTCCAATGGATCTCATCTCGAACTATATCGACAGGGAGTCTACGGCTCGAACCCACTGTCAAGAATGTGCCAAATTCACAAGTACGACTGGTAATACTGTATGCATGCAGACACTTCTGACAGAGCATATCTGTATAAGTAGAGAGAGAGAGAGAGAGAGAGAGAGAGAGAGAGAGAGAGAGAGAGAGATTCAGAGGAGTTGAAATTAGAAGTCAATAGAAAAAGAACAGTGTAGCCTTCTCAGCGTTGGACAAAAAAACGAGATTTCCGCGAAGCGGAACCAACCCTCCCTGCGAGGGACCACCGGTGGCAACTGGACCTTGCTGGGGCCAGCCCCAGACCCCGTAGCTCTGCTTCGCAGAGAATTGAACGACTTGGCTTAATTGTCATCCAGTGGCTCGTCCACGTACCCGGCCGCGCTTCTTCTATGCGTAGAAGGCGACACCTGCCGTTACCATGGCAACATAGACCCACGCTCACGTAACGGTCTCATTAAACTTTGAACAAGAAAAAAAACAAACACCTTTGAAAGAACTGGTGTAGAAAATAGAACAGTCCTCGACTTACGACCTGGCTAGAGGATAGGATTATTGAAGTTTTGCAGTCACTCCCCATAGCTTCCCGACCCGGACCCCGCACTTCGCCAGTCAAAACAAGTGCTTCGGTAGAGATAAGCAAGATTTGGCTTTGACTCAAGAAATAATCGCCATAATCAACATTGAGATATTCGCCGCCCTTGATCCGACGTGTTCAGCACGCGAACCTGTGTGTAGACGACTCTGAGACACTATTGTGTGGTTTGAATTTGCTGTAAACTGGCGTGAGAGCAACTTTTAGGCTACGGTTGGAGAAGATCTGGACGAGAAAAAACTGCAAATAATCGCGAAGTTTTAAATCGAGTGGAACGATAATTGTACTTTCCCAGTTCTCCTTGAAGTTGTTAAATATTGAAGGCTTCTCGAGTCCTTTGATAAGCTGGCTATAAGGCTGCAGGCACCGAGTGTTTTTTGGCATTGTCGATAAAAGGAAGAGAGGCCGTGTGACTTTCTACTAAAACTGCGATACGGCGAGAAAAATCCGTACTTCTTCTTTTTCTGCCTCGCCATGGCTGCATCACCATCGAAAAAACGGCATGTCTCGGATGGTGACTCAACTAATGGACATTGGAAAAGGCGAAGGGGACCTAAAGATGAGGACTCAGACGAGCAGACTACATCTAATAACGGTAGCCATCCTGGTTATGACGATATTAATAGTATAATTGCTTGCTTGGCCCTACCAGACGAAAAAATCCAGGTGGCCATCGACCACGCAAACTCCTTGACTTCTGAAAAAGAAGTACAGGCGTACGCGAAGCTGGCTGGCCCCACTTGGACCTATTATGTGCAGACTCTAAAAGTGATCATTGGACGATCTTCCGAACCAGTGGCGGAGGGCAGCCAACCAGAGGTGCAGATTGACTTTGGACCTGCCAAAGTCGTGAGCAGGAAACATGCCTGCGTCCAATATAACCAGGATGGCCGCTACTGGGAGCTGGCGGTGTTGGGTCGAAACGGAGTCCGCGTCGATACCCAATCGTACAAGCAGGGCGTTGTGCGACTTTCTAGCGGAAACGTTATAGACATAGGAGGTGTACAGATGATGTTTGTCTTGCCAGATACTCTGCCTGAGATCTCGCCTAGGATATTGAAAAAGTTGGAGAGTAAGAGACTACTGAATTCTGCAAACCTTACAACCAAGGTGGCTGTTGCTTCTTCAACGTCACCAAGAAAGAGGCATATGCGGTCTGAAAGGGATGGAAGTATAAAGCAAATGGACGATCCAGCCCCAGTAACAGCATCATCATCGGCGGCCGTGGTACCACCTCTGCCACCTTATCCTTACTCGCATCCATCATCTCAAGGCACGGGCTTTGCAAACCCTCGATCTCAAGGAGCAGCAGCTGCCGCTGCGGCATTGGGCCACCAGCAACAACCCCTGGCACAAGTGTCCGATATAAACGCCCATACCGCTCATCCATCCAACAACTCTACTGCATATCCCAAGGGTGTCGCCATCATCACTCGCCCGCAGGTCCGTGGTGTCCTCCAGGCCAGTCACTACGTTGACCAAGATCTCAGCACAGATGATGCCAGCGATATCAAGCCTCCTTACAGTTACGCCATTATGATCTCGCAAGCTATTCTTTCCACTGACGAAATGATGATGTCTTTGTCTGACATATATAACTGGATTTCCAGTCAGTATTCATTTTATCGGCATTCCAAGACCGGGTGGCAGAACTCGATTCGCCATAACCTGTCTCTAAACAAGGCGTTTGAGAAAGTCCCCCGTAAGGCAGACGAGCCAGGAAAGGGTATGAAATGGAGAATAACGCCTCAGTTCAGAGACGAGTTTATGAAAAAGGTGAATCGGACGAAACTGATGCGTGGCGGCAACGGGGCAGTGGAAATGAAGATAGAGAGCAATCCTGCCGGCAGTCAGAATCCACCGATGCCAGCAATGACGATGAATAATAGTACTTCTCCTAGGATTCAGCAATTCCAGGTAGCACCGCCACCTATTCAACAGCAGCATATGCATCAACAGCCACCTGGGTCTGTGCGGTTTCCTCCTCCTGGGCAAATAATTACACCAGCTACGACTGGTGGTCCTGGACCTTCTGTTTCTACTGCCACTGTAGCTGCTCCCCAGCCTTCGGTCGAAACAGTTGACGATGAGAAACATACCAGCAGTGACTTTATGACGCCACAGAAATTGAATCAAAAGCCTGTTGTCAGTCTTCAATATATGGAGTCTGTTGACCAGCCGTACGGCACTGTTCCTGGAGCTGGCAATACTGCGACTCCTAGCCAAGCTTATGCGTACACTCCAGACCGTGGAAGTAGCAACGCAGGGCCTGGAGGAGCGGGTAAGCAGAGCTCAAGCAAGGCTATGGTCGCAGGCAATGCCCCGCTGAACAACAACGTCAACCAGACCCCTGCCCCCCAGGCTACGCATCTTCAGCTTGCACCGCCGACGTCAGCACAGCAGCAGCAGCTTCCTTCGTCTTTCATGCCTGGAAGTTCTCCCGCTCCGTTTTGGAAGTTCATGCAATTTGGATCTACGCCTGTGCGAGGTGGTGAGTTTTCCCCTACCAAGTTTTCGAGTCCTCCTGTCACGGCAGAGCGAACAAAGAGCAGTACTGCCGGCGAGGGGTCTGACGACGGTTTGGGAGACCTTCAGGACGTGGATTTGACTCGAGGTTTCCGGCAGATCGGGAATTGGCGGGATGGAGTCGCTAGCGGAGATCGTACACCAGAGAAGTTGAAATCGTAAACCACCGAGGACGATGGATGACAACGAGATATCTCCCAATCTGAGTCTCACCTAAGCGTATTTATTGTATTTATTGAAATAGCGATGAGATTAAAGAGAAACCAATGAGTTGTAGTTCGATTGCTCGCCTCCGGCGAGGCCCTTCCAGGGAGGGTGGTTCCGCTTCGCGGAATCTTCGAAATGTCTCACTTCGCGAGACTGCCCACGGCTTTACATTTCTGCGAAGCAGAACCACCCCTCCCCGGTAGGGGCCGCCGGAGGCATCTCCAGGTTGTAACACAAATATCATTCAAAGGCATAAAAACAAGCAGCAAAACTAACAACAAAAATCTAACGAGTAGACGAATAAAAGCGGTCCACGGCAGAACAACATGCTGACACGCGAGGAAGAAGAGAAAAACAATGCATTGTGCAATAAAAAAATAAATAGCGGGTGCGTGCAGGGGGGGTTTCGTCGAATTCATTACATTGAGATCGGTGTAGCAGGGAGGCTTCTTTCCAGGTAGATTCTTCAATAAAAATAGGAAGTGTCCTAAAGCAGAAAGGTTAACCTCGGCCACATGTTTCTCTGTTTCTTATGATTTTTCTCTTTTCTCCCTCTCTCTTTCAGTTCAACTCTCATGAATCTCTTTTATTTTTCCCACCGTCTTCTCACGCTTTACAGCCATCACACAATGATGCAGCACCCTCCGCTCCTCGACTCAGATTCTCCATTCTGACCACGCCCGCGAAACCTTCCCTTGGCCTGCTTGACCTTATCGGAGCTTTCAAGCTCAAACGACTGTGGTTTCACCGACAGATGCATCACGTTGTGGGGATTCTCAACGAGAATCTTACACTCCTGAAAGGTCTGCGTATCCTGCAAAACCTTGCCCAGATAAATGAGTCGGATGTTGGCAGAAGTAGTTGGAGCAGAGCCCCAATCGTCCTGCCAGGTGGAGAATATGCAATCTTTAAATGATCCGATCGGTACCAGCTCGGGATGGGAGAATGAAAGCGAGTGCGATGCCAGGTAATGCGAGTCGAGTTTAATGGTTATGCGGAGTCCAGTTATTAGCAGCAGAGTGAGTAGCAGTTCGGGTCCTTTGTCGAGCTGCTCACCACTATCGCCGTCAGCAAACGCCGAAGCGTCTTTGAGCTCCAGATTTGGCTCTGTGCTGGCCGCTTTTTGGGCGTCTGTTTGCTGCTCTGTTATATCAGTCGATCCATCAATCCCGGCTGTCTGAAGTTCAGGAGAAGCGGGTGAGATTGATTTCTCATTCACCTCGTTGCTGGTATCACCACCAGTTGTATTTGTAGTAGACTCAGTGATGTCGGCCGATGACGGAGCCAAGTTTGAGTTTGACATGTTGGAATATTGTGCCTATGCCTGTGTGTAGTGATAGAGAAGTTTGGGTGGAAAGCGGGAAGTGGAAAAATAGGAAATAGGTGCACAGAGTTGTGATGATGCTTCACTAATAATAACAATAGGAAAGAAGCCACTCTCTTCTTCTTTTCCGCAAAAAGCTTCCCTATTGATAACTTTTTTTTCAACCCTTGCACACTGAAGATGAGAGGCACAAGGAGAAAGATATAATAAAGAGCCTTCTCAACTCAATATTTCTGCTCTATCACAAGAGCTTCTCAAAGGTTAATAAAAAAAAACAGGAGAAAAAAAAACGGTCGCACGATCGTGTGCTGTGTGACCCCGTTAGATATGTTGCCTTTGTTGGAAAATAAACGATGCTCCTATTCCAGGTTGGGCCGAAAGCGAAAGCGTGGGAAACAATTAATATTGTTGACAGCAACAGCGGTTGAGTTGTCTGTCTATTGTCCCAAGGATGCGCGAAGAAGAGGAAGACTGACTGATGCTAGAGCCGGTCTCTCCGATGGCCTGGTGTGTGGTGTGATGCAGCAGCTGGCTTGTTTCGCCTATTACAAATTGAACGAATTCCAAGAATCAAAAAGGCGCAGGCCCCGTTCGTTTTTATTTTCAAATGAGGACCGAAAAGGATGAAAAAATACGGGGTAGATGTGAGGCACAAACGGACGGATTTCATAGGGAGGGTAACTTTCCTACCCGGATCTAACGATTTGTGTGTGCAACAGAGATACAGTGAGAGAAAACAGCGTGGGGGGGGTAAGGCAAAGGCAGCGTTACCCGGAGAGCATACTGTTGGATGGTCGGTCGTTTTTACGAGCAAGTGGAGACCTAAGCGAACTGAGCTGAGGGAGAGAGGTTCTAGAGAATAGTCAACGGAATAACGTCATACATACCCTACCAACATTGTGGCTTAAATGTCTCACCCGCACAATGTGTATACATTACCGAACAGTATCATCCGACGCATCCAACTCGAATTAGATCTCTCCATATAAGGGATGATCGCCAATCAACAGAAATACGGAGTCGAAGAAGATCGATATGATTAGAGAGAGACTTTGGGCCTTAATTGGTTTCACTTTAGCAATGTAGCAGCAATGTAGGCACCTATCCATTCAGATTCATGCACCGTACATGTAACGAACACGCAAGTAAAATGGGGCCATTTCCTACTCACTATGAGTGAAAAAAGTGAACTCATGCCCTAGCTTTGGTTCGCATGAAAATAACGCTCGGTTCAATATCGGATAAGAGCAATTGTATATAGAATTTATAAACCCCCAATCAATTATAACACTCCCACATGCTCACAAATGTCTCTGTATGTCGTCCTCTTGGTCATACTTGGCAATGTCTACCCTCCCTCTCTCTCCCATCCTGGCCTACTTTCTCCCTTACATCAAGTCATACCACTGTAGTTTTGAGGTTAAAGTTGCATGCCTGTCTGCGGCTTGACACAGTGCGGCTGTTCAATAGTATTGAGAGTGGGGCTGTTTAAAGAGTTTCAATATATAACTTCTGATTGTATATTACTTTATTACAGAGGCAGACGTCTCCCAGGGGGGCTCCGACGGCCCCTCCCGCCGAGGTTTGGATTCTGCTTCGCAGAGAAATGATGAGTTGAGAGTTGATAGTAACGCACAGCCCCAATCCACAGGTATTCCGGTATCATCCATCTAGTGGTTACATAACCAGTTGTTATACAACTCACCAGTCAAAACAGCATTGCGGTTTCTTGGTATTTTCTTAAAAAATCTTAAGAGATCATGAACGATGCAATGACTCTAAATATGTTCTCAGAATTGCAAAATCTTCACTCTGTGTGTCTTTTTATACCTATGGTTAATAGTAATTATCTCTCGCTAAGAAATATTCCGCGAAGCGGAACCCCCCTACTCTTCGCCCCCTCCCCTCCCCCAGCAAGAGCCGCCGGACACGCGGCGGGACACACTGTAGCCGGTGTGTTGCCCACATCCCATTGTCTGCATCTCAGCCCTTGCCCCAACAGAAACACCCCTGCAACGGCAAAACCAGTCACTTTTTTTTGGTTTGGCGATCTGCTTGGATAGGGTTTCCTCATCAAATTTCACTCGACCCTTTCCACCCACGCAAATCCTATCCGACTTTCAGTTTTTTTTGTTCTCAACAAGATAAACAAAAAACCAGCAAACAATGAGCTCTTTTGAACCAGTTATCGCTATCGACGGAAAGGGACATCTGCTCGGACGTCTGGCCAGTACCGTGGCCAAGCAGCTCCTCAACGGACAGCACATCGTCGTTGTGCGATGCGAGGCCCTCAACATCTCGGGCGAGTTCTTCCGAAACAAGCTCAAGTACCACGCTTACCTGCGAAAGGCCACCCGATACAACAAGAACCACGGCCCCTTCCACTTCCGGGCTCCTTCTCGAATCTTCTACAAGGCCGTGCGAGGCATGATCTCGCACAAGACTGCCCGAGGAAAGGCTGCTCTAGAACGATTGAAGGTCTTTGAGGGAGTTCCTCCTCCTTACGACAAGCTCAAGCGAGTCGTTGTGCCCCAGGCCCTGCGGGTCCTGCGACTGAAGCCCGGCCGAAAGTACACTACAGTAGGACGACTGAGCCACGAGGTCGGCTGGAAATACCAGGACGTTGTTTCTCGACTCGAGGAGCGAAGAAAGGTCAAGGCTTCTGCCTACTATGCCAAGAAGGTTGCCCTCCAGAAGAAGGTTGCTGCTGCTCGACAGAGCGTCGAGTCGGACAAGCTGGCTGCTCTTGGCTACTAGATACATGTATACGATACTTGGAGTGTGTGTGGAGACGGAACTAAACTAAACAAATGGAATTTGGATGGCGAAAGAGAAAACAACGACCCGACACAAAAAAAGAGCCGATGGATTAAATAGTTTCTGTGCATAGTTTGTTTAGGTGTACGCGGGGTACACGTAATGATGATAATTAAACGACTTTTCACGTAGGCTCGCCTCCGGCGGGGCCCCTGCCGGGGAGAGGTTGTTCCCGCTTCACGGGAAAGATGCAAGGCTCTGAAACATGCTACTGTCAGGTGTAGAAGTGCATCATCGGGGTAGATGAATTGCCTCGAAGAGGGGAGAGATGATACACATGTATGACAAGCTTCTGCTGTGCTCTCCCGATGCGGTTGAAATTTTATCCTTTTATACTACTGGCTAACGCTATATTGTGGAATGTAGTTGCCGCATGGTCACGATAGGACTTTGAATTAACGTCGTGGCTGACTTTAGCTTACTTATTCACCTTTTCATTTTTTCTATACTTACTATGTCGACTCCAGCATGACTCGAACATGCGCTGAAATTTCAGGTAATTAGAGATATTTGATCACGTGATTTACCAAGCTCAGTGCATTTAGGGGGCCGTTCCGGTTTTTGAGACAGAACCCCCATTTTCTCAGGGCCCCTAGTGTGCTACATATGTGCAGACACTATCAGGAAACATAAATACTACAACACTGCCCTCTGTGCCTCGTCCTGGAATCTTGAAAATATGCGCGGCGCACGCGGCGCGTGAGGCTCTCATGCAGATTGACTTGAAAGCTGAGAGTTAAGTTTACCAGCTAAGATTAATGTTAATCAGAGTCAATGGATGCTGCTCTCCCTGTTTCTGTGGATGTTGCCTCCGGCGGCCCCTCCCGGGGAGGGTTGGTTCTGCTCCGCAGAATGCTTTGGCCCAGGCAAACTCCTTTGCGATCCCGCGGAGCGGGACAACCCTCTCCGGGAGAAGTCCCGCCAGAGGCGAGCTATACATATTACAAGAGATTACATATACATAATGAATAACTTAGTTCCGAGAGTGGCTCAGCTGGATTGTGGGGTTATTTGAAACTTTTGGCAAATCGAATCGAAAAATTGTGTTCTGCCAAGTCACCAGGTCCCCACTCACTGCCTCGTTTGTGTGCACATGTTGCACAAGCCGTAGTACTATGTGAGTACCCCAGATTGTACCGTAAAAGCAAACCCGCAACTTGCCGGTCCGAGTGCTGCAACATACAGAAAACCTTACAGAACTCAAAACGAGCAACCTAAAAAAGGGCCATCATCTGATACGAGTGTGCTACTGCCCTCGAGGTGGCATTCGATCAGGATTCAGTTTCCATTCTTAGGCTCTGACCGTCGGCTTTACCAATGATGTATGAAGTTAGGGCTGAGGAGGGGGGTAGTGAGACCTAATGTCTTGGGGGCTCTTTTGCTTTTTGCTCTCCATTCGTCCCCACCGTTTTGGTGACAAATTGCCCTAAAGCAGCACCACACCCACAACCCCAGTGATTTATTAGGCACAAACGATAAAGCAAGGCTATTTATTCGCCCACGCTGTCCGCGTGATTTGACACATTGGTCCACATGGTTTACGTGGGAAGAACTTAAGTATAATTTAGGTAAGTTTAGGTAAATTTCAGTAAATTTCAGCCGATTTCGCCAGATTTCTTCAACTTTTTTTATTTCTATTGTATTTCTGCAGTAAGATTGAGGTAAGTGAGTACACGCGCTGTTTGTTGTTGGGTTTTTTTCTATTTGTAGCAGTCTCAGGAGTTTATTGGTCTGGCCTTGCCAGAGTCTAAAGTAGATAGAAAGCTAGGCCGCCTCCAAGGTTGTGTGGTGGAGACGTATATTACATATTGCGTCCAGGCAGAGGAAGAAGGCCCACCGGTTGGAAAAGAAAGAAGCACCGCGATTGCAAAGAGTGCAAAGAGTGCAAAGCGAAGAGAAGTAGAGAAATAAACGGAATACCCCGTTATTTTTCGTACTGAAAAGCACTCTCAATCGATTGGTGTAACTTGAGAACTATCAAAATTGGGTCATTGGCTCACTGGCTTATTGAGTCATTGGTTTATTGAATTCATACCGTCTCAAGTTAATAAAGTTGAACAGGGCACAGGCCTACTTTCGTGGGCTTGTCTCAAGCTTTATTTCAAGTTGTTCTTTCAAGGCTGCTTCTCAATCAATCTTCTCAATCAGTTTTCCCATTCAACTCTCTCAACCAGATTGTCTCCGCGTTTTTGGTCTAGAAGAGTCTGATACTTGAGATTGGAGAACTAAAGGACTTTTCAAAGAAGCCAGGACTCTTGATCACTGTCGCTCTACTATACTCTACTCTACTCTGGAAACCCCCTTTCTTTTCATATTGATATTTCTTGTTATCTCTCCCTCCCTTGCAGAATCACCACTAACTAAGCAGACATGTCAGCTCTATCTTTAGCATTAAATGGGGTCGCTACTACGAAAGCCACGTCGACTACCACTCCCACAAACCATCAGCATCAGAATGGCTCTGCTGCCTCCGCTTCCTCCTCTCTGCCAATCAGAGGCTTGGACAATTCAAATGAATCTTCCCGAATCATAGCAGTTCCTGAAACCACTACAGACTCACTATCTCACCTGGCTTCAAACAACTCCCTACCCCGTGGAACTGGGACTCCTCCTGGTGGGTCTTTTGGCAGCTTTGGAAGTCTTGGGAGTGCCAACAACAGCAATGGGCCAGGTTCATCATTCCTATTAAGCCCAACCTCGAACCACCAATATGGATCGTTGAAATCCAACGGATCCCCGCAATTTCTGGCCACCTCGCCTCCCCATTCTGCCTCGGCAGGTCTTCACCACCAACCATTGCTTTCGTCTTCCCTCCGTGCTTCGCGCAGTAATGGTGGAGCTCTAAGTCCCTTGGCCCGTGCTGCTGGGATGTCTTCTCCGCTGTCCACTTCAGCAGCATCTGTTGGTTCCCAGCCAATTCCATCACCCGGGTCAGCCTCTTCGCCACGAATGCCCTCTCACCACAGAACGTCCTCGGCATCGCGCAGACGGCTCTCATCCTCGTCCAGTATGACCCCCTCAGGTTCCTACATTGCCAAATCTTCTCCGTTTTCATCCTTGTCGGCTGCTGCCATGGCAGCTTCTGCGGGCATGAGCGGTTCTTCGCTGAAAAACAGCACAGCAATAGACGACTTTGACTCTTCCTCTTCGCCGCCTACTACCAATGGTGGTGACGAGGGCCATAGTGGACCTCTCAACACAAACTCCCCTATAGCTCTGGCTGCTGCTGCGGCAGTTACGCCTGATAAACTCAGTCGTTTGCTATTATCTCAGGGTCCGCTTGCCATCAGGCACATCACGTCGCACCTCGCTCTGACAATTGCAGGATTTGCAGACTTGTCGCTGTCGAAGCAGCGTCGCCTGATTATAGCTGCATTGGACTCAGGGGACCCTGTCAACAATGTAGTATTTGAAAAGGTTGGGTGGGGAAGATGGACAGCACGCAAGGCAGATGCTCCGTCCAGCAAGTCCTCCTCAGCTGCTAAAGCTCGTCGCGAAAGTATCACGGCTGGTCTCAGCAACGGAAGACCACCCATGTCGCCTGTTCTCAGAGCAACAGACTCTCCACACTACCTGCAATCGTCGCGATCGGGCGCTTGGACCGACGATGTGGATCTCGCCGACGATGATATGATGTTCCACAATTCTCCACGCAAGCCGTCTAACGACACTGCGGTATTTGATGACGACGACGATGAAGACGATGAGTACGAAGAAGACTATTATGATCTAGAGAACCAGGAGAGACTGCACGGGACAATGGGTATAGACGGGCATGTAAGACCCGTTCTCAAGGTTGAATCCCGTCGGGACAGCAACTCGCGTTTGCATCGAGGCGGTGACACCGATGACGAAGATTGGCAGAGTATGGGGGCCGCCTCGTTGCGCAAGACCACTGGTGACGGCCAGGAAATCAAACTCGAAGGGATTTCACGGGCCAAGGAGTTAGAAGCTATTGACGCATTGGTTCAACTGAGGTCGATATAGCGTCTGACGTCCTTTCTGCAACCCCTCCCGGGCAGGGTTGGTTCTGCTTTGTGGTGAATGGTGAGGGGTTGTCTGCTTGCCAGTTTGATTTGAAATACGTTGCTGAGTGGGTGACTCTGAGCTATTGCTTCTTCTTCAGACTTGTCTTTGCTTCACACCGACATTTTATTTTTTTATACAATTTACGATACGTTACGATCTATAGAATTAAGTTTTAAATAGCCATTACATACATTTTCTACCGCCATTTCGTGCAACGTAGAGCAAATCTCCAGGTGCTGGGGCCAGTCCCAGATCCCGATATAAATCATAGCTTGAAGCTAACTATACTTCGATATACCAGTAATTGAACTGTACGGTATTACAACAGTTTTAGAACTCGAAGTATATTATACGTAGATATACCATCCGTTGAACTCTACAGTATTAGCACTGGCATGGAAGTAGCAGCATGCTGGTCTTGATCTCTACGAAGCAGAGCTACGGGGTCTGGGGCTGGCCCCAGAAGCTGGAGATTTCGAGCGCTATTTGATCCTACTGTTCACATTATTGATTACTACTGCGACTAACTAAGGCGGGACAGAAATCAACACGGTCGTCAAAGGCTAGACTAAGAAATATAAATACTTCTTGATTTTAGATCAGGATTTTCTCCCCAAATTGCCTTCTTTTTTGCTCTTTAAAAACATACTGTTCAGGCGCCCAAAGTAGGGAACTCGTCCGGGTTGGTGATGTTGACAGGAGCAGCAGCGCTTCGATCAGCTCGAGGAGCTCGGCCACCTCGTCGAGGAGTGCCTCGTCGCACTCCACTGGATCGGGGCCGCGAGGCCTTTTCAGGGGCAGCATAGGTGATCTCGGTCTCCAAGATAGTCTTTTCCTTTCGGTTCTTCTGTCTCAGGCTCTTCTGGTGGGCAGAAGGAACAAGTTCCTCCTCCTGTCGCACCAACTCGTTGGCATTGTCCCATTTACTGTCCACAACCCCTTCGTTGGCCCGTCGGGCGGCTCGGCTTGACTTGACCTCCTCGGACTTGGTGTTCAACTCGGCAAAATACTCATCCAAAGTCTTAGTGTTGTCAGGCTCTTCGATTTCGGCCTCTTCGGCACCTTCAGTCTGGTCGACAGTCTCGTCGGCCTTGGCAATAGACTCACCAGCGGCTTCGTCGTCCTGCTTCTTTCGGTTGTCTCCCCAGGCCTTCTTAACCTTCTTGTCAGAGTCGGTCTTGCCGGTGGCTGAATGTCGGTCAAACTGTCGGGTACCAGCGGGCTTGCCAGATCGCTTGGCGGCACCATCTTTAGTCTCATCAGCAGGTCGAGATCGGTTGGCATTTCGGCCCACAGACTTGTCTCTGAAAGCACCTTCGTTGCCGCCGGGAGTGGTTCTCTTGGTAGCCTTCGAGGGGTCAGCCTTTGGAGGAGCGTCAGACTTTTTGGAAGTTGTATTTTTCTTCACAACCTCCTTGACGGCGGTAGGGGCGACAGCGGGAGCTGCTTCTTCGGCATCGTCTCCAAGGACGGAAAAGAGATTCTGGTTAGGCGGGTGTTAAGTGTGGAACTGTGACAACCTTTTGAAATCAGGGAGGGGACGCAGTTGGAGTTGGAGCTAGGCGAAGCGATTGATGGCTTAGACTTGGATCGGAACTCCACATCTGAAGGAATGCGCACAAAATATACCAGCAAAAAAGGGAGACCTCACATCAACCATAAATGTCAAATCAAAGAACTAGCAAAGTTGCGTTCGAAATATTGACATCAACACGAAAAGGTTGATTCTAGCAGAAAATTACAAAAACAATTGACATCTCCATTTTTCAGCTTTGCGAACCTTGTTCAGCTTTGTCTTCCTTTTGCTTCGATACACATATCAAGATATCATTGAAAAATCCCATCCACACTTTGAGTGCTTTCTCATTTTTGCATGACCTCACAGACTTCCGTTTCGGCCTTTTCGTGATTATCTCCAATACCCAGAAATGTAACGAACGAACAAAACAGAAACCAATCCTTTTAATAACAGTTTATTCTCATGCCATTGGTAGTTGCGCCCCCAGCTTCTATTGATCGAGTCCTTGAGGTTTTTCTTCACTTCTTCTTTTCAACCTCGTCCTTTCTTTTCCACGTGTCTCTCTCCCGTTTCGTAGCCCTGGCAATATCTTTTTTTATTCGTAAAAAACGCCCCAAATCACTTACCTTGGAAGCAACAGACATATCTCTGCAATTCGTTCCACCTCTTTTAGTTTTTCTAACTGTGCTGAATGATCAGTGAAAAATTTTTAGATGTATTTTTCAAAGCCTCAGATTTCGTCTGTTTTGTGTGCTTTTCTACAATGGGGGTTTACTACCAGACTGATCAGTTTTTGGGGGGTTAACTTAACGAAAAAAAAAAGTTCCCAACCCTGAGCTCGCGAAAAAGCAGTGTAGTTTTTTCGAGAGCAAATGTCAACTGTGATTTGCCTTGCGTTGATTGTGTGGAGTAGGCTCTGTGTCATATAACTTCTGCCTCTTTTCGGCTGCTTCGCAGGTTTCGATCTGCAAGTGCCGGGTGACGGGTGGCACTAATAGGGCAGTCTGTCTGATGACAATTACACTGGGTGGGGTAGTTGTTGGGCCTGCTATAGGGATTGAATTGCCTTGTATAACTAAGTAAATAGTCTTTGAATGGCTGTCATCGTTTGGTAAATCCGACTATTTCGGTTATTTCACGGGGAATTGCACATGGAATTGAAGCCCTCGTTATTCGAGGTATCTACCCCGGCTTTTCTTGTAGCAGTCACACATCTACAGCGGGATACCCGGCAGAACAGCTTAATTGGCTGAGTTTAATATGTTGGTTAAATGGCGATTATATTAGTTTGTGATTTATCAGTGAGTCAATGGTTAATACTGCTTTCATTAGTTAAACACCGGACTTTTTTATAGTTGACCAGCATGAATCTGAAAGAGATTTGAATATACGGAAGACAGGAACATGCCTTGATTAGGCTTTTAGGTTACGGCCTACACTCTGTAACTCATTATACACATGAAACTAGATTTCTGAGACGCTTACGTCCTGACCTATAAATGAAAGTTGTTCCGTCTCAATCTTGTGAGACTCATTAACATCACTATTCGCGAAGGGAATCAACCCTCCTTGGGAGGACCCGCGAGAGGCATGTGGAGATCTTAGTAGCTTCTGACGCCCAATCCTCAATCCACCATTAAACATATCCACAGAATGTTAACTATTTCAGACATAGAAAAAAGGGTTCATGATATGCACACCCACGGAACTTAGTTCCCCCATATCTTCGCTATACATCCAGGATCTGAAACTCAAACTCATTCCCCCCGCACCGGATCTAGATGAAATCGTTTTCTATATAAGTTTGACTACGTAGCATTGCAGATGATTCTGCGTTCTTGCTTGGGAAAGCCGCGCGCAATTCAGATCAAAGGGAGTGAAGAAGTGCAAGGGAGTGTAGACTAAACCAAGCAAGGAGACCGTGGACTTGTGTGACTTGAAGCCATATAACTTGCTGGCGCTGGCTGCTCTATCTATCTCCTGAAGTCAAGATACACTGCACATTAGGCCAAGATACCTGCCCATTTGACATCTCTCTTTTCTTCTAACCATCTAAATTCTCAGACACCATGCCGTTATCTGCCCAATATCGGCTAGGATCGGCGTCTCCAGCGAGAATGAGTTCCGCGTTACTGCCGAATTTGTGGGGAACTTCTGTCACAATCAGCCACAGACTTATACTGGTTAAAATCCCAGGAAAACTCCGCTTGGGAAGAAGAACATTCGCATTTATGCCCATGTCAAAACACAGCCATTCGCAACTACTCACTGCTCGCACGAGACTGGCCCAGATCTCATGTCAGCTAGCTCCTAATGCCACTAATGGACCTCGGTCCTTTTCCTCCTTTTCTTCTACTTCGCCAAGCGTGAATACTGACAGCAGCGATGTGGAGGCCCCTGAGAGACCCACGCATTTCCATGACCTTAATCCTACCTACTTCTTACCGAGGGCAGCTGAAATAGAGCCAAATGCTCTGGCTGTGGTCCATAAATCTGCCTCTGGAAGACATGTATCAAGAACGTACCAGCAGATGTCCGACAGAGTCATGCATCTCGCGTACTTTTTCAAGCTCAAAGGATTCAAGCGAATCGCAATTCTTGCTCCTAATACACCAGCTCATCTAGAGACTATGTTTGGTGCAGTGGCTGCCGGAGGGATAGTTCTTGGCCTCAACTACCGTCTAAGCAAAAAAGAGATTCACTACAAGATAGAGTTGGGCCAAGCCGATGTGGTGGTTGTAGATAAAGAGTTTGCCCACTTAACATACGGCCTACCCGAACATGTCACGGTTATAGTGGACAACGACTTTGGGGTTGACCGAAACCCACGGTGTCACTACGAGGTCTCTCTGCTCAGAGGGCAAGCAGTTGCGTCCAGTGGCTGGGCGGGGCTTCACTGCGACCCTGCAGACGAAAACGACGTCCTGGGTCTGTTTTTCACGTCTGGTACTACTGGAAACCCAAAAGCTGTCGAGTATACGCATAGGGGTGTGTATCTAGCTGCACTTGCCAATGTTGTCGAATCTGGCTTGAATTGCCAGGGTGTGTACGGAGAAGATAGATGCCATTATTTGTGGACACTCCCCATGTTTCACGCTGCTGGATGGACTTACCCATATGCCGTCACAGCTGTGCGAGGGACCCATTTCTGCCTTCGAAAAGTGGATCCAGACTACATCTGGGATTTGCTGGTGAATCACCAGATCACCCATTTCAATGCTGCTCCGACAGTGAACACCATGATTATCAGCAGTCCCAAGGCCCAGAGACTACCCAAGTTGGTTCGTGTAATTGTGGCTGCCTCTCCACCGTCAGCCAAGCTGTTTGAAGATATGATCAGCTTGAACCTCTTCCCCATCCACATGTACGGACTGACTGAAACCTATGGCCCCTTTACCCGAATCTATTTCAGGCAGGAGTGGAAGGACATGCCCAAAGACCAGCATTTCGAGCTGCTGGCCCGACAGGGGGTTAGCTTTCTGACCAGTGCCGCTGTAAGGGTTGTCAAGAGCTCCTCAGACTCTGAATTGATAGATGTTCAGAAAGACGGCCAAGACATAGGTGAGATCATCTGCCGGGGTAACATCGTGGCGAAGGGATATCATCGAAACCCAGAAGAAACCAGCAAGGCTTTTGGAGGATGGTTCAAGACTGGGGATTTGGCAGTTGTACATCCCGATGGAAATATCCAGATTCTCGATAGAAAGAAGGACATCATTATCTCGGGCGGCGAGAACATCTCGTCAGTGGCTGTAGAGTCTATTATGGTGAGATATCCCAATATTCTAGAGGCTGCAGTGGTTGGAATCAAAGATGAGCACTATGGTGAGCTGCCAGTAGCATTTTTTACAGTCAGGGACCCGAGCAAACCAGTGGATGTAGAAGCTCTGCGAAAATGGATGAGATCAGAGACGGCAGGCTACAATGTTCCCAAGAGTTTTACATTAGTCGACGAGTTACCAAAGACATCTACTGGAAAGATACGGAAAAACGTACTTAGGGACCAGGCTACTAAAGGTAAAGCTATCAGAAGTTGAAAAGAAATCTCCGCTGAATACGAATATAACCTAAGTGTGCATATGTGTAAAGTAGATTAGTTCATATAGATGTACCACCATCTTGTCTTTTTTACATCTAGAAATCTACAGACCTGAAGAAGCGTTGCATTACAAGTACAAATTTGCCACATATTATTGATCCAAAATCATTATTATTATCTCTATTTGTAAACCTCAGGACGTCCCAATAGTTAGGAGGCAAAGATACTCAGCCTCTCTTTTTATGGTGCTTGTGATTACGTTAACCCGCCACCATGGAAATCCCAAGAAGCATAACAATACTAATATACTAATTAATAAACTATGTGAAACCTACATTGGAAATACGTGGACGAACATATAAATAACTGATGCTATCCATTTAGAAAAACCATACGGTTTCAGATCACAGATATATTATTTATTGATATTTGTAAAACTTTCGCATACCAACGAGATGACTTCGCTGGAAGAGAAATCTAAAGGACTGCTAGAAGTCGGAACGCACTGCTACAAGTGTAACCGACTCGACTTTCTGCCGTTCAACTGTGTCTACTGCGGACACAATTACTGCAGCGACCATTCAAACCCCGAAATTCATGCCTGTTCCGAGAGTGAGCGGCCCATCAGTGGGAAGCCAACTAGAGAGAGTACGCCAGTAGGGTCGACGACATCCAAAGTCAGTGCTGCTACTGGTAGTGGTTATAAGCTAGGGGAGAAACCTGGGTCGCGATCCCCATCGAGGTCTCCAGCATCTCCAGCCCCAAAGGAAGCCCCGGTTTCAGCCTCTGCTGCTGCCAAGGCAAACACTAT
The DNA here is from genome assembly GCA_030579595.1 of Spencermartinsiella europaea. NCBI lineage: Eukaryota > Fungi > Ascomycota > Dipodascomycetes > Dipodascales > Trichomonascaceae > Spencermartinsiella > Spencermartinsiella europaea. Next base: position 1,159,449 of record JAKTRG010000001.1, read on the forward strand.
AGAGAAGCTCAAGTCCTTTTGGGCTGCCAAGAAGACGAAAGCTGCCGAAACAGCTGTGAAATCCAACTCCAAAGCTCACATTATGGAACTGAATGCTCTGAAACGCACTGCTAAGGGAGACGACAAGATACCTGCTCAAAAGAGAATATATATTTATGTCGAACGTCCCGAATCGACCTACACTGACGTTATCACCAACACTAAGCAGACTCGACCGTCGAAGAAAGTTGCAGTGTTCTTCTCAGAAGAGACTGTTGTTGGGAAAGTATTAGACAAAGCATGTGGGCTGCTTGACATTGTCGTCAAGTCCCAGGCTAATGGTGCTCGTATGGGTCTTTATCTCGGTGGTTCACTTGTCGACACATCCGCAAAATTATCAAATGCTGTCAGAACCGGCCAGACTTTGGTGGTGAGGTGAAAGGGCCCTATAGGAAGGGAACATCTTCTTATAGCGTCTAAAAGCGCAAATAACGACACCCCCTTGGAGGGCTCCTGCTGGTCAGATCGAACCAGCTTCTGACTCATCACCACCCTTGTACTCTATTCCATTGCATAATTTATCCAGCAATTTTCGGTATCCTTCAATGGTTTCTTCTTCTAGAATTGCCGTATGATCGATTTGACATTTCCCCTGCATGGCCTCTGACATCTCTTTGATATCTTTAATAGTAAATAGATCGCTGCCCTTTATATTAATGTACTCCAGGGCCGCGCCTTTGGTGTCGCCGCCTTCGCTCTTGTTATACCGTATTTGCCGCTTGGTAAAAGCCTGTAGACTACTAGGTTCCAGACTGCACGCATACATGAAGGAAAGCGCTTGCAGGGTGGTTGGACATTGTTGTATCAGAAATCGCTGGATCCCTGCTGTGGATAGATTAAAAGCACAGTCCATGAGGAGGGTTTCTAACTGGCCAAGGACGTCACAGCAGTACATGCTTATGTCTTCCAAGGTGCTGTCAGTCATATTGGTATAAGACAGATCTAATTTCTTCAACTGCAGTCCATGTTTCTGTAGCAATCTCCTTATAATATCAGGACCCACTAGTGTCTGCCTCAACGAGACTTGTTCTAACGTGCAGGGAAGTGCATCTATCAACTGAGCAACATTGGTTTGCGCCTCAGCACCCCCCAAATACAGCTTTTCTAAATCCAGTCTTCGTAGTCCCAAGCTTTGTTTCGCAAGGCGCTTTACTGCCAAAAGGTCCTGATATCCCAGGTATGCCGGGCAAGATATAATTATGGATCTTGCTCGGAACAAGCGGTATTTCAAGGACCAGGACACTCGGGTTTTGCCTGACCGTGACTGGTACTTTTCCATACGCCTTAACTCATTTCCGCTCACTTGTGAGAGATCTAAATGCTTCCACAGCAGCTCTGTGCTCCCTATTTTATTCCACTTGTTAGCATCGTGAAGTCATCACATTTTCGCCTCACGCATACATACATGTGAGCTCACGGAGCAGCTGACGGCCAAATCGCTTGGACTCAGATAGGTAAATATTTCATGTAGCACTTCTGTAGGTAGGCTTTCCATTGTTGAGGGTTTAAAAAAAAGTGTTTAAAACCGCTGTTTAATGGGAAAGCTAAAGCTGCTAATAACTAGTAACCTTTAATGACCCCAATGTTGTGATTACGTGAGGAGATAAGCATAAGCAGTGGTATGCAGATCACCACACCAGGTTTGAAGAAGAACCAAATGGGTTCCGCGAATAGAAGAGAAAAAGGGAAAGAAGAAAATGAAAATAAAAGTAGGAGGTCCGGGGTCTTCATGAAATGTATTCTTTAAAGTCGAACGGCTGTTTCTTCTTCTTTTTAAACGATTTTCAGCGCCCTTCGGCTGGCCTGGGCGAAAAATTGGCTATATCTCATCGAATGCAAGAATTTTTTGAGCATTCTTAGGCTCCATCTAAAGCTCTTAGGAACTTTGATATGGTGATATAAAATAAATGTGTAGATATCGTCTGAATTAAGCAGAGATTAGGGATCTTTTCAATATTTTCGCAGCCATATTTTCTTCACAAAAAAATGTCTGACAAATTGGGACTCCGTGGCCAAGCTGGTTAAGGCGTGCGACTGTTAATCGCAAGATCGAGAGTTCAATCCTCTCCGGGGTCGATTTGTTTTTTTTTTGGATTCTCTCTTCGCTGATGAAGAGTGTGTAGCGTAATAGCACCGCAGTGCAAGAACTGCGTACAACAATGTATATTCCGCGAAGCGGAACCGACCTCCCACGAAGTGGCCCCGCCGGAGGCGATGTCTACCTTCGCAACAATTAAGACTACTCTATTGTATCTAGAATGTGTTAATGTCCACCCGCCTCCTCTATGTATCGTATCGTCTTTAGAGACGAGCCCTACCCCCCGCAATCTTGTTCCAGTCGTTCTGAGTGATAGCTACATACTTGCCCTGCTTAAGCCAATATAGAGTGTCAACTGGATCCGGTATCGGCTGATTCTTGTAGCGAATCTTTGATGTCTTGTTATTGCCAGTTATATCGATATTGTCTGTAAACTTGATGAATACTGGCACAGCATAACGAGGCAGAGCCGCCATCAAGTAGCCTGCCAGGTCAGCTAGGTCCACCTTTCTGTCTTTCTTAGTCTGGATAACAGCAAATCCTGCTCGTCCCTCGTGATTCGGGACCTTGATCCCCACCACGGCCACATGGCTCACCCCATCGTAGTCGTGGATAGTATTCTCTACCTCACTGGTCGATACATTTTCGCTCTTCCATCGATACGTGTCGCCCATTCTGTCCACAAAGTACACAAGGCCATCATGGCCTCGTTTGACGGCATCGCCAGATCTGATCCAGATATCGCCCTTGGCAAACAAATCCCTAACAATCTTCTTATCCGTGGCCTCCTTATTGCCCTTGTAGCCTTGGAATGTTTCTTCAATAGTCTGAGTCTTCACTTTGCAGATAAATTCACCCGTTTCTCCGGTCTTACACGCCCTCCCTAGACCGGTTTTGGGGTCCCTGTAGAGCTCGGTAGGATCCTCGGGGTCCAACGCAGCTATCCGAGTCAAGACTGGGCGTGACATAACTTGGACAATTATGCCAGCATCGCTGATAGCCCCAATGCCAAAGCCTCCATGCTGAATGTTAAAGGTAGTACCAGGAAAGTCAGTTGCAGCATAAAATTCCGACACAAGTGGGATGTTGAACCTTTCCTTCATCTGGACCCACACATCTGGTCTTAGACCATTCCCGTATGCCATTCTAACTCGGTGTGATTTTTCAGAGGTACTAGGGGGTTGGTTAACCAAGTATCGGCAGGCCTCCCCTACATATTGAATGACGGTCGCATCACTCAGATGCACCTGCTGCCAGAAAGTGGACCCAGAAAACTTGCGGCCAAGGGCCAGTGTTGCTCCTAAGGCAAAGCATGGTAGAGCAGCTAGGGCTGCAGCAGTTCCGTGATATAAGGGCATAGACGTGTAAACTATGTCGTCTTCCCGTATTTTAACTGTCCTACCAAATATACCAGCAAAAATAGCTCGTTGCCATGCCACAATTCCTGGCTTAGGGAACCCAGTAGTGCCCGAAGTGAAGATGAGAGCTGCCGTATCAGAGAGTTCGTTGTGGATAGTTCCATCGGGAGCTTTATAGCCAGTTGCTGAATTCACTTGTCTGTGAAATTCATCCATGAAGATTGAACAGAGGGGCTTCTCATTCTCATCGCCAGCCAGTGTATCCAGTATATCTCGGGTAAACGAGTCCAACTCACTGTCTATGATGATTAGACTAGCCCCAGCAACTCTCACACAGTGGACTAGAGCCTTGTCACGCAAGTTATAGTTGATGAAAGCTGGTACAGCGCCTAAGGACCAAATAGCCATCCACACCAAGATGTAGTCGTCGCTGTTCATGCACGACATGGCAACGGTATCGCCTACAGACACATTGTACCGATTGTGCAGAACGTCCGCGTATCTAAGGACTGCTTCGTACAGTTCCTTATAGGTGTATCTGACAACTTCAAAGAACTCGTTAGCGGTGGGCTTGTTGTATATCAAAGCAACCTTATCAGGTTGCGTCGAAGCCCACTCCTCTAGAATGAAGATATAGCTCATTCGGTCTGGAGTGAGGAATCGAGCCGTTTTCCGATGCTGCCCAGCGACTCTGGCAATCAGGGAAACGTCCCTCGTGAAACGGAATTTGGCATTCAAATAATTTAGACCTATCGCAGCGAGAGCTGCTGTTCCCAACGTGGATGTCATTGCTAGTTTGTAGGAGAGTGTAGGGTCCGCGGCAAACCCTTTTTTTTTCCCTTTAATATGTATGCAACCTCAATAAGTAGAATACGTTGAGTACCAAAGCATATGTATGCTCAAAAAGTGTCAGTTTGATTATGTAGGCGAAAGCTGAGACAAATGCGGCAAAGCAGTGACCCAACTGTATGAACTGATACTATGAACAATGGCCTCAGACTTTTTGTCATTCGAGCAAAATGGAATATTTTCCAAAAACAGCTATATAGGAAGGTATATGAAAAGAAATGCGGGGTAGTTCCGAATTTATGCACAAAGCGCCGAACTACTAATACGCTTACACATACCTTCACTGTCAATCACTAGCTATGGAGATAAGAAACGGTTAACTTTAGAGTGTGTGCAACTTTGATGAGGTAAAGCAGGCACCCGTGAAACATCGCCTTCGGCGGGACCCTCCCGGGGAGGGTGGTCTCATGTGTGTAAAGTTAGGCATTGAGAGAAATCATTGTAAACTATTGACGTATATCGATTGAGCTAAGAGTTACTATCGAAAAAATAGGCTCAATTGTCCGTAAATCGTCTCTAGTAATGTAGTACACTTAAGACTACTCTTCTGCCAATTGAATATGAATGTATATAGAGATATAACTTGGATGATTTTATTAAGTAGTCAAAACGCTTTGAAAATCGGCGTGCCGTATCTCTTAACACCCCCATCTATCACACACACATGGCTCTACAAGTAGTGCTGTCAGCTTTTTAAGCACTGTTCAAGTCATCTCGCCTCTCAGATACCCCACTTGAATGAAAGCAAATAGGAAGACTGAAAAAATGAAAGACTAACTTTGGAACACACCCGATTTTTACTTAGCACCTAATAAGCTTTGACTTATACTCTCTCTCTGTAATATCCATCAGCCCCCAACTAACTTCCTTACATGGTACTGCGTCAGCCGTACACACCCTAACCACCTCTCCAGCCAATAGCCATCGACGTTTTTTTTCACACATCGTAATCCGTCAAAACGGAGGTGTAAAACGGTCCAAACGGTAGAGGATAAATAATGGTCTTTGCAAAACGGTTACTACTGAGAGCATCGCCCACTCGAGGACAGCTGGGTACCTTCTTTAGATCTTCAATTAATAATAATGCCGCCGTGACCAAAAGGCACGGCCATGTACACGCTATTCATAGGAATAGCCCCGAGAACAATCCTGGCATAGCATTCGAGTTTACACCCGAGAACCTGATACGAGCCAAGGAAGTGGTGGCTAAGTATCCAGCCCAATACAAAAAGGCAGCAGTGATGCCGTTGCTCGATCTGGGCCAGCGACAGCTAGGATTTTGCTCAATCAGTGTCATGAACTACGTGGGAAAACTTTTGGAGATGCCTCCTATGAGAGTTTACGAAGTGGCTACCTTCTACACTATGTTCAATAAAACGCCAATGGGCAAGTATCACCTACAGGTCTGCACCACCACTCCGTGCCAATTGTGTGGTAGCGACGGCATCATGGATGCTGTGCAGAAACATCTAAGCATCAAGCCCGGTCAGACATCATCGGATAAGCTGTTCACGTTGAGCGAGGTAGAGTGCCTTGGAGCGTGCGTAAATGCCCCTATGCTTGGAATTAATGATGACTATTATGAAGATTTGACGCCCGAGGGAGTCGTGGACATCTTGTCGAAGCTGCAACGAGGAGAAAAGGTTACTCCCGGCCCATTGAACGGCAAACGCGAGTCATGCGAGCCATTTAGCGGTCGAAAAGTCTTGCTAGGCAAGGAACCGCATAACATTGCCGATGTGACTCGTGCTGATTTGTAAATTGGGATTGTTGCTTATTTGCTTATGGCCCGAGGCCGAGATCTATTATTTCCATCTAGATAGACATATCTAAAAAATGAACATGTAATCATCCAAATGCATTCAATAGTGTCCAGCTCGCCTCCGGCGGGGCCCCTCCCGGGGAGGGTTGGTTCCGCTTCGTGGAAACTACTGGCAAATTGACGTATGTAATTGAGATACTCCAATTTATATAACGATCCAATATGGCAGATAATACTGAGTACTCAAACATATGTATTCCAATATGAGCCAAACCAAAAAAAGACAGCATGCAATCATAGCAAAAGTTTGCTTTGCGGAAACAGTGGCATCACAGAGACCTGAGTTTATTTCCACGCGGGTGGAACCATTCCTCCCCGGAGAGGGGCCCGCCCGGAGGCGAGCTAAACTACCACTCTTTTTTCACGACTTTCCCCACTTGACACCTAGAAAGCCAGTGTTCTGCTTGGGCCTCGGCTTGGCACTGTTGTCAATTAAGAAATATCTGTTTGATCCAGGGACTTCCAGTAATAAATAGCGGAAGTCAAACTTGCCTATCCCAGCGTGGTTCTTTTCGTCGCTTTTCACCATCTCGAGACGGACCAGACCCTCGACTTCTCCCTTGACGTGAAACTGCATAAGCAGATGCTCTCTGCCATTTGCATCATAGCCTCTTCGGCTGGCAATTGGCCGACTCCGAGCCCATTTGTTGTCTGAGGATTCGCCGTATGCTGAGAGCTTTGAACTGCCTAGTAGTTTCTGCGCCTGCACGTCTTTCTGGACAATAGAGAATGCACGGTTAAATACCTGGACATCGCTGGTGGGCAGCAGAATGTCGCTGATAAAATAGTATACCACCAGACCACTGAGGCCGATTCCAGTGACTACCAGAGCACTGTAGAACGAGAAGGTAGCTGCCCGAGACAGTTTTACTGAAATAGGGACTTTAGGTGATGGTGGTTTATCTGTCTTATTACCAGACGTCGGTTGTTGCGCCTGTGCGTGTGTGGCCAGGGTTCGAGTCGTGGATTTGGCTTCTATTTGTCTTAGTTTCCATACCGACTGTGGTTGTGATTTTACACACGCAGTTCGAGCTGAGCAATTCCTAGTCGTATGTAAGCTTTGAATGTTCATATTTCTAATGGCCGTTCCTCCAGTATCTGATCTCACACTGGTCCGTACAATGACGGTCCTGAGTCCGTTCAAATGCAACATCCCTCTTCCAATATGAATCGATCCCATCATTTTGGTCCCAATGAATTTCTGACTTATTATATTTTTCTAGTTTTTCGCTGATAATTTAAAGTTGCAAAACCGAGAAAATAACTGCCTGCAGAAGTTCTGAAGTAACCCTGCTATCAAATACACACACTAGCCCACAACTAACTTAATAAAGTCCCAAATTTGTTCAGAAAATACGTTATAATTTGTGTAATCATAAATCCACCCTGTCTTCAAAACGAGATTATCATAAAAAGAAGGGAAGAATCTGGACACGCGTCAAGAGGAAACCAAAATATAACGTCTGAATTTCGCGACGCCTGATCTATTTTACTCAACGCTAGGAAAAAAAGTCACGATCCTACATACACATCAGGAGTAAACTAATCTGGAAAACACATATCTGGCATATATATTATATCCCACATCTCACAATTATGAGTGACGAAAAAGCAGTACTGTCCAAGGAGGACATCAAACCCTTTTTTGACAAACAAAGAGCTATTCCTGACAATAAATCATGTTTTGACTGTGGTGCCAAAAACCCCACTTGGTCCTCGGTGACCTTTGGCGTGTTCATTTGCCTCGACTGCTCATCGATACACCGAAACTTAGGAGTCCATCTGTCGTTTGTGCAATCCACCAACATGGACAACTGGGCCGTGGGGAACCTGCGGAACATCCGAGTCGGCGGGAACAAAGCTGCCCGAGAGTTTTTCGCCAAAAACGGCGGGTCAAAGTTCCTGGCCCCTCAAGCCAATGCCAAGGAGAAGTACATGAGCCGAACAGCCACGCTTTACAAGGACGAGCTGCGCAGAAAAAGCCTGGCTGATGCTGTCAGGTTTCCAGGTGTACAGGTGCTGGATACGTCGCTTTTAGGTCTCGAGGCCTCCAACTCATCGTCGAGTTCGCTGTCTGAAGAATCTTCGTCGAAGGACGATTTCTTCGCCAACTGGGACAAACCTTTGGTGAAGAAGCCGACTCCGCCTGTGTCGAGGACATCTACGCCTGCCAATGGCAGTGGTGCAAACAGTGCCTCTGGTCGACCCGCATCCCCTGCTATTGGAGGAGCTAGTGCAAGTTCGCCAGCTTCAACCACATCAGCTGCCAGTTCCTCTCGAATTCTTTCCAGTGCGCGACCGAAGCCAGCTGCCAGGAGCACGATTGGAGGTACGGCGCGTAAAACTAATATTCTGAGCAGCAAGAGAGCAAAGCCTGTCGCCAAGAAACTCGCAGCTGACGACCTTGATTTTGAAAAGGCTGAGAGAGAAGCACGCGAAGAGAAGGAACGGGTTGCAGCATTGGGATACAACCCTGATGAGCCGAAACCTACCGCAACTCCTGCTGCTGTTGCTCCTAGTAGCGGCACATCCACCAGTTCCCAGCAGAACAGTTCTTCCTCGATTGCGGTGCCTGCTTCTCTTACCAACAACCCAGTTGAAGAAACCCGAAAGACATTTACTCGACTCGGATTTGGGCAGACTTCTGCACCCGCTCCTCCAAAGTCCACAACTCCCACGCTTTCGCGTCCTTCTTCTGCTGCTGCATCGTCCTATGACTCGTCCAAGTCCGAAGTGGTGTCTAAATACGGTAACCAGCGAGCCATTTCGTCCGACGAGTTCTTTGGTCGCAATTCGTTCGATCCTGCTGCTCAAGCAGAGGCACGAACTCGGTTGCAAAATTTCGATGGAGCCACAGCTATATCTTCCAACGCTTATTTTGGCCGAGACGAAGAGGAGACGCCCGAGTCACCCACAGGAGACTTTGGCTCGGTTGAGCGTGTAGCTCAGGAATTTGCCGACAAATTTAAAGATGTTGCTGGTGAGGACATGGGAGCTTTGAAAGATGCATTTGAGCAGGGCGCAGCTAAGCTTGGTGATTTCATGAGAGATTATCTTCGTTAGTTCACCTCGTATTACCATAGGCGAGCGTGTGATGCTCGCCTTCGGCGGGACCCTTCCAGGGAGGGTTGTTCCGCTTCGCGGAATTTGTGGAAGCTGTAAATCGTCGTCAATGCAAAAAAATTCAAATCCTGAAAGCGAGACAACTCTTCCCTGATGGGCTTTGCTAGAAGCAACTGGAGATGCTTAAATCCCACTTTTTGCGAAGCAGAACCAACCCTCCCCGGGAAGGGCCGCCGGAGGCAGGTGGACGCGCCGCTCAAGGATATGAAATATATAATTTGCTGTATTACAATATTTAACATTACAATTCACTATCTCCACATATCAGAACATAGTTTCATCAGCGGTGGCATTCACCCTATAAATAGTATCAATGCCTATCTTGGCTGCTCCGGCCTTGATCAATGCATTCTTCAGGTCGTCGACCAGGTCCTGACTGTTCTCAATACCCACACACAACCGAATCAGATCCTCGGGGAAGTCTCGCTCAGCTCGGGTCTTTGCGTCAATGGACGCGTGCGACATCTTGCAGGGCATAGAAATCAGCGAGTTAACACACCCGAAACTCACGCTGATACCCCATATCTTGGCCGACTCAACGATTTTCTCGCTGAGCTCAACGCTACCAGTCTCAAAGGACAAAACTGCGCCGGCACCCCGCGCCATGGACCAATGCAAATCATAGCTGGGGTGCGACTTTAAACCGGGGTATCGCACCTTGAAGCCTAGGTTTTCTAGAAACTCGGCAATGACCTGTGCATTGCTCTGCTGTCTCTCCATTCGCACTGCCAAAGTCTTGATGCCTCGAAGCAGAAGCCAAGAATCAAACGGACTAAGTCCGCACCCAGATGCATTGATTGTGAAAAATATCCTTTCACTCAGCTCTATGTTATTCACAGCAATCACTCCGGCCATGATATCGTGGTGGCCAGACAGATACTTCGTACCAGACTCATACACAATGTCTGCCCCCAAATCTAACGGAGTCATAAGCAGTGGGCTCAGCATAGTGTTGTCCACCACCACCAGAGCCTGTGGGTTAGCCTCGTGCACAATACGGGCTATCCCTGGGATGTCTGCCACTTTAATCAGAGGATTGGTAGGGCTTTCTAACAAAACCATGGTAGTCTTCGCGCTGCAAACAGCCGCCACAGCTTTGTTATCGGTCGTGTCGACGTGGCGAGCCACAATCCCCTGATTGGTGCTTAGATATTTGAGTAGACGATTGGTACCTCCGTAAAGGTCGTCTCCGGCAATAACTTCGTCTCCTGGCTTGAGCAATCGAGTGATGACGTCCATGGCAGTCATTCCTGACGTAACCACTAGAGCTCGATTCGCACCCATGATCTTGGCCACATGTCGCTCGAGATGGGTTCGAGTAGGGTTACCACTTCTCGTGTAGTCGTACTCGCCTATGCTGCTCAACGACTCCTGCTTGAAAGTCGCAGTTTGGTAAATCGGGACGCTCGAGGACCGATATTGGTCAGAGTGCTCGGTGAACACCAGCTCAGTCTCGAGCGCATACCTTTTGCCCGGCGACGATGCCTCGGGTGATGGAGGGAAGGAAGTCATCAGCGTGCTCACAGAGCTCGCCATATCCATTTTTGCTTCCTGGCTTGCACAAAATCCAGTCTTTTATAACTGAAATATCTTCCTTTAAAACGTTTTTGTTCGAGATATACTATGAGGTTTTTGAGAAACCTTAATCAGTCATGGATGTTAGGGTCTGTGATTGAATGACGCAATTTGCAGTGACCTGCCAAATAACCTGGGGTTCATTTCACCTCTTGGAGGGTTCAACTACTTTGGAAATGGCCAGCTACTGGGTTACCCCATAGGCTCTGCTTGAGTATTGAAATTATAAGATGGTTATATGTGTAATGAATGTATATCTTTTGCACACGATCTGTGTTGGGGGATACGCAGGACCGTCCCCTGAGAATATAAGTCGGTTCATCAGTAGCTGTAGTATTGCAGTATTACTGTCCATGAAGTGGTTGTAAGCTCGAGCATTTAGACAGTAAATTTCTGCTACATTTACAGGTATCTTTCTATTAGAGAGTTGACTCAAGAGATCTTACTTGCTATTAGATCTCTCATTGTGAAGGTTACTTACTGCTAAGCACTAAAATGTGATGGATAATGCAGAAGTAATGAAAATAAAACATATAGTCACCGGCTTTGCTTGGTTAGATATTTGATACGTTGGGAACATGATTGATACCTGGCCTACGAAATTATGGAAGAATTGATTTACTAGCTGCGTAGTTAACATAATTTTCCCCCTTTAAGACATAGCACCAGAGCACAACACAATCCAGTAGGCCCAACGCTCGTTCGTATAAAACTACCCACCTTGGAGAACGTAGCTACAACGACCTTACTAGGTTAAGCTTTTTCATACAAGAAATATCATTGGAACGTATTCAAGAAACCAAATAAAAAACTAATAAAAACACGAGTAATAATGATTTTGGGTAAATAAAAAAACACAAAAAGAACTAAAGCAGGTTTAAAAAAATTATAATGTACAGAAAACAATGAAGCACATTATTTCTCTTTCCTTCTCTTGCCAAAATAAAACAGTACTATCATCAGTACTAAAAAAGAAGCCAAGGACAGGGGGTGGGGATTCTCCTGGGGCCCCTGTCAGTGACGAGACGAGAGCTCGTCACCAATTTTTTTGTCTATCATATATTAAGTCCATCCCAAGGAGTTTTCACTCATAACAGGTTGCGAAATTTGCTGTCCAATGGGCAGAATGCCGTCAATCCCCGCATGTCTACGACTTGAAGTCAGTGACCGTGAGCCACTAGGATCCGACCGTAAACCGGAAGATCGATCACTGGACATGTCGTCATAGTAGTATGCACCAGCAGCTCCTCCCATTCCAGAGGTCCCCACTGTCAAGGGAGAGTCGCGACCGGGAAGTACCAACTGTCGCTTCTTTCTAAATCGCTTAGAATACAAGAAAACGGCTCCTCCGTATGCAATGGCTCCTGCAATGGTGCCAACTGCAATGGCAACTGTCTTAGTGCTCACTACAGGTATTGTCGAAGGGGTGCCTTGGTCAAGCGAGCCAGCATCGCCACTGCCAGGCTGAGAAGATGGAGCAGAGTTCGAGCCTCCAGATGGGTTGGCACCACCATTGGAGGAACCAGATCCAGATGATCCATTGCCGTCAGACGAGCTGCTGCCAGAGTTATCGCCACCCGGGATCAGAGGAATACTAGGATCAATCAAGCTAACCAGAGTCTCGACACTTGTGTCGGGATTGTTGTACAATCGCGAGGTAGGAGTGTGGAGCAAAGCGGCTAAAGTTGAAACCATGTCGCTTGGCACGTAGCACATCGCAACAGTAACAATATATCCTTTGTTGGATTGGTACGGTTCCAAGTTCTTGACAGACACGTTTTGGTTGTCATTGTTGTCAACATTCAGACCATAGGCAAGTCCTGAGGGCAAGTATTGGAATATCTGCGCAGCCGACAGAGGGTTGGCAACTACAAATGGATAATTCAAAGAATAATCGAATCCAATTTGTACCAGTTGAGAGTCTTGGGGCTGTGGTTGCGAAGAACCCTGGGGAGCAATAGCTTTGGGAAGGCTGGACGGGATTCCAGTGCTGCTCGATGTTGGTCCAGTTGCAGTTGGAACATCATTTGTAGCTGTATCCGAAGGCAAGCTCTGGGTTATGATATCAGCAGGCAGCCAGTTAGAGGAGGTGGCACTGGTCGGAGCTGGCGCCACGCTGGAAGGGGGGGGCACCGACGACGGCTTAGACGACGGCGACTCAAATACACCCGAAAGAGATGGATGAGCAGTCGATAATGGGCCAGCCACGGCAGATGTGACAGGTGAGACTGATGAACTTGGAATTGAAGTCGACAGCGAACCAGAAAGAGGAGCAAAAGTAGCAACGCTAATGGACGAAGATGATACCAACGATGGTACCGGTTGAGAAGACAACGGCACTGACGAAAATACACCGGAAAGAGAAGGTGCTGAAGAAGTTTCAGGGACCACAGTTGGGATCGCTGATATAGAAGAAGACGCAGAAACAGGAGCCGACGACGAGGGAACAGGTGTGAAAACTCCACTTAGTGATGCAGACAGAGGCGACGAAGCAGCTGACAGGGGCGCAGAAGGCAAAACGGAACTGAATGCAGGCGCAGACGATGTCGTGGTCCCTACGGGGGTAGTGGTGGCAGGCGCACTGAACTGACCACTGAGAAAAGCGCTAGAACTTGGTGCAACAACAGGCGAGGGGAAACTGGACGGAGCACTACCAATGAAGTCAGACTGAGGCGGAGTCGAAGTCGATGACGAAGTCGATGATGAAGTCGATGATGACGTCGATGATGACGTCGAGGAAGTCGAGGACGAAGTAGATGTCGAGGATGATGTCGATGTCGAGGTAGTGGAAGTAAACACACCGGACAGCGTAGGTGACCCAGTAGGTTCGGGAGCGCCCAGCAACGATGACAGAACGCTCTCAGCAGAACTGAGGTCATTTTGAGACGTGGCTGCAGAGGCAAGTGAAGAAGTGGTGGCAGACGACTTCGTTGATGAAGTCGTTTCCTCAGTAGTCGTGTCGTCACCAGGGGGACTAGAACTAGCCGCTTTAGCTGGGGTAGGTGCAGCAGTTGTAGTTGTAGACAAGATTCCAGACAAAGTACCCGTCGACGAAGTATCAGCACCAAACGGGAATGAAAAGGGTTCACTGGAAGACGAGGCACCGCCATTACCATTGGCGCTCGATCCTCCAAAAATGGGACCCAAAAAGGAGCTCAAAGACGAGCCAAGTGCACTGAACGGGTTGGTCGAAGTTGAGTCTTTTGTATCTTTGGGTGTTGATGTGGTGCTTCTCGAAGTCAATACTGGTGCAGAAGTAGATTCTGGTCCACTAGTGACTGGAGGGGTCGTTGCTGAAAACGAAAGCGGAGTGGTTGATGCGAAGCTGCTCAAAATCTTTGAAAAGTCGGAATCAAACTCAAATGAGCTAGTAGTGGCGGGTGCCGTCGACGAAATCTGATTATTCGGGTCAAACGTCACGGTAGCTGGTGCCTTGGTCACAGTAACGGTGACTTTGGCAGCAGACGATTCGTCGTCCGTAGTTGAATCGAAGAGCTGAGATGAGCTCTGCTGTTGGCCTTCCAAAGCAAAAGAGGACGACAAACTTTGCGTGTCTATCGTAGTTTTAAAAGGAGAAAACACTGACGAATCTTCTGCTGGAGGCAATACCGACTCCAAAGATGATTTTGTTTCAGGGCCAGCCTGACCAGGGGTGCTTGATGTTGATACATTTACTGTTACAAGTTGTCGTTTGACCATGCTGGGCAGGTAGTGACGAGGCACATCAGGCTGGGCTACGGCTTCGACGCATGTTGTGGCTGTCACAGCAGCCAGGGCCAAACCCCGGCATACTGACTTGTAGTTGACCATGGGATGCCCTCTAAGCTTTTGTGTTGAGACTCTCCCAAAGAGTCCTGAGACCGGGGGGTATTAACTAGCAGGATCAAGGAGGAGAAAGGAAAGCAAGAGGCAAAAAGGGACAAGCACTGTACTGGTTAGAATGAGGGGGAGATAATACAAAAAAGGCGATGTATATCCCAGTTGTATGTATGTGCGTTTTTTTGTGCGTTGAAACGCTGCCTGTGACTCGAAAAAAGTGAAATTAGGCGGGGGGGATGTTGTTTCCGCACGAAAGTCAAAACCCACTCACTCTCATACACCAAAATAGAAACCAAAAGGTAAAGAGATTCAAAATCTGAGACACTAAATTTTGGCAATATAGCAAAAATGTATGTCTTTAAATATTGGCCAGCGAAGACGAGTTTGGGGAGCATTTAGGAGTAAAAACAGCGCACAGAGCGTGAAAAGTACAGCACCCACGGAGTGAGGAATAGCTGTTTTTTACAGCACATCTCAAGGCAATTTCAGGCTCTTTTAGGTCACAGCATGTTCAGCACGGACCAAACGCATTTTTCACACAATCAATTCAGGGAAACTGGGAACGCGTTCCGAGTCACACAGCGATAAAACACACAGGGCAATGCATCACGACGAGGCTGAGATGGATTAAAACAACAATAAGTTGACTTGACTTACCTTTCTCAGAATCTCGGGATTATGGTTATTGAAAAACAACGGCAAGCGGCACTATAAAAAAGAATGGATATAGTTGGAAATGTTGCCAGGAAGCAGGTTGAGAATTGAGAAAAAAGACACGGAGCAAATAAAAAAAAAACAAGAACCAAGCAAATAGGAATAGAAAACGAGTTTGTCGAAACGAATTTGTCGGCGAGTTCTTTTTTTGTTGAAAACGAATGAATGTGTTGTCGTCGACTTTTTAAAGTTTCTTTACAGTCTTAGCACAATTTGAACCCAGGTCAGAAGAATAGCCTACTACTGGTCGTTCAATCCGAAGATAAAGTGCCAAAAACCTCTATCGTCTTCGTCTCAAGTTGTTCACCAATCTTGTTTGTTGTGTCTCCCAATGAAAAGACAAACAGGCCAACGTTACAGGGCTATATATATAAAAGACTAAAAAAAGACCAAGTGAATTTACACGAGTAAAAAAGGGGGGTCTTTTTTTATTTATTTATTTTATATATTGCTTTGCAATCAGTGGTTTGCCTGGCTTTCCCGTAGTTTGGCGCTTGGGGAGTCGTGATATCACAAGTATTGTTGTGAAGAAGGAATGGTGAAGTTGGAGAAGAAAACAAAAACTGAGAAAAAGGGGGTTGAGAAAATGACCGCTCAATGTACACTGTATATTTCGGTATTGGTGGTGTAATATGCACAAGCGAAGCTTTGATAGAAATGATGTGTGTGGTGTGTGTGTGGCACTAATAGACGGGTCTAGAAAAAGTAAAAGATGGGCACCTACTCCTCCTCTGCCTCAGTCTCTCCAAGTAAAAATAAAAAAAAAAATAATAAGAAAACGAATCTAAGGCGTGCAAGGCTTTAAGCCCGGTTTAGCACAGCTCTCCAACGGCGAAACGGATTCTGATCTTTTAGCTGTGGGTCAAACACGCTGTGACAGCACAAATAAAGGGGGTGTTTAGATTGGATTGCAGCCTTGCAGATAGATTGCTGTTTGAGTGCAGGAGAGAGGTTGAGGGTTATTTATTTACTCAAACGAAAGACTTATCCAGAACAAGGCCTGCTCATTACAAGTGCTGGTTCTATGACTCTTCTCAACTGTTTAGCTCTTTTTTTTTTGTCTTGGTTCATATCTCTTCGTGTTCACAGTATCTACACGTTTGTGTTTCCTCGCTCTTCCTTTCATTCCATATCCTGGTCGATTCTGATAGTCGCCAGGATCATCAAATATCCTTCTCAAAGCATCCCGCACTAAGCAACATTGAAAGGGTAATGTTTGCTGACTAGCGAGAGATGATGACCCGCTTTAAGGAGAAGTGCTGCAACATCTCCAAAAACTACATCAGAGCTCTAAACCTTGGACGAAGGTTAGAGCTACCAAATAACCGAGGCGGTAAGCCAGACGCTGAACACCGACAGAGAAAACGCGAAGAAGCCACGATTAATAAAGTTTTCATTAATTTTGCAGTATTTGGAACCCCCTTCTCCGGAAACTGAGCCTGGATTCCCAAAAACAAACTCATCTGAAACTTCGATCGGCATTCTTTGGTCAGCAACGAGCATGATCCTCGGCTAAAAACTGCTTGGAAGGCCAAGAGCAGTGAATCAGAATGCAGGGAGAGGGAAATGCGACAGAAAGAGGCCTGAGTGGACAGAAACAACACCGAAGAAGCTAACAGTTTACGAGCTTTCCGCGAAGCGGAGCTAACCCTCCCCGGTAGGGGCCGCCGGAGGCAACTGAACGTAGCTGGGGCCAGCCCCGGACCCCGTAGCTCTGCTTCGCAGAGAATTGAAGTCGGCTTATCGTAATGCGCTCATGGTTCGTTTCCATCAGCCACATTCTCAAGACCAATCCGGATACAATATGTTTCTAATTTGATACAACGTTAATTGATACAACGCTCGGAACGTTCGGACCCACGTCAGCGCGTTTGGCGGAAAACTCTTCTCTCGTATTGAGTAAGAGAGTGTCTCAGATCTTCAGACTCCAAGCAGCTGCTATGTGTTATCTGTTTGATGGTTATATGCTGTACGGCCTTGACCCTCGACACGGCTAACAGATGACTGTACTCAAAAGTCTACTCATCTCTCAAAAAAGTAGGACCATCTTCAGGGAAAGTGGCCCGGTTCGATACACGTAAAGCTCCTGCAAGTCGCGGCTAGACTGTGAACAGCAGCTTCTACTCAAATATTGTAAAAGTGAGATAGTTAGTTAATTGGAAACGCCCCAGACACAGGAACCCCAGCCACGACCATAACGCCCTCCTCTTAGCCAATTGTCCTCTAAGGCACCGTCAACAAGCTGCTGTGATGAAACTGACATTCTCGCTTTCAGTACTACCATGTCACTGACCATCTAACTACCCCAAGATGTTCAGGTAAAATACGAGATGCAAAAATAACCTCGCATGCATAGACGGCCCACGAATCCAGCTTGGATCTACAAGTCCAGCCGTGTATCAAATGTAGAAGCTGATATTAGGTCCGCAATACAGGGGATGTATACGAATAGACTACGTCAGGAAGAGACAGAGCAAGCTCTCCGCAGTTCAGAATCCCATTAAGTCCACGAGATGGGGCCGTTTCCTACCGAGTGCCCATTGTTGCAGCTACAGTACACTCAGAACGTCAAATGCTTCATGCTCCATGTTTCTTTCTAGGCAAGTCGCAGAGAGACACGATGTATCGTACCTAGCATCGTACCTAGCTTTTCTGTACGAGTTTTCCGCGAAGCGGAACCACACCTCCCCGGTAGGGGCCGCCGGAGGCAGCTGGATGTTGCTGGGGCCAGCCCCAGACCCCGTAGTTTTGCTTCGCAGAGTCGAAGACGGCTGGCTTTGCTTCCCACTGTTGAACCAATCACATGACCCAGATATTTAATTACCGGATATCCGAGTTGGGAAGTTCACCAACTGATGTTAATATCAACTAGACTGGTGTTAATACGGAACTATGGAGCAGTCCGGTGCGGGGCTCGCTTGTATTCTGTAGAACACGGCAGAAGTACGTAGAAGCTGATTTGAGTCGGCTTGAAGCACGGTGCCTGAGACGAATCAGATGAATAAGATGAAATCTTTAAAGACAACTAGACCCTAAACTGACCAGACCCGCTCCAACAGTATGATAAGCTGGTGTCCGAAAATAAGATCCGAAACGATGAATTTCAGAGAGGTATCCTTGGATCCCTTCAGGATCTTCACACAGGACTGCTGAACTATAATCCTCCTCAAGTTTCTTCTCCAACTACAAACTCTCTGTTTTCCAGACTGGGGTCTTACTTCCAAAGCCGTAGTGCATCGTCAGTTTCACATCCTCCCGGTATATATTTGTGGGGCGATGTTGGATGCGGAAAGACTATGCTGATGGACATGTTTTACACTACAGTCCCCAAGCATTTGTCTAAGAAGCGTATTCATTTCCACGCATTTATGCAGGATGTCCACAAACGAGCACACAAACTACATGAAAAGTACGGGGAAGATTTTGACACGGCCCCGGTCATTGCAGGAGAGATTGCTCAAGAAGCCAACGTACTGTGCTTTGACGAGTTTCAAGTGGTCGACATAGCAGATGCTATGACTCTGCGCAGGATCATTGACTACTTCTACAACCGGTACGGGGTGGTCACATTCATGACATCGAACCGTGCACCAGACGATCTGTACCAGGACGGAGTACAGCGCAAGTCTTTTATTCCTTGCATTGAGCAGATCAAAGAGCATAATAGAGTGATTTGTCTTGACAGTGATACCGACTATAGAAAGATAGACAGACCCAGCAGCGGGAACTACTTTTTCCCTCCGCGAGGAAGATCTTTAGACGATGTAAAGAAAGAGGCTGAAGAGCATGCAAAGAAATGGTTTGAGTATTTCAGCCAAGGGGAGCCGGCCGAGTATAGCACTCAGCTTGAGGTTTGGGGCAGGCCCGTGCCTATTTCAAAATGTGTCCCTGGACGAGTAGCGGAGTTTACGTTTGACGAACTGTGTAGGCGTCCGTTGAGTGCTGCCGATTATCTTGAAATCACTAGGTCTTTTGCAGGAATTGTGATAACCGGCATCCCTACATTGTCGACACGAGAAGGTGACATTACCAGGAGACTAATTACATTTTTGGATGCAGCGTATGACACTAAGACTAAGATTGCCTGCACAGCTGCAAAGCCATTTGAGACGCTGTTTACGGGCGATGACTTGGTTACGAAGGTGAAGCAAGTTGATGGGCCTGACATGGAACTGAGCTCTGAATCTGCCGATGCGGATTCTGACTTTTTGTCCAATTCATCGCTTTTCAAGGGAGAGGAGGAGAAATTTGCATTCGCCAGGACCCTCAGCAGATTGAAGCAAATGTCGAGCAGACAATGGTTAGACCAGTTGGTGTTATAAGATAAGAGAGCAGACGGGTGGTGTATATAGTAGCTAATGGACGATAGAAGTGTATAAAGGCATTCAAATGCATCTGAGCTGATTCTAAATAAACCAAAGCACAATCCAAACCCGTCTGTAGTTACACAGAGCCATCAGGCTGGAAGTGTATCTCCGTTAAGTGACTAGTTGACTACTTTGTAACGTAAAAAAAAAACAGTATGTCAAATGACAGCTTTGTCTATTAAAGATATGATAGATATGGTAGTAAAAACAACCCATTGCTCAAAACAAAAAATGTTAGCCGACCCTATTTCTCTGCAGTCCTTAAAATCGTCAGGGTGTCGCAGCTCGACTAGCAGACATAGCCTATTCGTCCCCGTTCCGTCTCATATGTGGATAACCTGATCTCTGCGAATCAGAGCTACGGGGTCTGGGACTGGCCCCAGCAGCGATACAAACACCCTGACTAGAAAACCACATCTGCATCTTCATCATCATTACCCGTCAAATCTTTAATCTCGTCAACGACCTTTTCGCTCTGAGTCCCGCCCTGTTCCAATATCCTAGCTTTCCTAGCCGCCTCAGCTACTTCATTGTCCCTCTGCTTCTTATTCTGCACCTTCTTTAGCCTGTAGAATTCCTCTCTGTCCAGCTCGTCCAACTCACTATTGATATAGGCTATAGTATTCTCAGTCCGAGGGATAATGACGTGCTCAATGGCATTGACTCGACGATTGGTCACTTTGATCACCTCATCCAGTATAATAAACGCAGTTTGTAGCGATGCAAGCTGAACCAGTGTCTCCACAGCTTGAGTATAAACATGCCTTGCCTTCTGGACTTGCTGACCTCCTTTGCCCAACCCAGCCATCTGGAAATCACTGGTATTCTCGTCCACTTCGGGTTCAAATTGCGGCAGATACACTCCAGAAACGTTTTCTTGCCGGGTGCGAACCTTGAATCGGGCTGTCTTCACCGACTCCTGGACCTGATATCCAACATTGTCTCCTGTCGCGTACGAGACTTCTGCCAAACTGAACGCAGCAGTCTGCATTACTTTGCCCATTTTCCTCTTGGCTTCATCGATTCGCCTAGTAATTTCTCGGAATCGCTTCGTGAGAGCTTCGGACTTCCTCTTCAGCAAACTGTGGCCCTGGGTTGCACCTTTAAGTTTACCTTTCATGACCGAAAGGGTCATTCTGGTGGGGAAAACTGCTTCACTGTTTGGTTAGTTGCCAATCGATCAAAAAAGGAACTTCAAAAGAAGTGTCCAATCTTGAAAAATACGTACCGATTTCCTGCCCCAGACATTGTGATTGAAGCGGGGTTCAAATGATTGTATAAAGGTCTATCAGGTTATAAAGGTGGGAGGAGTTTCGCACAGGCATTGTTCCGCCCTAAGATAATTGGTGATGATTCCGGTGGGGTAGTTAAGGTACATGACTTAGCACACAAAAGTTTTGGGTGATTTTGGCTGTGAATTTCTCCGCGAGTGCAGTGAGATTATTAGCGTTTTTACAGAATCTCGGGGAACAACTGCGACTCTGTCGGTCAACGAATTTAAAATATGCTCCCTATTGCGGAAGAAGACTTGCCGTATGAGCAGGAAATAGTCAAGCACCCGCATGATCTAAATGCTTGGCTCCGCTATGTGGAATTCAAACAACAAGGTCCCATCATCCAGCAGTGCTTCGTGTTGGAAAGAGCCTGCAATGCTTTGGGCAGGTCCTACAAATTGTGGAAAATGTACCTGGATTTACGGAGACGCAGAGTACAGGGGTTGAACAAAGCACAGTTTCAGGATGAATACCGGCAACTCAATGGACTGTACGAGCGGGCACTGATACTTCTTCATAAGATGCCCCGAATATGGACAGACTATCTGGAACACCTCGTCGACCAACCAGACTTGGCGCTGGTGCGCAGGAGTTTTGATCGTGCTCTTCAGGCACTCCCCAGTAGTCAGCATCACCGAATATGGCCGCTGTATCTACAATTTGCCAAAGAGAGGGCTAGTCCCCGCGCATCTGCTTTGATATGGCAGAGATATATTCAATTCAATCCTTCCGAGATAGAAACCTGCATTGATTTGCTGATAAAGCTTCGATTCTATAACCGGGCCGCTCTTCTCCTTGTCCGTGTACTCGATAACCCTAAATATGTATCTTCCAAGGGCAAGTCCCGGTTCCAGTTGTGGGAAGATCTATCTGAGCTGCTAGTTCACCATTCGTCGAGTATACCAGATATCACGAATACAGAGCAGGTAATCAGATCTGGAATAAAAAGATACACGGACCAGGAAGGGCGATTGTGGGTTCTGTTAGCGACGTACTGGATAAACTGTGGAGAGTTTGATCGGGCCAGGGACATTTTTGAAGAGGGCCTAGCTTCCGTGCTAACAGTAAGGGATTTCAGTCAGGTATTCGACAGCTTTGCAGAATTCGAGGAAACTCTGATTTCGAAATACGTGGAGCAGCAGGAACAAGATAACACTGACGATGACGACGGCAGCGACATCGACAGACGAATTGAAGCATTTGAACTGCTAATGGATCGAAGACCTTTTTTACTCAACGACGTGCTTTTACGGCAGGATTCGAACAACGTCAATGAATGGGAGAAGCGAGTGGCTTTATGGGCCGACAACAAGGAGCATACTGTTCTCACGTATGAAAAGGCGATCGAAACGATTAATCCTAGGAGAGCCAACGGGAAGCTGCACAAACTGTGGGTGAGCTACGCCAAGTATTATGAAACGGTCGGGCAGGATGTCCAGACCGCTCGGATGATTTTCGACAAAGCGACCAAGGTTCCTTTCAAATCTGTCAACGAGCTGGCCGAGTTGTGGATTGAGTGGGCTGAGATGGAACTTCGCCATGAAAACTTCGAGCAAGCTGTTAAAGTCATGCAGACTGCTACGCAGGGACCCCAAGTTTCTAAAGTCGACTATTTTGACGAAACTCTCCCTCCGCAGGAGCGTCTGCACAAAAGTATGAAGCTATGGTCTTTCTACGTCGATTTAGTAGAGAGCGTTGGTGACCTTGCCGATGTGAAGCCGCTTTACGATAGGATATTTGAGCTCCGAATCGGTACAGCAATGACAGTTGTGAATTATGCCAATCTGTTAGAGGAAAACAATTATTTCGAAGAGTCTTTCAAAGTCTATGAGCGTGGCATCGATTTGTTCCCATATCCAGTAGCATTTGAGCTGTGGAATTTGTATCTGAACAAGGCGATGAAGAGAAAGCTAAGCATTGAACGACTGCGAGACCTATTTGAACAAGCGCTAGAGGGATGCCCGTCCAGCTTGTGCAAGTCATTTTATTTATTATACGGGAAGCTTGAGGAGGATCGAGGGCTGGTGAGTAACGCTATCAAAATATACAACCGTGCTACTCAGGCGGTGGATGCAAAGGACCGATTGGAAGTGTATCGATTCTATATTTCTCGGGTCGCTGAAAACTTTGGTCTCGCCGGGACTCGGCCCGTGTTTCAGAAATCAATCAATGAGCTCAATGACCACGATGCAAACACTATTGTGCAAGAGTTCATCGACGTTGAAGAGAAACTTGGCGAAGTTGAGCGAGCAAGAGCATTGTTTGGATATGCCAGTCAATTCAATGATCCAGAGTTGGATCCAGCCTTTTGGGATAAGTGGGACAAATTTGAGGTGGAAAATGGCAACGAGGATACGTATAAGGAGATGCTGCGAATTAAGAGATCCGTGAGGGCTCAATTCAGCAAAGATATCCATCATTTGGCCAGGAAGGCTGGCCAACAAGGGGATAACAAGGAAGATGAAGATATGGCTGATGCGAGCAGCAATCCTTTAGAGGCTCTGGAGCGCCAAGTCAATGCACCCCTGGGATTCGTAGCTAGTGGTGAAGTGGTGGGAGGACCCAATCCTAGAACTGAACGGCAGACGGACAAGCAAGATGCCAATGCGATCTCAAATCCAGATGCCATCGATATTGATATCGATGTATAAAAAAAGGTCTTGAAAAGAAAGAAAATATACTTTGCTTTCTAGAGTAATAGACTGTGTAATATACAATGCATATTTCTTATATTTATATGATTCATTAATACTATTATTCGTTAAACAATGTCGCCTCGCTCTTTCGCAATATTTAGACGACTCAATAAAAATTCGTAAATCTTCTTGGAGACAGCTTTCTAAGGCGTCTCCAATTCTTCGATTAGTACTCTCCATAGCCGGTCCACAAACACTTTTGCATCTTCGTCTAGTGTAATCTCCAGCTCGCTCAACAGCTCACCTGCCGATTTGTGATCTTTGACATGCTCCACCACAAAGTTGATGAGATCATCTTCCTGTATTCCTAAAAATTCAATAATATTAGTAGTGACAAACGGCCGGATGACGTCTTCCAAAACATTGTCATCCAGCTTGTCCCATGCGACGGACAGCCTGAACAACTCGTCCGAGTTTTCTGGTAGCACAGGACGCGGCTTGGGCAGCGATAGGGGCTTGAGCGGTTTCTTCTGCTCTTCCTCGTCGTCTCGCCAGAGCCTGTCTGCTGTCGGGGTAGGCTGATGTATGAGCGGTTTCTTGTTAACTCCAGCAAGCGACAGCGAGATTTTCCCAACACCGCCAGTTGGGAGCTTGGACGAGAGTGCTTCTGCTCCACCATTTTCTTCCAGTTCGCGAGCTTCATCTTCCTCGTCCATTCCGTCAGCTGCAATTTCACGGGAACGGAAATGCATTCGTGCTTTGACCCATCCGGCATGGTCATAGTAGTATGGCATTGTGTTTTTAGCCCTTTCGTCCTCTCGGAACTCGCTATATTTGGCCAAATCTCTCACTCGAGCGTCCGCAACCCGTGCCTCTCTATTTTGGTCTTTGATCCTTTCTCGTTCGAGAGCATCTGCCCGTGCTCGCTCTCTACTCAGCCATCGTTTTTCCAACTCCTTGAACTGCCAGCCGAGTTTCTGATCTCTGCTGGCCTGCACCTTTTTCTCAATTTCTTCGTCATCCGTTTCAGAATATTCACCATCTGAAAAATCATAGTTCCACTGGTGTTTAGTTGCAGCAGTTACTGCAGAGTTATTAGTCGATGATGTCGTTTGGAGCGCTTGGGCCGCAGTTTCTTGCATTTTCTTCTGTCTTTGCCTTTCATACTCTTCTTCTGCTGCGACCCTCAATTTTTCGGAACGCAAAGACTGGTCCCTAAATTTGCGAATATCTTCTTTTACCGATTCCAAGTCAACTCCGGGGAACTCCGTAGCCAGCTCGCTAATGTCACTGAATAGATCGCTAGCAACTTCTTGATCTGTGTGCGACGCTGCTTTCTCGCCATTGGTACTCTTCACCGTTGCAGACCCATTGTCTGCTGCTGCTTTAGAGGACTTCAACCAAGAGCCGAAGATGTTTGACATTTGCCTGGCAAGGCTCTCAGGTGGCATTCGTGTCACTGACTGGACAGTGACATTAGGGCATTTTACAGTCAACCAACGATGCGTGTTTTCCTCAGCAAAGACAGATAAGTGCGAATCGCCATTTTCATCTTCGGCTTCAGCTTTGGCTTCAGGTTCGGTCCCGGCGTTTTCCACATTTGCCTTTGCATTTCCCTCTGCGGTTTTATATTTGACGAGTGGAAGAACTTCCAGAGCGACTTTTACCGACGGGGCATTCGAATACCGGGCAAATGCACAGCTTCCGGGAGAGCCGCTGGCCTGATTCACACGGGAAAACACTTCTAGTCCAGGAATAAGTTCAAGTGACAAGCGGACCTGAGGATCTGCCATACCCAGAGGAATTCCTTTAATAAATATAGTCCGGAGTTGCTCGTCTGAACTCATTGGGTATATATTCGCTGCCTTTCTGGCATCGCGGCGGCTGTTAAAAGCTTGTTAGAATATGAAGCAGCCAGATATGAGCGAATATTCAAGCAGACTAATTGTTCTTCTTCACTACTTACCATCGTTGCGATACATTTGGATCCTATATTACACAATTTAAAGAGTTGCAAAAAAGATTCAGGTATGGCTGGAAGTGATCAATACGATTAGCTCCCTTTTTGGGACGGTGAAGCGGCTCGGTGCGGCATCTAGCTCTGATTAACGACAAGGAGTGCTAGCAGCGAGTTTACAAATTGGCAGAAGAGGTTTCATATAGTGGTTTTGCACTACTCCCACCATGTAGGATGTCTAAACTACTACAGCCATTTATAGACTCTAAGATCAGCGATGGTAGCTACTACATGCGCCAGAATGGAGTCAGGAGATGGTATTTCGATGGAGGCAACGTTCATTTAGTGCAGCTGACTGCATTTCACCAACAGGAAGGAAGAGAAATATCGCGGGGCGGGGATGAAATTGACCGCAAATATATTTTGGCGGACGCGACAGATGGACATTCATCCATTCCATGTGTACTGCTGGGCGAAGCATATGAGGAATACGACCGAGCCGAACACACAAAGTTTGCCCATATGGTCCTTAATAGCTTGGTTCAGGTACATCTGAGAGAACTTGTTTACGTGAGCAAACTGGCCATAGAGCGGATGAAGCAAAGAAGAGAGTCTCTTGCAGAAGTTGAAAGTAAGATCTCTCTGCCTGGGCCGGATACTGTGCCGGTTTTCACTGTCGACCGATGTGAAGTTGTATCGAGATTGAGACGAGCCGTAGAGAGTGGATCTGGATCCCTGGTAAACGGACAGGGAGCTGCCACACAGCATGAAATAGGGCCACCAAGTAGCATGTCAAGTTTAGACAGTTTAGCCGGCGTGGCACACAGTGCACCGCGAAGACTGCCGTCTTTGGCTCAGCAGTATGACCCCGACCACATAGACAGCGAAAGCTCCCAGAGCCAATGGTGGAAGACCGACCCCGCAGACTTGCATTTTGGTGAAAGATCGATCACGACTGGAAAGAAGAGCAAGCGCAAGAGGAGGATCAATGCTGAAAGTGCCGAACGATCCCTTACAACCAATATTACTATGCCTCCACAACCACAGCAGCAGAACGCTGTTGTTTTACCTGTATATCCTTCTTTTGACGAAAGCGAACCAGTAAACAGTTTTGGGATTCTTTTGGAAGCAGCCCACCAGGCTGACGATATGGAATTGGACGTTGAAGCTGAGAACCATAGCAGCGTTACGGCGTCCAGTGGTGAGCACATCCAAGAGCCAAACACTCCGCAAGATCAATCAGATATTGAAGAAGCTCCGAATCATGACGACACGAATCATAGCACACCTGTTGCTGCCCAGGATCGCAATCGTCGTGGGAGGAAACGGCGGGCCAAAGGTGGCAACCCAGGAATAGTACAGCCCAGGTCTCGTATAAAACCACCGACCCCGCCAGACGAAGCCGACATAGTCGAGGTTTCTTATACTTCCAAGCATACGATGATACCGGTGCAACCGGTGCAACTAGCAAAGGAGCCTTATACGTTGTCTAAGACGACGTTTCCCATGCACAAAAAGCATATTATTGCATATCTACACAACCGCGCTAACGCGTAAAACCATTATTTATCGAGAATAGAAATTAATAAATACACATCACCGAACACGTGTGATACTCGCCTCCGGTGTGGCCCATACTGGGGAGGGTTGTCTCGCTTCGCGGGATGTCGTCGACTGATCCTACACCAAAGAAGGAGAACCACCCCTCCCCCCCGGCAAAGGCCTCGCCAGAGGCGAGCTGAACAATCGTCCAGCGTTCCTAAGCTATACTGTCCAAATCAACTTCGCCAAGCTCATGAGCTCGTTTCCAAAACTTGGACACGTGTCGTGAGCCTGAATCGCACAAGATAGTAACAACAGTGTGTCCTGGTCCTAGCTGTTTGGCAACTTTGTAAGCGCCTACACAGTGGACAGCGGACGAGCTCCCCAGAAAGAAGCCATCCTTATCAATCAGATGCTTTGCCATCTTCAGAGCCTGGTCGTCGGTTACTCGAATGGCGTCGTTTATTAGCAACCTTCCAGCTTCAAGGTTTTTAGTCACTCGGTTGATGCCAATCCCCTCTACCACCGTATCTACCTGGTGCCGTCTTCGAGTGCCTTCTCGCTCCTTTATATCAAACATGACCCCGTGCTTTATTTTATTGTACAGCCCGCTGCCCTGAGGGTCGGCCAGAACGGTTAACAGGTGGGGGATTCGTTCGCTCAAGTAGAGTGATACGCCCGATATGGTACCGCCGGTGCCTGCCCCGGTGACAAATGCATCTACTGAGCCATTGGTTTGGCTATATATCTCAGGGCCAGTCGTAGCATAGTGGACACGCCAGTTGGCTTCATTTTCAAACTGGTCGGCAAATAAAGCTCGGCGCGGGTCATTTGGGTCGTCGTTTATTTCTTTGGCTGCACTGCGAGCAAAGTTCACGTACTGGTTTTGATCCACTATACTTGCTGGGCGTACTTCGTGGACTACAGCACCGAGATTTTCAAGAAGCCCGACCTTTTCTCGTGAAGTGTCATCTGGAACGACAATATGGGCAGTGTATCCTTTGGCTCTGCACAACATAGCTAGAGAAATGCCAGTTGAACCAGAGGTTCCTTCAAATACGACATCTCCACAATGGGGCCGGATCAAACCTCGAGACTCAGCTTCCTGTATGATGGCAAGTGCCACTCTATCCTTCGCACTCCCAGCTGGGTTCTGCAATTCTAGTTTACCGAGGACATTGCATCCAGTGGCTTCCGACAGACTTTGGATTTTCACCATAGGGGTGTTCCCAATGAGGCCGGCAATACCATCTTTGACCTGACATTTTGTATCACCACCATGTGAGCGGGATTTTGACGACCAGTATGAAGAAATCAGGAATGTAACAGAGGCTGTTATGAGCACAGCTGCAGATATCCGGCTTCGGGCCTGATCTGTCATTCAATTGTATCGTTTAGATGCTTGGATGATTTTCTTCTCTCATTGAGAGTTAACATGCACAGGGTTAAGCTTCTTAACACATGCAAACACATTTTTGTTAGTCCCCCTACCCGATGTGATTACCCGGCCCCTGTCAAACCTGGGGTACCCGCCCTAATGAAGAAAAGAGAGAGAGAGATCCATCTTGCGCCTCCATCCTCGGAGACACACGCGCCTTGCCGGAAATAAGCGATATTTTTCTTCACACTTGTCTTGGAGTTGCCATTTTGCCTCACAAGCTCAGAAGAAAAAATTTCTACACGCTAAAAGTAAAAGCCCATTCTGTTGCTGTTACCTTACCTTAAACTGCTAATTTTATTATCAGGGGCTGACTCAAAAACTGTTCGAACAATCAAATCCTCTCGACAGTTTCAACCACCGCGAAACTTACCCTGATATTTTTCAGTTTTGCCAGTATAGTTAAAGTGCCATTTCGGTACGAATCGGAATCCCATCTTGCGTGTAAAACGTCTTATCCAGCCGGTTGCCTCCCCTCCTCTTCTTAGTCAGAAATACATCAACGCAGCGCTCTAGCCCCGCAAATTAACGGAAATAGGACGAGCTGGCCCAAGAGAGGAAAAACGAGTAGAACGCCCTTTGCAGTATTAAATCGTTAGGAAAACGACCTTCGAGATAGGTCTGAGAGAAAAGAAAGGTAATACTGAGTTTGTGCTTCTTTCACTTATTTGTATACGTCTGTGAGAGGGAGCACACATATTTAGCACCTGAGACCCTTTTTGTGAGACCCTTTTTGTGAGACTTTTTTTTGGGACTGCGAAGCTCGAGTTTATTCGTTTATTCACACTTGACTGTAAAGTGAGCAAGGAACAGAACATAAGACCCGAGATTTGTGATTGTGAATGCAGCACTGTCAAAATTAAAAATATAATATAGGAACGTTATAGTCGTATTGCAGGCGAGAAAAGGGAGACACAAGACATCTCATACTACAGAGGAAAAGCCACTCTTTTTTTTTGGAGACATCACACCTCTTAACACACAATGGCGGCAGAAGAAAGCACTACTGACCCTAGGGTCATGGTGAAAGATGAGCCTACAGACGACGTCAAGGGCGACCCTAATGACCCCTCAAAGTCATCCAAGAATAGTTTTATACGGGCGAAAGCTCGAGCTTCAAGGGCTTGCGAGATTTGCCATGCCCGAAAAGTGCGTTGCGACGTGACGGTCCACATGCCATGTACAAATTGTGTTGCCTTTGGCTGCGAATGTAAAATTCCCGAGGTCCGGCAGAGGAAAGCAAACAGAAAATCCAGCAAAAAGGGCAAGAAAGATGGCAAAGAAGATGAAGGCGAATTATCAGGCACCGAGGGCTCGACCGGTAAGAGTGCCGACGAGAAAAAGCCTAGCCTGAGCTCGCAAGATACATGGAAGAAGGTCTTGGACACTAAAATTCCAGAGTCCGGCAAAATAGCTTTCCTTGGGTCTACGTCGAATATTAATATGATTTTGGACAGTAACGTGGAGAGCGAATCTTTCTACCTGCAGGTGGTTGGAATCAATGGCGAAGGAGCTTCGAGAATCAACGAAATGGACAAAGAGGAAATTGAGATTCTGAAAATGAGGGCTGCCTTTTTGCTTCCTGCCAGAGAGCTGTGCGACGATCTGATTGAAAACTACTTTGAAAAAGTCCACCCCTTTATCCCCATCGTCAACCGTACCCAGTTCATGAGAAGATACAACGATACGTCGTCCCCGCCTTCTCTCTTGCTGGTGCAGGCAATGCTTATCGCGGGTTCGCGGGTGTGTCGAAACCCAGCTCTGCTGGATTCAGAGGGTTCGCCACGACTTGCCACACTGACGTTTTACAAACGTGCTAAGGCTCTCTTTGACTGCAATTACGAGCTGGACAGAATTGCAATGATTCAGTCTGCCATCCTCATGGGCTGGTGGTCGGACGGTCCGGAAGAAGCGACCCGTAACGTCTTCTACTGGACTCGAGTCGCCATCTCCATCGCTCAGGGGGTGGGGATGCATCGCAGCGTCGAAAAATCAAAAATGCCAGAGATTGAGAAGCGAATGTGGAAACGGATATGGTGGGGTCTATTTGTGCGGGACCGAAGCACAGCATTAGCAATGGGCCGTCCCGTCATGATAAACCTTGAAGACTCAGACGTTCCCATGATCACTCCTGAAGATTTCAACGAAGATGAGCCCGGGAAACCAAGCCCATACCCGCTCAACTCGATGCATGTACAATACTTCATTCACAATGTGCAGCTGTCCGAAATAACTGGGATGATTCTTCACCAACAGTATTCCATTGGAGCCGAAACATCTCGCCGACAGAATAAGATTCCTGACATCAGTCACTCCGATATGGCCATGGCATCCTGGATGAACAGTTTGCCACCAGAGCTGAAATACTCTGTCCGCGACCGGAAAAACCACGAGTTCTTTAAGGCGCTGCTGCATATACAGTACTATACAATGTTGTGCTTGCTACATCGTTCCAACATTGTCCACGGGCGAACAGCTAATACGCCTACAGGACAGTACCCTTCGTGGGGTATCGCGTTTCAGGCTGCCCATATGATTACCCGAATTTTGGAGAATATAAGTTTGATAAACTCGATGAGCGACTGCCCTGCAGTGGTTGTTTATAGCATTTTCTCGGCTATGATGATTTTGATATATCAGACGGAAACTCCTTCCAAGCAGGTGGTCGAGAGTGCTCAGAGTGCTCTTGCCTCGTGCATGAATTCTATGAAAGAAATAGCAAAGACCTGGGACTCTGCGTCTAAGATTCTTGCTATGGTCAATTATCTCAACTCCAACAAACGGATCAAGTCTCGGATTTTGCTGACGGAAAAGAAGTATCGAATTCAAGTTTCGTCAGATGCATCTTCCAACTTGAAGCGACCATTGGACGATGATGGATCTGACCGGCCATCAAAGCAATCAAACACATCATCGCCCCAAGACTCCTCAGAAGCTTCTCAAAGCGTCACACCTGCTGTCGAGGTTCCTCCTAACCAGCAGCAGCAGAACAATGGCCATGCTGGACCTTCTCATGCTAAGGCACAGCGTCAAGAGCTACAGCAACAACAGCAACAACAGCAGCAACAACAACAACAACAGCAGCAGCATCCACAGCAGCAACAGAAGGCACAGACAGTCGGCGGATATGGTGTTTCCCCCGAACTATTTCTTGTCAAATCTGACACTCCGCAGCCCAATTCGTTCTACGAAAACTTTCAACCCTCGCTTTTGTTTCCTGAATCAGTACGGAGCCAGTCGGTATCTACTACAGATGGGATCACTCCAAACGATGGACATGGCGTCGCCACTGGGGCATTTCAGGACTCGTTTATAACCACAACAGAGCCGTTTGGTGACATGTTTTCAGACGGCAGTACCGTGTATAAATCGTCTCCTGAAGACTCTGCTGCTGCTCCCAGTACGTTGAATATTGGCGATTGGTATCAGTTCTTGATAACAAACACTGGTGGGGCTAGTGAACGAGATGGATTTTTAGAATCTTGATGTGTGTATATTATAGTTTTGATGACAGTTTGATGGAATAATTGAGGAACCACATGCCTGTATCACACCCCATGTCCCCGGCTGCTTCGCAGTACCTGATATCGCTCTAAATGAAGCCTTTAATGCCCCCATGTTCAAAGCAGCCTGATAAAATCTTATGTACAGCGCGAATTACTAGCAAATACAAGTGTGTATATACAAAAATGGTGTTAATGGCATGCTCATCGCTTATTTTTACCTCGAGGCCGATCAACAATCTTCATACGATTGACATTCTTTCCAAATCTCGTCTTGTATCCACTCTTGGCAATGGTTCCCCAAGGCGAGACAGGAATCTTGTTACTCTTTGACTTTCCTCGTCCACCTCCCAAAGGATGGTCACATCTGTTCTGAGCCACTCCTCGTACGATAGGTCGCCATCCCAGATTTCGGGCTCGACCCGCTTTACCTAGAGAAATATGCTGATGGTCCGGGTTGCTGACCATACCAATCGTAGCGCACGCGTCCAATGCGACATACCTTTGTTCACCGCTCTGCAGACGGACAACAGCTCGTTGCTTGTCGGGAAGTTTTTCAAACAGACGACCAAACGTACCGGCAGACCGGCAGAACTTGCCGGGCCCAAGTTTGGCGACCCCGATATTGTGCACAATAGTTCCCAGAGGAATCATGCTGAGAGGTAGACAATTCCCCTTTTTAGCTGTGTGGCTTGCCAGAATACCAGGGTCGTGCTGACCTCCCATTTTATCAATAATTCGCTGAGGGATACCGTTCCTAAACGACTCGACAGTATCACCTGCTCGCAGGCCCACGCAGGCTAAAATATATGACAGTCCTCCAGTCTCATTATTCTTGATCAAGGCAATGTGGCCTGACCTATTAGGATCATGCTCTATTCTGACCACTGTGTGTTCACCTGGCTCTTGGCGGTAGAAATCAACCATTCGGATTCGTCGCTTGAATCCACCACCTCTGCCACGGACTGTAATCCGTCCTGTATTATTTCGTCCCGAATGCTTCTTTTTGGCCACTGTGAGCTGCCACACAGGTCCAGTCTTGTGCAGATAAGGGTACACCGGGTATCTCCACCACCGGAGCGAAGGAGTACGCGGTTTGTACGTTTTCATCTTCACGGCAGTTTTGAACAGTTTCAACTGGTTTTTCATTTCCTGATCCTGCTTTTCAAGCTCGTTGAGGTTCGCTTTCTGGCCAAACGGGACGAGGTTTAGACTGTCCAGCTCCTGCTGCAGTTTTGCCGACTCGGGCGCCTGCAGCCATGCTTTTGATTTGGTCTTGACCCTCGTTGGTCCGTATAACCGCGGGTCTTTCAACGGAGGAGCATCAGCGGAGTCGGATGATGCCTGTTCGGGCTGGGTCGAATACGGAGCCACCATTCCATTGCACAGCATAGACGACGTATTAGGACGTCGTACCATGCATTTTCGCAGAATATGCCCGAATGGCTGCCGGACAGGCAGTTGCTTCATGTTGGGCTAGAAGTATATGTATGGCTGGAAGATTTAAAAAAAGTGATTTTGTGTTCTAGGAGTGAAAAATAACCCAAAGCCCTCGTTTTTGAGTGGGATGAAAATTCCACGCACCAATGCCTCGTTACGCAACACACTGGCACTGAGAGAACACCGGGTAACACATGTCCAACCTGTGAGGCCCTCCTATTTGCCAGTTTTTTCACCCGTAGCACCCTTCCGAAATTCAAAACTTCTGAACAGAAGCAAAGGACCCTCTATCCACAAAACATACAACCATGCTCAGAAACATTGCTCGAACAACTGCACGGGCAGCCATTAGAGGATATGCCACATCGTCCAAAAACGTGACCACTCCGGTCCAATTGTTTGGTCTGGACGGAAGCTATGCATCGGCCTTATACACTGCTTCGGCCAAGAGCTCGAGCATTGAAGCCACTGAGAAGTCGCTCAACACGCTGAAATCCCTGTTGCAGAAGGATGAGAAGTTGTCGACTATCCTCGCTAACCCTTCTCTGTCGACCACTGAGAAAAAGGTTGTGGTAGAGGCGCTCGCTTCTGCTACTTCGGCTGATAAGATTGTCACCAACTTGCTCGAGGTGCTCAGCGAGAACAATCGATTGCCCTTAATTAGTGACGTGATTTCCAAGTTTGAGATCCTCAGCAACGCCTACCATGGTTTGGTGGAGGCTACAGTCACCAGTGCTGAGGCATTGGACTCGAAGATCTTGAGTCGCCTGGAGTCTGCTTTGTCCAAGTCGCAGTTTGTAGGCGAGGGAAAGACTCTGAAGATTACCAACAAGGTTAATCCTGATATTTTGGGAGGACTGGTTGTCGAGGTTGGCGACCGAACCGTGGATTTGAGTATCTCGTCTAAAATCGGCAGACTGAACAAGCTGCTAACCGATACTGTTTAGGTTCGTCCACTCTCGAGACCATGGGAGTCTCTAGACTATGTAGAGAGTGCAGTACATAGGTAGAACCCAATGCGATGTATTGTTATGCCATGGAAGATGTCTCCGGCGGCCCCTTCCCGGGGAGGGTTGGTTCTGCTTCGCAGAAAGTTCACGCCAAACGGTAGACTATATATAAGTGCAACTAAACGGCTTTGCAACGGAGTAGGGGGCTTCTAAACCTCGTCGACTCATTGGTCTGGTCCAGCGTTAGTCGTTTCTGCGAAGCAGAACCACCCTTCACGGAGTTGCCCCGCCGGAGGCGAGGTTACATCGTGGGAGTATTCGTTGGTAGCTATATTTCATATACAAATTGTCTACGTAACTGCGGCAAGGTGGCTTTGCTTACGCGAAGCGGAACAACCAACTCGAAAGAACAGAAGAGAGCACCCGGAGAGATGAGCAGGAAGAGACTCTTTAGAGACACAAGAATGAGTTAAAAAGGGCATAATGCCTCAATTGACAAGTTTCTTTCTAGTCACCTTCAGTTTTCATCTTGTTCATCTACGCTGCACAAAGTACCGTACCCTGATCTGATTACCTTGCATCGTATCGCACCTCTTAAGCTGCATGATCGTCTTAACTCGCAAACTTGCTCAATAATACTGTTCTTAGGCTGCATCCTGGATAATAGTAGTTGTAGTTCCACGACATATTTCACTATCATTCTTCTCATGTACAATAATACATACTAGGAAATGGACGACTCGAGCGGTGGTAGCTCGAATGAGTCAGAAACCCACCATTCCGAGGGCTTCCATGGCTCATCTGGCCACTTTGGATCCGCAGCATTAGATAGGACTTCGTACTCAGCCCTCCGCCTTTATAACGGGACAGCCCGTCAGGTTGACAAGGAGTCTCGGGTTCTTATAGTTGGACCAATTCCTCTGGACTGGCTGAAAAAGAACCGTAAGTGGGCCAAGTTAGGGCCTTCGTATCTTCACATGTTGAATTACAGTGTTGCCAGTAGATTTCTGAAAAAGGGGTCTTCCAAGACGAAAAAGTTCATAAAAACCACTATGGAGGACCATTTCGAGCGTGATGACTCCAACAATAACACTGATGAGGATGATAGCGAGGGAGAAGATGTGGAAGGTGCAGAAACTGAGATTGGGGTTGGAGCTATTGAGCGTTCGGATCATTTGCCTGCATCCTCTAGCACAGAGGAAAATCTCTATACATCTGGAAGCGACAATATTGGACCATCTGTGGCGTTAAACTCGGCTCACAGTTCTGTTAGCCCCTTACTAGACCCTCCAGAGATGTCCGTATCCTCACTGAGCCCACTCGAACCAGAAGAAATGGAAAATAGCTCGTCCGAGACTGTACGTGGCAAGCTACAGAATCAGCAGAATGGTCAGGGGGCATCAGCTTCTGGTTTACAGTCGCGAAGTCGCCCATCAGAGACCTCTTTTGATTCATTTGTAACTGCGGAGGAGTCCTTAGTTTCAGTCCCATCGGTCGAAGGTGCTGCTGCTGCTGTCGCACGCCCATCACCTTTAACAAGTCGCACGCGATTCTACTCTGCTCATACATATCACACTTCTGTAGACTCGAATGCTGATACATTCAGAGGGGCTCCTAGTACGGACACCTTGCGAGCAGATGAGGAAAACTCTGGCACTGAGCGTGACGGCGCAATCGGAGGCGACGAAAGGAGCGAAGAGGACGAAGAGGACGAGTTGGAGGAGTTGGAGCAGAGCGATGTTCTAGGTGAACTGGTATTGCCCACAAATGGCTACGACGACGAGCCTAGCACGTCGACAGAACCAAGAGCCAGAGAATATCTCAATACCATTTTGAAAAATGATTCGTTGAACCGGACACCGACTTCTGGAAGCAAGCTTAATAAGAGTAGCAATGAAAATAGGAGGTTATCGAACACGAGAAGATACGTTCAATTCTTGAACAGGAAAAGTCATACTTCATTAGGGGGCCCGGCAAATAGTATGAGGAAGCGTGACCAGCTACGCAAAAAGGGAGCTTCAATTTTCCTTTCAAGTAAGAGATTTCTAAAGGGCAAGAAGAAGGGTGAAATTCTTCTTCTCGAGAAGGTTTTAGTCATGGTAAAAGTGAGCCCTGCTAATTATATTCCGCCTGATTTCAACCAATACGAGACTATCGATACGAGAATAACTCAGCGATGGAGAGAATACATTGTGGTGGTGAGGAATAATGATAGCACAATAAACCCTGTCGTGTTACAATTCTACACGTCGCGGAATATCGCCAAAGTTGAGCACGAGCAGGCGGGGAGGCCAAAATCCAGTCTAGACCTCGTATTGAACCGGAGCTTTGGCTGTAATTTTTACTCCACGCTCGATAAGACAATTGCTCTGTGGACTAAAAATACGAAAAAGGGCCAACAAAAGGGTTCTCTCATATATATATTCCGTACGCAATCAGCCAGGTCTGCGTTACGTTGGTTTGCATTTTTTTCTGGAATAACTGGAGTCACTACTGCTCAGACCGTCAACATCAGAGTACCGGATTTGGGAGTTACTGCTGTTGTGGACCTTCCCTTTACCAAAGCAAAAGAACTGGCCGCTAAGAAAGTGGATCCGACCGTGTCATATCGTGATGTCTCAAAGTTTTATTCGGCACCTGATCATTTGGGAACTTATTTACTTAACGAGGTCATGGCTACATTGTATCAGGTTGATACTTTCAAAGACTATATTGAGGATAACTGGAAGAAAAAGTTCAAAGTGGGTTTTGCTTGGAAGCGATACGATCGCTTGGAATGGCTCTTGGATATTGGCGAGTCGGAGCTTCATTCTTTCTGGAGCATGGATCAAAGTCATGATATTGAATTAAGACCCAAGCTATCTGCCAGCCTACCAGTCATTTTGGAAGATGGCAGACGGATGGACGAACCCATCGCCATTGAAGGTTTTATTAGCCGGATAACCAATTTGGGCAATGCTACCAAGGCCAAGGCATTTTCTAAAAGAACTTATGTTCACAGCCACAACAACTTGCTATTTTATACGAGACCCATGCGAGCCATTCCTCCTCCTCCGGGTGTGGACCTGGGTGATGTCGGTGCGGAACACGAAGAACGACTGAAACAGCTTGCTCAGCGAATACCACAAATATACGAAGTGGCCCCGTTTCGGGTTGACGCGGTCACTGGAGAAGTAGAATGGCTGAAGGAGGGACTTTCCGCAGCATCTGTTGAAAAGCATGACAAAGCTGCTCTTTACGAGATGCAGCGTAGGGTTGCAATGGTTGAGAGGTCCGATGGGTTCATAGATATGCTTGATATTAAAGAAGTGAGGCCCTCAACCGAGATGTACCAGCATGATGGCATTATTGATTACAGAGATGTGGGTGACGATGAGTTCGATATTGAATTTAACTCGGGAGAAGTTCTTCATCTTCGGGCCCATAACAAAGGAACCAGAGATGTTTGGATACAACAGCTGAACCAACTTTGCCAGTACTGGAAAGCCAGGAAGAAGCAGGACATCAAACGACTTTCTGAAGTTAGGGAATCAAACGTTGAAAGCTTGCATGTCGACGAGGATGCCGAGACATACATTGGGGAAACTATCACTAAATGGGAGGCGGATCGCAGTTTGGCAGACTCGTTTGCCTATAATGTGAGTTTGAAGTCCTGGAGTCACAGTGTTCAAATGAGTGGACAGGTGTTTTATAAAGGCAACCTACACTCTAGTTTCCATGCATATTATGCGGTCTTATACCACGACGATTTGGTTTTATTTACCCCATTTCTTCGTGGCGTGCGAGGAGGAATTAAACCACAAGTGAACTATAGACGGGTACAGACCATTCCTTTAGCGGATTCATACGTGTTTTCAGGGCCGATTACCAGTGGAGATCTTTTAAACCGGGACAGGTGGTTTGATCAAGAGAATCCGGGGCATCATGCTTTGCCTCGAATATATCCTGACGGTTGGAGATCGGCTGAGGATGAGACCATGCGGTGTTTTGTATTATGGATGGCCAAGAAAAGAGCGCTTCTCAAAGTGAACCTCAAAGGGAAGTCATCAACCAGATTTGTAAACAGGCTTGGGGTTGGCGGAAAATCTTTGGTGTTCATGACTAGGTCACGCCAGGAACGAGATTTGTGGGTTTCAGCTCTGAATTCTGTCATTGGCAATGTCTCCCCAGAATACGACGATATCAATGTTTTCTAGAAATATTTTTAATATGTATCCTATATCATTTTCATTTTCATTTTCATCGTTCAGTTCTTTATATTTTATATAGTGGCATATCATATATAAAGCAATGTTGTGAGTTCTACGAAGCAGAGCGAACCCTCCAAGAGGTAACCCCGCCGGAGGCGATGTTTGCATGACATTTCATCAAGGATCAAGCAAGATACTGGTACTTTCCACTCTCCACTCTTTGCAGATAGTCCTTGTCAATCAAGGAATCAATGCATTTCTTAATTTCGGGAACTTTGGGAGTAAATCTTTTCTTCGATTGGTCCATTACCTCCTGTACCAGATGAACGTGCCGTAGCGTCTTCCTAGCCTTCATAATTCGTACTATCACAGCCTGCAAAAACATCTTTCGATCCTCTTCAATATGCTTCTGGGTCTCCTCTGTATCTTGTTTCAGATCTGCCTTCAAGGGCAGATTGAGGTTGATGCGAACCTTTTTATTCTTGAAATCATAGTTCAGAGTATACGCTGGCTTAGAGTTGACAGTCGTCTCCGTCAGAACTCTTGCTTTCAAGAGAAACGACAATGAGCCAGATAACAGGTCGGGCTGAAGAGCTGTGATTTCCTGCAGCTGATCAAATGTATAAGTATCTTCGGTATTGTAGGATAGTAGAATGGCCATCTGGTAGGCAGACAGCTGGAAAATATAGCCAGTCTTGGAAGACTTGGCAAAGTTAGCTTTGACTTCACCTTTAGAGAAATTCCACAGCCATTGGAGCTTGCGTCCTGAATGCTTCCCACCATAAAAAACATGAAACTTTTCAAATGTCTTCTGCAGCTGCGGGGGTAGATTGAAATCTGACTTAGATTTGGGGAGGGGCCAGAAACTCTCGGCAAAGATGAAAGCAGAAAAATCGGTATCTGACTTCTCCAGCGTTGCCTTGAATTGAGTCTGCATCTCTGCCGAAGTAGCCATATCCTGGAACATCCTCTGCAGTTTATTAGTGTATTCAAATCCGCAGGCCTCTTTGAGTTTGGCGACCATGCTAGTCTCAGCGTCCTCCGATGCAGATGTACCGTAGACCAGGCGCTTGGATAGGAGACGTGAGTAGTATTTTTCAAACACGTCTTTTTCGTCTATGTATTGGAAGACGCGCATTATTCCGTTGAACCTGGATTCAATGTCTGATTCTTGAGCGTTCTTGGCAGACTTTTTGAGAAGGGCGTCACAGTATTTGGCCAGCAGCTCCGGTGTCCTCGAGTCTCTCGACTTGGACCCGGGAGGTTTGGATATAGCGTTGGCATTGATGAATGCTCTGCAACCACTGTCCAGCGACTGGACGAGCTCAGTATTGTTCTCAAACGCAGTCCGCACAGTCTCTTTGTATTTGGTGTGTACCGACAGTAATGTATCAACATATGCCCGTGGATCTACAGCCTGATTCTCTGACTCAGATATCAGTTTTTCGACCGCCAGCAAGCCCTGCTTTCTGATATAGTCCTCGAGTATCTGCTGGATTGGATCGAGACCGCCTGTTATCCTCGACAGGAGGATATACATTTTGTGAAAGTCGGCTTCTCGGTCTTCGCTAAGAAGCACCACAAACTCGTCCTGCATGGCCGTGGCATGGTCTGCTATCAGAACCTGGTCGCACGTCTCCATGAGCCGTTTTTCGGTGTTTTCATGCAGGTACATCTGGACTCGCGCGGCCTCCTCGTTTATTCGAACAGCAGCCTTCTTCATGTAGTCCACCACACTATTACTTGCCAGGAACATGGCAGACTCTTGCCGGTAGAAAATCTCGGTTGCAGCAAGGAAGGGAACCTCAAACGAGTCGTGGTACACAACGATGCTCGGCCGTTTGGTGTTGGCTTCGTCTAATCCCAGAGACACAAACGACTGTATGACTTTTTTCACAGTACCGGAGTTAATTGTCTCTCCGTTTCTCTGTTTTTCTATCTCCTGCAGCACTGCATTAACCAGTCGGTCCTGCATGTGGTCAAACAAGTCTCGTTTCCACCGTACCAAACACAGCGTATTCACCTCGTAGATATGCTTCCTGCCCTCCTCGCGCTCTCTTTTGACCCAATGGCGGTTCACGTACTCAAAAATATGGTTCAAATAACGGGCTCCTATGGTGTATCTGTCCCACGACTTGATGTATTGCTGCAGTAACGCATCGCCGGAGAACTCGCTTGCCTCTCGAAGCAAGTTTCCGAGGTGATTCTGCAGATACTCTTCGAGGTTTCTATATAGATCAGCTCCTAGCAGCTGAGCGCCTTGTCGCATGACGGCGCCACCGGTTCGCGGTCCTGACGGGGTTTGGTGCGCGATGCAAAAATTGTGAATCGCCGTGTAGATGCTCATATACATAGTAGGGCTGAGGCCACCTTTAGAGAGGTCTTCGACCAAGATTTTGTCGAGTCCATCCTGGATGTAATTCCACGTGGCCGGCAGGTCATCTGCCCGAGGCAGCGGTGGAGTCTGAGTGCCTGAATTCATTTGCGAAATGTATCACTCACAAACGGGCGGCGTTTTTATGTGAGAATCTCAAATATTATGGTTTGCTTGAGTGAAGCAGGTAGACCTAAACGTTATTAGCAATCAGAGAACTCAGGTTTAGGTAAATAGACTCTATGCGTCGTTTGACTGTTTCTCTAATGAATTCTATGAGACGAGACAATGCCAAACAACAGGAACCACGCTTTGCTGTTGTTATGGCTTACCCAAGTGATCTCTTTACGATGGATGGGTTGTGAGAAATACGGGAGGAATTGTCGCGTGGGACATGAAAAATGGGGGAGGATTCGGTCGATCGCCCTTTTGATTTCATGCCTGGGGATCAACTAAGATACATATGGTGGTATGCTCGCCTCCGGCGGGGCCTTTCCAAGGAGGATGGTCCTGCTTCGCAGGATCTTAGAACAGCGTTGAGCTCATTGTGGTTTATTCTCACCACTTTAACAGACGAATAACTATCATGCTTGCGAACACAGACACAATCTGAGTTGCGACTACCATGATATAGAATGGGAAGACAGAGTGGAAACGTATAATAAATAAGTAGACTAGTTCCATCTCTAGAACAGTTTAAAATATATATATTTTTTTACCTAATGTAATGTGGCCGTTTGCAACTAGTATATGGATCAATTACTGCTCACGAAGCCTGCTTCGAAGAAGTCAAGTCAACTCTGCGAAGCAGAGCTACGGGGTCTGGGGCACGCCCCAGCAGCCCGGTTAAAAAAGGGTTATACGTCGACTAGTTCGATCTCTATATGCTGTGTAAACAAAGTATGTGTCTGGGTTTTTCTACCCAGACACTCTCTCGACCAGCCTGAAAATACTGATAGTAAAAGTGGCAACCCACATTACCAATACCATAAATAAAAATGCAGCCAAGCCCCGCTGCCGAGCGCAAATAGGTTCATTGTAAGCAACACCTGTAGGCGAGCTGGACGAGCCAGTGTCCACCCAACAGGTCCAGGTCACGTCGAACAAGGTATTAAATGTCAAGGACAGGTTGGCGGAGGAAAAGATAATAAATAGCAAATCGAGCATGATCAGCCTCATTTTGGCCTTGGGTTCTCGAAGCCCAATAGGTTTACCCGAATATTCATCGTAGGTAATGTACACCAAGTAAACCAGAGCGGTGGTCTGTACGACCACTGCCATGATTGTGGACGGCTGCTGTGCAATAGGACTGGGGGATGCTAATCGCGAGTGCACGTAAACTGAGCAGGCCAGCGCCAGCGCGATAACAGACAGGGCAAATATTATGGCTCGCAATGTGAGCGGGACGTATGGGTTGTTGAGCAGGATGAAGTTCAACCGCGGTTTCCACACCTCCCTAGACTCTTCCGTCATGAAATACCGTGCTTTGGACAAATTCATCGGCTCGTGTGAGCACTGGTCCCTTTTCTGATTTTTGCGAGTTCTGCTTTTCGGATTCTGCGCTGCTCCCCTGGTGTCTCCGATCCAGGCCCCCGACAAGTCCTGAGAATCAAGGGCCTTTTCGTCTATGTAGCCCTCACTGACCGAGACTTCCTGTGCACCAGTTATCGCTAAGAAAGAGTTCCACCGGCTCGACCGGGTCATAACTCTACTATGCTCGTAATGACGACCCCCAAACTCGGTATCGTCCCCTTCAAATTCATCATTGTTGTCTCCTGGAAGTGTGCTATCTCCAGAAGTGTGAGGCGTGCGGGACATACGGAGAGTAGGCACTCCTCCTCCTGCTCCTGAAGCAGTGGTAGTTTGCATGTCTTCCAAAGGAATGCCAGCCACATCCCGAGTACTTGAATTGTGTATATTTATGTTTTGCGGGCTTGAATCTAGTTCTGCACCCATAAAACCTCTTTCATTGACAGCCGAGGTAGGAGTGGTTTGAAAGTAGGCGGGAATGGCTCGCCGATTAGCACGGAAGGTGTGACTCGGGGCTGCTGCAAACACTGGAGTCGGCCGGGCTACCAAGTGATACACGCTTTTTTGACTATCTTCCGAATTGCCGGCCAATACAGGGCTGGGATAACCAGCTGATGAGGAAGATGGCATAGTTTGGGTCCCTCAGGATAGAAATCAAATCCTATGACGGTCCGGTTATAACAAGCTGGACGATAATTTGCGGTTCAAATAGACTAGCATATTTTCAAGTGAACCCTTGTTAAAAGGCAGGGATTAAGGAAAAAAAAAAACAAAGCTTCCACAAATGGTTATCCGATAAAATGCGAAAAAGACCCTTAAAAGCCTGACATACAATCGTATTATCTGCAATGTTATACAGATAAATATGGGAGAGGTGGGGTGCGGTGATGCATACTATGAGTTCCAACACACTGATAATTATCTTGGAGGCGTACCGTAGAATTTGAACTTTTCTGAACATTTTTAAAGTTGCCGACCATAGAAAACGGGGATCTTGGGGTTATTCGTGACAAGAACCGACTTAATTACTGCTGGATCTCCACTCCCCGATGCGTCTCATAGTACTCCCGCTGTCGGTCAAAAGATCGATGGTGTACTGCCAGTCAAACACGTTGCCTGCCGCCCGAAGTCAGCCTCGAATAGATGAAAGACTGGTTAAGCGAGCCACCAATGTATGGGATAACTTTGCCAAATCGGAGACTAAGTGGAAACAAAAGATTGTATCGTGGGCGAATGTCGCAATGGAGAGAATCCCATACGATGAGTGGAGTCTGAAAACGATCCCGGGTCGATCTGCTATTTTGCGTCGGTTAAAACAGCAGAGCGAGGAGGAAAAGGGAAAAGTGCAGCATGTCTCTGCCACCGAGATGGCTTCCAACGACCTAAGTCACCACGATCTCGAGGCAATTCCTGTGCTGTATCCTGCCAGTGTCATGACAGCAAAGAGCGTAGCTTCTCGACTGCAGAAGCTGGGATCTGACGGAGCATCTTACCACTCAAAGTACTTTTGGCTCAGTGCCATTGGTGCTCCCCTCACTCTGCCTGTGGCTCTGATACCGGTGATTCCCAATATTCCGGGGTTCTACCTGCTGTACAGAGCCTGGTCGCATTGGAGAGCTTTAGACGGAGCAAAGCATCTCAGGTACTTGACCGAGGGGAACCATTTGAATCTCGAGAGCCTAGGGAAGCTCGATGATATGTATAAAAGACTGCTGGCAGGGAAAATTGAGAAATCTGGAGACGAAAATGAAAATGAAAATGAAAATGAAAACACTACGGTGCACAGCTCCGATGACAGCTTGATCCTGGAGGAAAAGGATATTGACGAGCTGGTCGAGATAATTGATGCGAAAGAAATGGCTGGAGAGCTGCATAGAGCCATAAGGCAAGTCAAAAGGGGTTTGAAGGAGTAGCGAACCATTTTTTAATTGTATATACAACGTAGACATGCCTCCAGCGGGCCCTGCCGGGGAGGTGTGGTTCTGCTTCTCAGAAAAAAAATACATATTTGCATTTCAAGCTATGGACGACAATTCCTGCGGGTCTATTCTCTTATAACGCAGGTTGGAGACGAATTCGTACACTAACTATATTGCATTATTTAATTGCATAACGTTATAACTTGGTTA
This sequence comes from Spencermartinsiella europaea, assembly GCA_030579595.1. Lineage (NCBI taxonomy): Eukaryota > Fungi > Ascomycota > Dipodascomycetes > Dipodascales > Trichomonascaceae > Spencermartinsiella > Spencermartinsiella europaea. The sequence goes on from JAKTRG010000001.1 coordinate 1,204,116, forward strand.
TATATATTTGTATTTCAAGCGAAGGCGACAAGTGGGTAAAACACAGACAACCTCTGCGAGTAAGAGCCATACCTCCCCCGACCAACGTTCAGGCGTCCAGAGGCTGAATATGAGGCAAAGGACCTGCAGGGGTAATACCAAACGGGTTGTAACTCAGATGGCTCTTGGTGTAGTGCAGCTTGATGTGGTCAAAGTTGGTCGTATCCTTGAACGCAGGATGGTTCCAATACAGGTTTCGCAGCCACTTGTGAAGATTGGGGTAATCGTATCGGATCATTCCTATATTGCACTTGAAATGTTGGACGTAGACTGGGTCAAACCGGATAATGGTGGTGAATAACCTGATGTCGATTTCAGTTAGTTGCTTGCCCAACACATATGGACCGTCGTGATCCCCAATCACCTTTTCGATTTTGTCCAAACTCTTAAAAAGATCCTGCACGCACTCGTCGTAGGCCTTCTGCGTGGTTGCAAATCCAGTACGATACACGCCATTATTGATACCAGGATATGTCCATGAATTGAGATCGTCGATCTCAGCCCTCAACGCTTCTGGATACAGGTCAATGTCTCGGTACTTCGGATCGATGAGTTCGTCAAATTCGTGGTAGAACATTCGAATGATTTCTGCAGACTCATTGTTTACAATGGTGTTGAGCTTCTTGTCCCACAGCACAGGGACGGTGAACCTGGCACTGTAATCAGGATCAGCTTTGAAATAGATCTCTCGAATTCTCTCAGCGTGGTTTACTGTGTCAAGGGTTGCACCAGGAACCTTCTCGGGCGTGGTAAAACGCCAACCGTCGTTGTCAAGAAAATGGTCCACGACATTGACCGAGATAATGTCTTCCAATCCTTTGAGTTTGCGAGTGATTAAAGTCCGGTGGGCCCAGGGGCAGGCCAGCGACACATACAGATGGTATCTATCCTTTTCTGGCTGAAATTTGCTTCCTGGTTCGTTGGATATAAACTCTCTGAAGCTCGACTGGTTAGCTTTTGTTGGTTTTTGTTTTTGTTCTTTCTCTTGAAAATCAGATTGAGTTCCAACAAAGAAGTTATCAGGAATCGCTTCTATGACATACAGTTTGGCGTTTGAAGTGACCACCGGTTTCCTTTCCTGACCATGCTTGCTAGTTAGATATTATTATTTTCATTTTCTTCCGCCAGCATTTTCTTGTAGAGTATAGGAAGCCAGGACTTACAGTAGCCATTGTTAGGGTGTGGCAAAGTGGAATGCCTTGCGGTATCCGTATTAATTTAGTTAGCAACAAAATCCTTTCAAGAAGTAACTCTGCGGGATGATAGTTTCACTAAGTCTGTGCAGTCAATGCCTCGTCGATAGATTTTTTGTTAATAAATTGTTTACGCTCAGACGGTGATTTGATCCCTTAAATATCCTTTGGCCAAGAGCTATGACATAAGTTGTAGTAAGAAACGATGAATGCTCTCAGTTAACCATTAGCAATGCCTTATAAATATACGTTGCGAGGCGATCAGTTTCTTCATTTGAGCTGCTGCTAATGACAGGCTTTCCGTCTGCAGATCGCATGGAAACTTTAAACTTTGGAACGCTCAATTGGCAATTGGCAGGCCAGTGACAACCCAACCATATAAGAAGTGTACACAGAACCTGAACACCATTGGCTATTTTCATGCTGTGATTCTGATATTGTAACCCTGCTGTGCTGTTTTTTATTTTGATATTTAGCAGATATACTGCAATAACTCACATCGTAAATACGACGGGTCCTGCATAACAGCCCTGAAGTCCCACGGCGTTGCTCAGCCGTTTACTGGTGCGTGCTATGGCATGCCCGCACGCACTGGCACTGTCTTTGACCGTTTGACAATAAATCACAACCAAATAACGAACCAAATCGAACGAATAACCAGAACAGCGATGCGCCCAATCCGTCTTTAACTGTATTTGCATAGTTTATTGTCTCTCGTAGCTATGCTGTAACTACATTTTTACTGTCTCTCGTTGCTATGCTGTAACATTTTTATGTGCCACTCAGCTATATGTTAGATAGCATTAGAATGAGCTTGCTCCGTAGATTGCCATAAAAAAAAAAGCTCAGGCCGAGTAATAACTATAACTGTGATACCTTGCTCGAACTTGGAAGTATTACACACCATCGCCTGATCCTGCGAAGCGGGAATATACACACCTTTCTACAAGGTCCCAATCGACTCCTCCGTCTCCGTCTACATCTCCATCTCCAGCCTGACGTTCTAACTTCCTTTGACCTCTGTACCCCACACCCCACGAAGAGGAGGTCCACAGCAGAAGTAGCGCTCGTTTTCGTACCTTCTTCTAGAAGATTCGACTGCGTTATTTTAAAGTGAGTTTGCCCGAAAAAAAAACCGCTTCAATACCTGAGAATCAGAGAAGGAAGCATCTTGTCAATTTTCACGCAAAAAAGCCTGCTCCTTCTCTCTCTTCTAAGAAACCTTATCTCTTTTCACTGCTTTCTGCCTAGGTCACAACACAACCCTAACCACCCACACATTGTATCGACCCACTGTAAAATTATTCGTTTTGCATGGAACGTTCCTTTGGATAATTTGAGTTTCTAGCCTGGATATTGCACCCATACACAACCAACCCATTTTCTTGTGGTTAGACGACACTACTTTTTAAAAAGACATTAACTTCTCAAGATTTAGAAATATCCTGGATAAGGCCGTTTGGAGCTATAAGTGAAAAAAAAAGACCCTCTCATACAGAAACTGTATAAAAATACGCACTCAGCCATAGTCCCAAAGGAGATCCTACATTGGAGAATCTGTCTGCTTTTCATGAACGTGCTCGCGTTCTAGGGTTGTCTTTTTTTTCCGCTTCTGCACGCGCAGTGATATATATACTACAAACCAGACTGCTGCGTTTCAACCAGTTACGTTTGGTTGTTGACCACTCCCCACCATGCGCTCTCGCTGGGCCTTCATCAGACAGGTGACAATAATAGCCATTGTATTTTTCACCTTGGTGACAGCTCGCTGGGCAGATGGAATAGCTGATTGGGCCGATCGTAACAATGGCAATAAACATCATGACGACGAACAAGCGTATGGCCCCATAGTCGCCGGAAGTTCTCAGGTTTCATCTGTTCTGCCCATTCCGCAGCATCAACAAGGAAATTTGAACAGAAACGGCCTGGCACCACCTGCAGTGGCAACACAGGAAGAACAGAGCTCAGACCTGAGCCGCCATCTGCAACCTCGATCACTGGATCAATGGCAGCTGACAGATGTGCTCGTTATAGGCACTATAGACGGCTCACTGCATGCCCGAGATAGAAAAACTGGCATGGAAATGTGGACTATCCCGGGAGAAAGGCCGCTCGTCAAAGTTAGTTCCAAAGGGACCACCGAGAGAGACTCGGATGTGACATGGATCGTCGAACCTGTCGGGGACGGAGCACTGTATTATTTCAAGCCCTCTACGGGACTTAAAAAGCTTTCAGTAAGCATTCGAGAACTCATAGCGGGGAGCCCGTTTTCGATCACTGGAGATGACCGAACGTATACAGGCAGTACGCAGACGACGCTGTACACCATAAATGCCTCGAGTGGCGAGATTCTTAAGGTATATGGGGCCGCAAAAACGGGTTTAGGAAAGGCTGAATGCAGGCCCAAGAATTTGTACATGGATTTTGAAGAAGAAGAAGATGAATATCTGGTGGAGGATAACGGAATCTTTAAAATTGGTAGAACGGGTACGTATGATTGATTTCACCTGAAGCCAGGGAGAAGCCAACTGGACAGCTGCTGGGGCCAGCCCCAGCTCCAGACCCCGTAGCTCTGCTTCGCAGGGAGGAAGATATTAACCGCTGTCTTCGGCAAACAACAAGCTGCTCTCCTTCGAGAGTGCAGTTAGTTGGAAGAGAATGTCCCATAATCTAACAAGACTACTTTTTGGAGATTGAGAGTAAAAATGGCGACCCCAGCTGGACCGTTTCTTACTCAACATGGGGCCCCAACAATGTCAATGGAGACTTGGCTGCCCAGCATCTCGTGTCTCTCGATAATCTATACGTGGTAGCCTTTTATGATGGGTCTATCGTAGGGGCATCTGCTGAATTGCAGAACAAGGCTCGATGGGCATATCCCATGGCGTACGACACCTCTTCTGCTGTCGTCAACGTATTCGATCTGCTGCGATCCACCGGGCGTTCGGAATCAGAGCCTTTGGTTCTTCTTCCGCAGCCTCAATATATGGCGTATGATTTCGATATCGAAAAGTTGGGTACTTACGTTGGCTTAACATCTGACGGTCAATGGTTTGCTCTATCCGGCAAATCTTTCCCCTCTATGGTGCACAACGCTCCGGTTGCACCATGGTGCCTGGGAAACAAAAAGAAAGAAAGCATCACAGAAGAACAGTTGTACACGTCTCTTGTAGGAGTCCATAGGATTGAAGACGGAAGAGCTGTCACCGAGAAGCAGTCCCAAATTTTAGCATTGCCCGTTCCAAGCAGTTCTCCCTTGGCTATTGGCCCTCCCACAGATTACCGTCGTGTTCGGCCCGCCGTTCAAACCCGACCAAACCTTGAACATGATCCCTACGGACATGGTTCAGTATACGGACCCCTGCCCCCTCCACCTCCACCCTCCAGGCTTTCTTCTTGGTGGAAAATTGTCGGCCGCCTCATTGAAAATGTCATAAGCGTTCTTCTGCTGATAGTACTCATTGTCGTGGGTTCGAGGATGGGGTGGCTGCCTCAGTTAGTTGAACTATTGGAATCAATCATCATCCGGAGCAGAAGGTCTGGCGATGAGTTAGCAAAGCTGGGGGTGAAGGTTGGAATAGAGCCAGTTAGCCAGCCCTTGGTGGTCGAGAAAGAAACAGTGTCAGATGCTGAAAAATTCAGTGGGGACGTCACCACGAACACAAAGGAGATTGGTGAAGAGGACATGATTAAAACAGTTCCAGTGCTTGTGACCGAAAGTAATCGATCGCGAGAGCCTATTAATGAACCTGCTGTTGTTAAAGTGACCTCCTCCTCAAAGGGAGGCATCATTGTGGATACACCGCCAGCGGTAACAGCCGGAAGTGAAATTCCACATGTTACTATAGTTGAACCAGAACCCAAGGCTAGCGATACTGCTGCAACTGCTGCTCCAAAGAAAAGGAAGAGAGGTAGTCGCGGTGGACGTAAAAACAAGGCTGATAAAGAAAAGAACTCAGAGGCATCACTACTTCAGTCTGGAAACAACGCTGACGGTAACGTTTCTGAGGGTTCAAATGGACCTTTGGCGACTGGGTTGATTAACGATGGAGAAGATGCCACTGCTCATCTTGGTGGATTGCAGAGTAATGGCATGAGCATCCTGTCCAAAGAACCAATCGGATATGGCAGCCACGGCACTATGGTCTACAGAGGTACATTTGAGAACAGGGAAGTGGCGATAAAACGAGTACTTTTGTCGTTCTACGACATCGCTTCACAGGAAGTTGCATTGCTCCAAGAGAGTGACGACCATGCCAATGTTATTCGTTACTACAGAATGTGCCGGGAGGATGAATTTTTGTACATTGCACTGGAGTTGTGCCCTGGCTCGCTTCACGATATCATCGAACGGCCCCACGAGCCGCGTTTTGAGGCCCTGCTGCCAAAGATGAACCCCATTCAGGTGTTATATCAGATTGCAAGTGGTCTGAACCATTTGCATTCTTTGAAGATTGTACATCGAGATATCAAGCCGCAGAACATCTTAGTTGCTCCGCCAAAAATAATCCACACCCGAGGTGCGGATGGTCAGGTGAAAGAAACATTAGGACCGATTCGAATGTTGATTTCAGATTTTGGATTATGCAAAAAGCTTGAAGGCGAGCAAACTAGCTTTAGGGCCACCACGGCGCAGGCTGCTGGGACCACTGGCTGGACTGCCCCTGAGATTATTTTAGCTCGTAGACCGAGTGGTGGTAGCAACGGATCCTCGTCGTCTGCCGCCAGTCCAGACATCATGGAGTATTCTGAGAACCGCAGGCTGACGAGAGCGGTTGATATTTTCTCTCTGGGATGCGTTTTCTATTATACGCTGACAAATGGCCAGCACCCCTTCGGATCCGACACTAAGCGGGATGGCAATGTCGAGGAGAACAATTACAGCTTAGAGGAATTGGACGATTTTCAAGTCGCCAACAACCCGGAAGCACGAGATCTGATTAGCAGGATGATTTCTCATGACCCACGAGAGCGGCCAGAGGCAAGTGCTGTCCTAATTCATCCTTTTTTCTGGTCTCCTCAGAAAAAGCTTGATTTCCTTCTTAAGGTTTCGGATCGGTTTGAAGCTGACACTCGAGAAGACTATAGCGAGCTGCTCACGAGGTTGGAGACCCTGGCTCCGCAAGTTGTGGGTGTTGACTGGCATTTAGCACTTGATAAGTCATTTGTTGATAATCTGGGAAAGTACCGAAAGTACCATGGCGACCGTATTATCGATCTTCTACGAGCCATGAGAAACAAATGCCACCATTTTAATGATTTACCGCCTGGGTTACAAAAGACGATGGGGCCTATACCCGAGGGCTATTTATTATATTTTACGAGACGATTTCCTCATCTGCTCATGGCGGTGTATGGTTTTGCGAAACTGCATTTGAGTGAAGAGGTAGGATTTCGGAATTATTTTTATCCAGAGGAGCATTAGCATTATAGCATACATTGGCATTTTATTGCCTAACTTATATATGAAAAGAGAATTATATTTCTGATATGAACCTTGAAGTTTTAACCTGCCTCTCGCGGCCTCGCTGTAGCGTTTTATGTTCAGTCCCAACGGGCAGACTGAGCCACACGATAATTTAATCCTGCATATACCAACTGTAGAGCACCAAAAACTCGTTCTACATCAAATCTGTTAACAACTATCTATTTATTTCTTTCACAATGCCAAGAAGTAACAGAGAAATACTTACGCGAGGAGACAACATTTATGCTCGAAAAAAACAGAGGCATGGCGTTGAAGAGGTCAAGTTCGACCAAGATGCTAGAAAGTACGTTGGCCATTTGTTAAGCTTTTTTGAATTGATCTGACCAGGGAATATTTGACTGGATTCCATAAGAGAAAACTAGAGAGAAAGGAGCATGCAGCAGAGAAGGCAAAGGAGATTGCCCATCAAGAAAAGCTGGAAGAGAGAAAACGACTCCGAGAGGAACGCAAACATGCCGTCGCAGCTGATCTTAAGAGATTTCAAGATGCGATGAAAGATATCCAGTATGGAGTGGAAGAGAGCGATGAAGAAGTAGAAAAGGATAAGAAAGCGACCAGAAAGAGGAAGGCACCAAACGCTGATAGTGGAGACAGTGGTTCAGAATACAGTGATTGGGAGGGCATCGAAAATGGACATTCCAACGGGATCCTCCGCAAAAGAGACCTGTATGAAGATGAAGACGGTATCACCACTGTGACAGTCGAGGATCTAGATACCGAAGAGGCTAATGAGAGTCACCTTGATACATATGTGGATTTAAGCAGGACCGAAGAGGTGCTGAAGGAGAGTCTGACGCGAGCTCGATATGCGGGAAAGATGATGGAGAATGAGTCTCAGCAGAAGCAAAAGAAAAAGAAGTTTAGATATTTGAATAAGACGGAGAGAAAGCAAAATGTAAGGAAAGAGAGACAAAGGAACAAGGAAAAGAGGACCAGAGCTACTGGGCGAAAATAGGCTCATCTAATGGCGGGACCCTCGATTGTACATATTACACCTTCACAAGTACTGAATCAGAGACTGAAGAGGGGTGTCTTTTCAGCAAATGACGTTTAGTTAATTATTTTATATACGCCCAATTACGACTGTCTTACGACTTTCCTACTATTAAGGTCATACAAATGGCCTGTTCTCTACTAATCGATCCTCAGCTCTGTAAGAGGCAACGAGTTCGGCTTGGGCGCCGTATCCTTAATATTTCGAACCCATTCACTCTCTAACCGGAAGAAAATCCACACCCAACGCCTGAATATCTCAAGTATTTCTAATGCAAAGAGCCCAGATTCATAGTCAGCCAGGTGATACCAATGGGAAGAAAGTTTCAAGCTCCACGTGAAACGTAATGTGTAGTCAACTGCAATAGCCAAATAGTACCAATATCTGTCGCCAAAGTACAAGACGGACCTGAGACCGCCGTGACGTAACGCTGCCTTTGACTTTAAGAGATTTAAATCCCAGTCGAAACAAACGTCCCAAACAAAGCTGTAGGTCGAATTTATCAATATCGCAATAACCCATACATTCCATATGAACTGGCCACTAAAGTAAGTCGCGTCGTCCTCGGAAAACTTTCGCTGAAGGGCAGAGAGCAGAATTACGGGGATAGATGATGCATATTTGCCCAGATTGAAAAGATGCAGAGTCTGACCAGTGCGCTTATAGTCAAGAAGGCACTGCCTGAGACGAATCAAAAATGGGATCATCGAAACCACCGGAACCAGAAGCTCGCCTCCGCAAGTTCTGTCTGGCAGGGCCAAACAAGATTTGCCAGACAGCAAAGCACAGCCCATTATGGCCTCATCCACCAAAACCTTAGAGTAGGAAGTAAGGACATCTGCTAGTAATATGTCGCAAAGCCTATTCTCAGCATCCAGTCCTCCTAAAGACACTCTTTTCAATATTGATAAGACGCGACGCCGGCCATTATGATGGAAACCGTGACCTGGGTACAGAAATACTGCAATTGTCACCACAAATGTACACCAAGGCAGGAAATCAAGTGCTTGGAGAGGCAGCGAAACATCGCCTAACGACTCATACCCTCGAAGTTGCAACCAATAGACCAGTATGCTGAACACAAACATGGCACTCAAACCTGATGCAAACATATAGACAGACTCATAAAGAGATCTCCCGGTCTGATACCTGAGCATGTAACCCAGATCCACATGCACTCGTTCAAGGACCTGGGTGTTAATTCCCCATCCCCAAACGCCTATTAGTATCTCAAAGCATATCCGGTAAGGCAATGGGAATAATATATCAAAACTGTGTCTTATAGGCGTTTCTGATTCCATAAGGATTTATGAAGGTCAATATGCACCCACTCCAGTTGAACAAAAATAGGGCAAACCTATCCGAATCTATATGCAAATAATAAATAAATAAAAACGGGCTAGGTCTGCCTAAACACTCTTCTTTGAGATGGAGCGCGAGATCGATCTTAGCATATACTAAAGAACACGTTCCAACACGTCAAGCCCACCCTCAGGATTAAATGCGATGGTAATTAAAACAAAAATTTCGCGCCGCTCACCGGTTTGCACAAGCTGCGCAAATAGAGTTAATTGGATCAAAGCAACTCGTTATGAAGTACTACTATGAGTGAGCTACGTAGCGAAATATATACTCGAAAGGAGGAAGTTGTAAAGTAGAAATGATCAGCGGCAACCACCTAACCACACAATCATACAGCTAAGATTATAAGAAATTTATAAAAAAAACTCACTGAATCATCGTGAAATATTTTATTAGCTCTCTCGTTATTATTACTACATATATTAAGTACTGGCCCACCAGTCAGCAAATTAGTTATACCTACTGGTTAGTTTCGAACCAAACCAAAAATGGGCTCGGTCTCATACAGAATTGCTCAGAACAATTGTTATTAATCCTCCGTATACACTTGATCCAGTATTCTGAATAAAGGAATATACTCATGATTAGCATGGTGTAGCATCATTGACTTAAACTATAGACTTTAAATATAGTTATACTACTTACACAGTCTCTCGTTAGATGGGGCATTCTTTTTCAGACTCTTATCATAATTGAATGAAAACGTATCAGAGATTCCGTGTGTTTGGCTTGGAAGTCGAATCATCAAAAAAGATATATGATTGGGGCGACAACAGCTCATCATTACAATTTTTCAACTTGGAAAGAATATTTTTACTCACCTTTTGAATTATTGAAAGAAGAGAAAAACTTTTCTATCACAAATATTTTATATTGGTTTCAGAAGCCGCTCCTTGTGCGTGCTTAGCAACAAGAACAGATGACGATCCCATCATTCCACGATTTGAAAAGTAAGAATAATAGTACTTCGTTTTGGAAATTATATCTTGCAGAGTCCTGTATTCCTAAACCAGGCCTGCATATTAATGGGGCCTGACAGGTGTTGGATCCTTAGAAGAAACACCCTTAGATCTGCTCTTGTCTTTCCTACCTGCGAAATCTCTCATAAAGTCTTGCGCGTACTCATTGCATTTAATATTTAGAGCCTCAGGCTAAGTAAGTTTAACTATCAGTGTCTCTTCGTGCTGTTCGAGAATAATGCAGAATGACACCTTCAAAGTTTTCAAAACGACACTTAGATGCTCTCAGAGACAAATCAACCTCGCATAGCTCTCCACTATCCGTGTTTGGCCACATAGATTTAGATGCATTTTATGTAAGTTGTCAACTCTCAAATGGAGTCTTTGACTTAGCATACATTTAACCAGGCTCAATGTGAGCAGCTGCGTCTGGGATTGACGAAGGATGACCCCGTAGTTTGTCGGCAATGGAGTTCTTTGATAGCCGTGAGCTATGCAGCACGGAAATTTGGAATTTCCCGTATGAACAGCATTGAAGAGGCCCGCAAGAAGTGTCCGGACCTTGTAGCTCCGCATGTAGCAACTTATATGAAAGGAGAGACCACTTGGGGTTATCATGATAAACCTTCAGGAGAAAAGCATAAAGTGTCTCTCGATCCATTCCGCAGGGAGAGCAGAAAGATATTTGGACTGTTTAAAACCCATTGCAAATATTTAGAGAAAGCCAGTATTGATGAGACATTTGCTGATGTCGGATATCTAATTTATGACATTCTTATAAGCCATTTCCCTCAATTGGCTGCGCTGGACGAGACAGACCTCCTCCCAGAACTGCCAACCATTCCAACGGAGTTGACATTCAAAGGAGAAGTATTTGGCATAGAAGGAAATATGAAATGCCAGGATTGGGATGATGTCACTATTATGATTGGATCTATGATTATTGCAGACATGCGGGAGGATATTTTCAACACCTTGGGGTACACATGTTCGGCTGGTATAGCACGTAACAAACGGCTTGCTAAGCTGGCCAGTGGCTTCCACAAACCGAACCAACAGACTGTTATTGTTACTTCAAGGGTACACACTTTCATCACCGAATTTGAGCTTGGTGATCTTTGGGGCTTTGGTGGAAAACTTGGCAACGAAGTGATGTCCCGGTTGAATGCTCCTGAAAAAGGCTCGATTGAGTATTTGCTCGACATGCCGTTGAGCAAGCTGAGAAGCCAGTTAGGTGAAGCTATGGGTTCTAAGGTATATGAGGTGATTCGGGGACAAGGCTCGTCCGAGATTGTGACACGAGTTGATGTTAAATCTATGCAATCTGTCAAGCAGTTTTCTCGCCCGATGCAAACTTTGGAGGATTGCCAAGGATGGTTTAAAGTTTTTGCAGCAGACATAGCAAACAGGATTTTGGAACTTGATTCTGAGTCGGATTCACAACGACTGCCACGAACAATAACTATAAATGCTGGTCAGTTCAAACCGAAGAAAATATCACGAAGTAAGCAGACATCATTCGACAAGTCACTTCCGTTGGATGCTTCTTTACAGGAATTAATTGATTCAATATATCGGCAGGCCTGTTCTCTGTTCGAAGCTCTGAGGGCCGAAACTGGCGAATCTTTGCTTCCATCCTCCCACCTAAGTTTATCAGTGAGCAATTTTGAAGGTGTAAGAGACACAAAAAGCAAGAGCATTGATACGTTTTTTGCCAGGGCTCCGATATCTGAGAAAGCTAGCAAATCAGAGGGCGATGAGAATGCTCAAAATAGTAAACCTGGTGCTGATGAGAAAGCCTCTGACAGTGGTGAAAAAGAAGAAGAGGAAGAGTCATTATTCTTTGAGGATGAGGAAGATCCTAGTAATGGAGGGGCTAGTATAACTTGTGAGAGATGCAAAAGGCAAGTGACTTTCGATGAATATGATGAGCATAAAGATTGGCATTTTGCAGCGGACTTACAGGACCGCGTTAATAGAGAATCCAGTCGGTCAAGTGTTCCTAATAATGGTGCGAAGAATTCAGGGTCTGGTCGGCATAAGTCATCGCTATCGTCACCCCGGAAGCGAAAGACAAACTCTAAAGGAAACGAAAACTTATTGAAATACTTTAAGACAGCATGAAAACATGCCTGTCAATATTTATTGTGATGGTCCAGTGTATGCAAATAAATAACTTGAGATATAATTCAGTTTAGTCAAAAGGAGTTGATCTCCTTCCTGGAATTGCCCCATTTTTAATAATGCTTTCCGTGGCTAGCGTCTGCGCAATACGGCCTCGTTGCTTCAGCCTCCTTGCGAGATAGTCATATTCTCCCCGCGCTCGAAGGATCCTTAAAATAATGTCTTCTGTTTTCGGAGACTCTCTCTCGGCATTCCGAATACTTTCTTCCTGTTTTTTTAAAACCTTTCTGTTACGATGGGCCATAACCGTATTACGCCTTTTGATCAATTCAGGCAATGCAAAGTAATTTCTTTCCTGGAGAGTCTTGAAGCTCAGTGATGCCATCTTCTCGCTTTCCTTTTTAAGTTCTGTGGTAGAAAGATCGTAATACACTGGAATAGTCATCAGCTCTTGATAATTTTGAGATTGAAGAATCTCTAAAGAAGGACCTGCTCCATCATGATGGAAAAAATCTCGCATACATGACAGCCATGTGAACACAATGTCTGCTTCTGTTGGGGACAATTGAGTCTGAGCAGTGCGCTTATCAGACAGACCAGGTAGCAACAGAGACTCAACAGTTTGCAGAACCACTTTCCATGTCTTTGTCATAACTTTGATCTTCAGATCATTAGTCAGACCTCGTGAAAGAGTGGCGAAATTCTCATTGAGATAATCAAATAATGGGTTTAAAGAGTCCTCTATTTCAACTTGGGTTAGCCTCACCTGGGGCCTGTTGCTAATACGGGTGTTGCTCAACCAACTCGAGACAGCCTCAATATTAAAACCTCCCTTTCCTTGAAGAGCCTTAATATTCTGAATGGAGATTGAATACTTGATGGCAGCTGTAAATTTCTCCACAATCATCCGAATCATGTCATTTTCAGTCCTAACCAATGTTCGAAAAGCCTTTCCAAAATGGAACCGTATATCGTCCTTTTCGCTTTCCATGCCAATATTAACCAAAAGCCTTCCTTGAGTATCGAGATCCAGCCAGTAGTCCTTGTTAGTCGAATATATGGCTCTTAATGCAGAAGACCTCAATGATACTCACCTGAGAAACAAAATCTTCAAATGCCATAGGGTCTAACCTAATAAAAGCCCGTCCACATAGATCGTGGTTTGTAATGGAGTTTTCATCCCAGATCGTGGCAGTCAACCACTTCGGACCTGAGGTCACAATTTCAAATGTTTCGTCCCAAACAGGATTCAGATCTTCGTAGATTGTCCGCGTCTTTCCAATAGACTTTCTAGATTGTTGGTCAATAATAGTCACGTAAGGATCGCTCAACCCATTCATATCACAAGCCTTCAAATTCTCAGCTTGAACAATGCGAACAGTGAAAATGAAACTATTCGGTCGTTTGTTACGGGACTTTTCAGACTGGCTGAGTCGAGCAAACTGTTGCTCAGAATCTATGTCATTTTCAATTCTGTCCAAATTTTTCTGCGCCAACTCTATATCGTTCAGCTTGACAAAAGTCTGGGTCAAGAAATTGAATGGAACAAACTTTTCTTTGACATTGACAGCAGTCTTTGCCATGGCGATCCATTTGTCCTGTCGTGATTTTACCCGAGAGGCCTCTTCATCTTTTGCCTTGAGTTCATCTATAAAGAGCTGAAACAGGCGGTTGGCGTAGCGGCATGTAGCGGCCGAAATTCCCTTCAATAGAATGGTTTGCATCTGGGCAACATGAACTTGGTTTTTCCAGCCTAGTTCTCTCACTAACGTAACTGCAGAGTTGAACGATGTGAATATGTCATTGACGGAAGTGCTATTTAGAGCTCCAGCTTCTATGTCAATGGGTAGGAATTTGTCCGACTCAATAGCCGGATCAACCCAAGACAGCGATAAATCGCTCGATACTTCGGCCCACTTCATAATGTAGGGGTAAAATGCTTTCTCGACGTCGAATGCAAACGGGGCTTTCGAGCTGCTCACTTGAACAAATAGATCGCGGATCTCCACTAGCTTCTTATAAAGAACAACTATATCCTCAAAGGCGGGCTCCTCAGTGTTATGTGCCATAAGGTGATTGAACATAGATTGGGAGTCCGCAGAAAATAGTGTCAAATGACGCTCAGTAGAAATGAAACTGATCCTTAGCTCATCGAATAGTGGCATTTTGTATCGTTTAGACAGTCGTTTGGCAATGGCTACCAATCTATCTGCTAGATCGATTATATGCAGCAAGTCCAGAGTGTTGTCTCGAGGGATATCATCAATCAGGGAGTCATACTTGCCTTCTGCAACAGATATCAGCGTGGTTTTCAGGCTATCAATTTGAAGTTCCGTAGGGAAAAAAGAACTATAGCCGTCAAACTTATCTTGGCTGAAAATATGTTCTTCCAGGACCTCTAAAAAGGGTCCTATTTTTGGTGGACTTTCTTGGTAGATGTTTTCCAATAAAACCCCGATTCTGTGAACCAAATTCTTCTGAAATGCACTGAGGACGTTGGTATATAGCATTCTATCACTGGCTGGCCAAGAAGCAGGAGTCCACTCTCGTTTAAAGGCGTCGGTGCTTAGATACCTTGCCACAGTAAATGCGTCCTTGACCCCGTTAATAGATAGCGTCTCGTCGCAAAATAGTTCTTGTGCGACATCCAATAATAGAATACATCTCGTAGTCGAGGGGATGCGCCACACAGCTGAAGCCTTGGTAAGCAATTCACTAGACTGCTTGGAAAGCAAAACAGTGGCGCTCTGTGGATTGTCGCTTAGTTCTCGTCCTGCATCCCTCGTATCGCGCTCTAAACACCTTTTCAGCAAGTGCCGGTAATATGATTTCGGGTCATCTGGGAAGTAGTAAAAGCCATACTCTCCGCTTTCTGGATGGACCTGAGGTGATACTACTTTTGTCATGGTCCTTCCATTCGAAAACTGGCTGATCTGCTGAGAAATCCCGTCCAACTCAGTATCTTTCCACTGTTGAAAGTCACTGTTCGAACTGAAATCATGTCGGCTATACAGTGGGTGTCTCATATTGTCTGAAAGGTCCTTTTCTAAAAATCTGAACTCCCCCACGGCCTGAGACTCAGTGGCATCATTCTTAGCCGAGTCTATATCCCTCTGTAGTTCAGCATCAGCCACCAGGAGAAGCCTTCCCAGATCCTGCGCCAAAAGCATGTCAGATAGGATAAAGGTGGGGGCTGCTACGGGCTGCGTAGAGCCAATATCTCCATTGGTGGTGTTGCGCACAGATATAATGGTGTCGTTTTCTAGACTTGACTTGTAACTTTCCAGTTGTTTTACAAGAGGCGCAGAGTGTGAGCCACCGGCTTCTTTTATGACGCCTATTAATAGGAATACAAATGCTGCAGCGTGCTTGTCCGCTAAACTTCGCAATTCGCCAGATGAGACAGCCAGTTTGTTGAGCTCTTTGGCGGCGCAGCTCAAAAACATCATTACAAGGTCTTCTGCTCTGCGGCTCTCCTTCATCCGCTTCAAGAAGTCAGGAGACAGAAGCATGGCGTAAAAGGCCAGATATGACCGCCGTAGTAGCGGGTCATCGCTCTCATGATCTACTTTCAGAGCGATAGCTTTAAAGCGCGCCTGGAGGACTCTCAGCGTTTCCTTCGGCATTTTGGATCCAAAAGAGGGAGCGAGAGCCGACGAAGAAGACGAGGAGGGCGTTGGTACAGTCGACCCTCCAAAGCTTGCGCTACTGTGATGCCCATGCACGCCCAAGTGGCTCGACAACGAACTGTGACTAGTCGTAGGGGTCAGCACCGCTAGATTTTCATGGGCACTGTTATGCCTCGAATGGGTCTGACTTCGCGACGAAGTCGGGGTAAGGAATTTGTCATCTGTAGAACTACCTCCAGTGTTTCTAAACCGCGGCTGAGTGCGATAATTCAAAATCGCTAACCGGAGGAGATATGGGTACAGAGCGTGGTCCGTAATCTTACGATTGAGGGGTCTCCATGAGGGTGGCCCCGGTGACGATGATCCGCCGCGGTCACCGCTCGACACTGCTCTGCGAGCGACTTTAGTACTCATTCCTCATGGGACTTTTTTATCAGGGGGATAGAGAAGGAGATAGCTCAACTGAAGAGAAACTTTTCAATATTATGCGTGTCAAGAGTTGGTCACACTCGGCCTGTTTTCTCGATTAAGCTGCTGGGAACGATGTGAAGTAAAAGCCAACCTGAAAATATAGTGCGGAAACCTCTGCTTTCCAAAATATTTGGTTCTGCAGAATCCTCTTTCTCTCAAACGCGCCACGTTCTGTTTATAATGTAAATATGACAATATATATTTGTATGATATTTTCCCAGTTTCCGATATATATTTATATCTGTATTCGGCTCAGTTTGAGATATAGTTGGGGATGAGGGAGGGTAATGTACAGTGGGGGAGGTATTTTATCTGTGAGAGAGAGATGAGAGAGTGAAAGAGCTGCAGAAAGGGGCGCGTAGGGCTCGTCAGATATCAGTGATTCGCTCTTTTATTGTCTACTACAACTTAAAGATCAATCTGTCCGGCTTGGTCTGCGTGGCTTAATCTGAACGGTTTAGATCTGCCTGGTATCAGTCTGATCTCTCTATCCAAAGTCGGAACAATAATTACTCCACATGATCGACGTAGGTTAAAATCGAGATATTCAGAACACTACATAGTTAATATATTTCACAAATAAAGTTGATACTTTCACTTGGAATCCACAACTCTCTAATTTGGGCGGAAAACAGGGAAAGTACCACAGAGTCTACTGTACACATTTGCGTATACGTGAACGGGACACAAAGTTCAATGCTCGAGATATAAACTATACACTTTCAATATACTATTTGCTAAATCAACCTCGGCTTGATTTAGGTCCTTTGAAGGAATATGAATGGAAATTCTGAAAATGACTCTTCGATTACTGTGACTCGCCCCACCTTTCCTTTGGCAGGAGCACCTGAAATTATCAGAGCCCACCAAAAGGACTCTTATGTGGAAAACCTGCTGAAACAGCACATTGTGACGGTTCTGCAGAGACTGAAAGGGAGTCGTTTCATTCACGCGCACGAAGGCGAACTGTCTTCGCTTACTACTTTCGCATATCTATCACTAACTACACTGATAGGAAGTCGGACTCTAGGTGAGGAGTATACCGACTTGTTTTACGTGACTTCCAAGTCGAAGTTGCCGACTAGAGTTAGGAAGACGGGATATATATTAGCTACTAGCTTGTTGCCTCTTCTCTTAGCACGCTATGGTGGGAAGCTGAAAGCCAAAATTTTGTCGGTACTAGACCGTACAGATGCTCAGAGCTCTGAAAAGGGCACCCCCAGTACGGCAAGCTGGTTTGTACGCAATACACTGGAAAACTTCTCCATGACTACTCTGGTTACTCTGAACATAGCGATATTTTACTTCAACGGATACTATTACCAGCTCTCTAAGCGTTTTTTTGGGCTTCGGTATTTATTTGGACATAAACCCGATCCCAACAGGCCCAAAGGCAGTGGCTATGAGCTGCTGGGTCTCCTGATTTTCTTTCAGCTCTTTGCCAGTGGGTTAGCTAAATTGAAAGAGCACCTATATGGCCAAGGAGAAGTTGAGACAACCACAATGAGCGGCATTCTGCCACAGCAAAACAGTGAAAAGCCAATCATTTCCCTGTCAGACAGCAGTGTAATGCCCTTTATTGGTGAACCGTCACGCCGGTGCACATTATGCCTGGACTATATGAAGGGTCCTACCTCTACTCTGTGCGGTCATCTTTTCTGTTGGACCTGTATCAGTGAATGGTGCCAAGAAAAACCAGAGTGTCCTCTCTGTCGTCAGTCATGTTTGGAGCAAAATCTGTTACCGCTGAAAGGATAGTATATGAGAGCATGAATCTATTTATAATTTTTTTTTCTTTCTACTCTGCTATGATGCTTAACGTACTCTGTCAGAACAAGGAGAATGCACAATCACAAAAGATCGAAACCATCTTAGTTTATCAGCTGCCGAGCTTGCATCAGTCGGGGCCCAGCTTTTGCCTCGCGGAAAGTATAGCCAAGCTTCTAATTTCTCTTTAGCTGAAAGCCCCCAAGTTGTACAAAACCACCTTCTTCCGTCCTTTCTGCTTTTTCCCACTCCCAAGTACTGGATCGTTAGAGGAATCAGTAGGGGAAGGCTGCTCAATCTGCGTGGATGGATCCCAAACTGAAGATGTTGGTGTAGGCACTGACCTCCCCTGTCGGTTCAAAGGGAAGCTTTTCACTTTGGGCGCCGGCAGTGCTGGGAATGAGGATTCGGAAATCGAACTAGACGATGATGTTCGACTATAACTGGCAGGAACAGAAGTTGACCCAGATACTGTACCATTTCGACTACTGGTGCTAGGTCCATTTCCGGTAAGGTTCAAATTATTCAGTGATTTTGTGACCCCGTTCAAGTTAGGGACGTTATTATTTCGGACGATTTTCGATACGGGAGAGACAGCACCGCTACTTCCAGTGGACGAGGATGATCCGGGTAGAGATGGGAAGTCCTGACTTGTCAGAGCCCCTGATCGCAGAGAGGCTGATCGGTTTGCGGCCCACGTCGATGAAAGCATGTTGGCACTTGCCGTACCTGCCTGTTGGCCAGCAGGCACCGCTTGTTTACTGGCCCAATTCTCCAATGCTACTTGTAATTGTTTAGACTTGTTCTTGTGTAACCCTTGTAATCCATGTATCAGGGTTTCCATCTCAGGAACCTTGATTCCAGTAAAAATATTGGAATACTCAAATATCAGTGTTTTACCATCGAGGGATCCACCAGAAAACCGGTCATTTAACAATTGAAACCGTTCAAACTTGCCAACATCGTAATTGAGATACATTCTCGCTCGTTCCTCGAGTCGACGCCTCTGTACTTCAACACTATCATTCCTGGGTGGCGCATTGGCATGAAATCGTTCAACTGACAGAGGTTGAGGAGAGCCTCCCGAAGAGACTGGGGTGCCACGCTGAGATCCCAATGTAGGAAACGATGTTTCGGTGGGCTCGAGAGCACGGTCCACTGTGGGTTGAGTTGTCCCAGCTCGTGATGTGGTGCTTACAGAAGATAAGCTGGGAGGCTCAACATATGTGTTCAGCTGGGATCCAAAAGTATTATTAGCCGATGGGTTACCTGGTCGGCCAAACGTAAAGTTCGTCTCCACAATTCTGGCTTGCCTTGACGTGCCAACGATTTCAGGATGAGTATTTATCATATGATCTTGTAGCTCCAACTTGGAATCAAAAACCACAAATTTCTTGTCCAGGCAGGACTGCACTCCGCAAGTGTAGTGCTTTTCTCGAAAATGGCTTTCTAAGCTACTATAATCGCGATAGTAGTTATGCGCTTGTCTATTATTGGATGAGTTCCTGTCACAGATAAAGCACCGCTCGTGCTTCTCTCTGCAATGTACAAAGAGCTCCTCGTCTGAGTAGAAGTACATTCTGCAGAACCCACATCGCGGATGTCCTGTGAATCCTGTCCTTTCGTCGCCTTCCTTCTGATGCTTCTGCAGGCCCCTTTGAGTGTAGAGTGTAAACTCAATCGAGAATGCTTTCTTGTGTCGAGTACAGATGTCACAAAACTCTCTATTATGGACATCTCTAGCGTGGTGCTTCAGCTCTTTCCAGTTATGGAGAACCTCATCGCACCCTCTGAAGGGACATCTATACTTGAGGAGAGAAAGCACTTCGTCCTTGGTTTTGCGATTCTCAAAGAAAATACCGTACTTTTGCTCCTGATAAGTCAGTTGGTCCTTCGTAAACTGATCGTACCGCACACCTCTCTTGCCGGTTATAACAATATTATCTTGCTCGGTTCGACACAACGCGCAATTGTTGTCTTTCATTAATGCTCGAAGTCGCAAAGCACATTTGTGGCACACGGTGTGATTACACGGGTATACTGCGTCGAACACCATGGTGTCTGCACAAACAAAGCACACTTCCTCTACTTCATCCGAGCTTCTCTTGTTTTCTTCGTGGTCTTCCTTTTGATCGTTACTCTCTTCTTCGAGTTCTTCCTTCTTTCCTTCACTCTCATCTCTAGACGGCGTAAGTTCGCGAAGCGTTTTGCCTCCACGAAGAGTTCCACCACGGCCCCGAGGACGACTTCCACGAGGTTTCAGGGCGATGGTTCCTTCCTCCGTGCTGGCCATTGGTCAAAATGAAATTTATTTGTACGCTATGTCAAACGTTACTACTGGATCCCTTTAAAAGATCGCTCGCTGAATGGATCCGACGCACGGCTGACTGATCAGCCATCCAGAGTGGGGCTCGCCAAAAAGCCTCTTAGTAATGCGGCTTAGTTGTACGCGGTTGTGAACGCCTTTCGGCAGACGAGGTAGTTTATCGCGAGGATTCAAGGGTTCCATCCCCGAGAAATTTGCGCGATTCAGACTGGGGCAGAAATTTTATATTCTCTCTTCAGGGCCTAACTAACTTCCGAATACAATTATAATTAATTAAGGGGGGTTTTAAGGAGACATCCTCCCACCCACAGCACCTCGCTAATTCGGAAATTTGTAATATTCTGGCGTTAAAACGAAAGTCGCAGCGAGGAATACACACAAAAAAAATGAACGTCTCGGGGGTCTTTAATGCTTTTCGAATATTCTACAACCCAGCATTGTTCGCTCCCAACCTCACAGTGTCAACCTTCCATCAGATCCCACTACCAATTCCTGCATTTAAAGGAAAGCCTGTATCTCTCGTGATCCTAGACAAAGATAACTGCTTTGCCGAACCACACACCAATGTGGTATACCCTGAGTACCAGCCGTTCTGGACAAAACTTAAGAAGGAATATCCAGGCAAGCAGCTACTTATAGTTAGCAACACAGCTGGGTCCCAACAGGATGTTAGCAATCGCCAGGCACGGAATTTAGAGCACAATACTGGTGTCAAAGTCTTCAAACATTCCATAAGCAAACCCGGCTGTCACGTAGAGATTGCAGAGTACGCTAGATCCCTCGGGATCACTGATCCAGCTCAGATAGTAGTGATTGGCGACCGGCTTATGACAGATATTGTCATGGCTAACCTCATGGGTGCGTCTTCGATATGGATCCGAGACGGAGTCGTTCCTGCCAAGGGAGTTCTCACTTCATTTGAAAAAGCATTTTATGATTGGATGGGGTCCCGATGGACAAAGGGCAGTCCCACCGATAGTAACACGAGCACCGCAAGCGATGCAAAAAGCCAATAGTCAATTGAGAGGAGCTTATTATTTCTCTACCCCCAATGGCATTGACTTTATTCCACAGACTCCACTTGCTTCAGGGGGCCTTCCCGGGCAGGGTTAGTTGAGCACGAGTTGGCAAAGTGGATTTCAACTCTCCGCCCGCCGTAATGTACATTAGCAAAACAAATAAAAAAGCATGGAGCACTGCAATTTTAGAGCTCTTTTTTTTCTTCTTCATATTCGTTCTTTCGAACACATCCCCGCATACCCAGTGCCGGAGGCGAAATTAGCTACTCCTCCTCGCTTTCCAATGCCGCCTCTAAAGCCTCAGCTTCCATGTCGGATGCAGTCATGTCTACGTTCGAGTTCGATGCCACTTCTGACTCGTCTTCAATATCCTTTTGCTCCACGAGTTCGTTATTTGCTTTACCTACCACCTCGCTAGACTTGAAAAGATGTGGCTTGAGAAGTTTG
Source organism: Spencermartinsiella europaea (assembly GCA_030579595.1). Taxonomy (NCBI): domain Eukaryota; kingdom Fungi; phylum Ascomycota; class Dipodascomycetes; order Dipodascales; family Trichomonascaceae; genus Spencermartinsiella; species Spencermartinsiella europaea. The sequence continues at coordinate 1,225,934 of JAKTRG010000001.1, forward strand.
TTCATAGAAAACATGGTCATCTTATCTCCGAATATGGGCTTCAAATTATCATCGCAAATTATCTCCCTCTTATCATTTGGATTCTGCAACTCGTTCCGTTTGATATAATCCCACAGGGCCTTGACTGTCTGGGGTCGTGACAATTGTGCCTCCCCAAGGACCCGGGAAAGAGCAGGTGACAGATTTAACTTTTCGTGAAAGGGATTGTTTTCGGCCGCTGCCTTGGACACCTTCCGATGCTTTTTCTCTCCGTCTGCAGGCTTAATCTTCCGACGTTTCTTCGAATCCCGGAAGTGTCGTCCATTTAACTCCGCCTGGAGTTTTGCAGCGAGAAACGCATCATTCTTTACACTATCGTTTGATTTCCTAACTTTGGTACTCTTTTCAAGGTTTTCTACTTCGCTGGACCCATTCTGGGCTCGCTGATATCGATGCACAATCACCTCGTCCATAGCTTTCTTGGTTAGACCGTGCATCAGCAGCAACATACTATCCATTTCCTAGCTCTCTCTTACCTTGTACGGATCTAGGTCTACACCAGTAAGTTCTTGAATACTCCTCCGTATTCTCTTTGCTGTGACAACCTCGAGATCTGAAACTCCTAACATTGCCTTAGTTAGTCCCAGGGTATTCCATTCCGCCCTACTGGCGTTCGTCAAAAAACAAACCTACATCAATCATGGGAATGTACTTTTTCGGGTCAAAGCTCATTTTGAAATGGTTAATAAATATTAGCGATATTTAAAGTCCAGGCCACTTTCCAGTTGTTTTAACACTTTTTCTACCAACAAGTCAGCTCTACAAAGTTGGAATGTTAGGATGCTCGATGCTGCTGGCTGCTTAAGCTTTATGCGTCGATCGATCTCCAAGGCGCGTATCATCCATGTATCAGAGAGCAAAACAGAAAACAGATTTAAACAAGTGAGAAGAGCTCGCAACGTAACATAACAAATAGTGAAGATAGTGAACATAAATAAACAATTTCATTAATACAATACATAAAACTACAACATCCTTTTTCTTGGCTTTGTAATATTCAATCATTAATCCACATGGAGCTTGGCTTGAGTAATTTACAGCCAAGGCATCCAAGAATTATCCGTTAGTGCCAAATGTCTAGGGTTAACAGCTTGTGAAATTAGATCAATCACAGTCTGGTTGGCCGGAATATTTCCCTGACCAACTTGTGCCAAAGATGTAGCTCGCTTGACAATAGCCTCAACATTGACTCGCACAATGTCACGTAACTGCTGGTCTTGCACGCTCGGTCTATGTTGCTGGTTGTACCACGATATCAACTCATCTCTCACAAAGATACAAAGGTACTGGTCCAAATCAAACTCCGGCTCAGTCAAAGATTTGGCAATGACTAGCACAGTAACTGCATACAAGCCCTCGAGACTTGTCGGCCCCATCAAGGTTTGAATATTTGGGGTCAGCCTGAATGGAACGGGTTCGCCGTTGTGGAATGTTGGTGCATTCTTCGACGGGGGTAGAACTGGGTTAGTCGTGCTATAATATATTTCACTGGACTCAATTGCATGCAATTTTTCAACGAATCCAAAATAAAACTTACTCGGTAGCATTTCAGTAGACCAAACGTTTCCTGATCCAGTATTTATCATAAACTTATGAGGATACCGATTGTTGATAGACATCATAAAAGTCATGAAGGTAATTCCTGCATACTGGTAGCTGAACTGTTTTCGGAACAACCAGAAGCTTTCAAACGAACTATACTCCTTGGAGAAATACTTGTTAGTGGAGTGTCCTCAAAAAAAACTTTCTCAAGTCCAATTGTTTTGAACTTACATCTCTCAAAAGAGTAGTGGGAACCAGCGTAGCCTGGATTGCAGTCAAAATCTCCATCTTAATAGCAGCAATATCTGGCTTGGGCAGCTTGGGATCAAAGGCTGCTCGCAATTTCTGCGTGGAAAAGTCTAATGGTGCGTCTCGACTTTGTCCCATTCGCCTGCAATAATCTTCATAAATAGCTTGCATCGAGATATACTGACTATCGTCTTGAATGATTCGAATATGAGGATTAAACGGGATAGCAATAGGCAGAGTAAACTGAATGTTGCGCTTCCTGCATTCTTTCCTTCGCGACATGACACCGTTAAGAATCTTGAACAATTGAGAAACTCGTTCTTCTCTTCTGCAGTGTCTTGCAGCTGGATATTGAATAGCAAAAGGACTCATGGAGCCATCATGCCCTCGAATAGTGATCCTTCGATAGCAAACACCAAACCCTCTCACAACGTCCACCGTCGGCATAAATCGATCAATCTTAATGAAATGAAGATTATTGTCATTCAACTGGAAATATTGACCTGGTACTTCAACATCCTCAAACTTCTGATAGTGGAATTCGCTCAGATGTGGACTGAGAGCCTCTAAATTAACCTTGTCCGGTCTAGCATCAAGCTTTGCTTCAAACCTATCTCTCCATCTCCGCAGTTTCAACACGTATGTTTCAAGATTGGGCTTGTCATGTACAAAGTCCGTTTCAAAAGCACTCTTGATATGTTTCGGCAGAACACTCTCCGCAAACCTCGTGATATTAGTCTCAGTTGCGGGAGGAAGCTTCGCATCCTCTTTGGGATACACCAATCTACCCATATACTGAATGCCGTCATTGAGGAGCGCTAGAATCAATCTGTAGGCATCCTCATCAGCAGGGCTTTTAAAGCGGTGGTAGACTTGATCAGCAAGAGTCTCAAGAGACAACGTTAACAGCGGGTATGCTGTCTTCAAAATGCTAACAATTTCTTCTACATGCTCCCAAGGTTGACGATTCGCCAGATTGGCTGGACTAGGCGATGGCTGACCCTGAGGGGTTGCACTTCCTTGATTCATCTGCTGGGTACCAGTCGGTTCACCCGTCTGGTTCACAGGGCTACCTTGATTCACTTGGTTCACTTGATTCACTGGGGCAGGATGGTTCACCTGTCCAGGTCCTTGAGGTCGCACAGACTGTGCCGCCTGCATTGCCTGTCGCTGGATTACAGCATAGTCTTCCTTGGTAGTCCTCAAGTGGAAATGAAGCGCCTGTGGGTAGCTTTTAGCAATCTTTATTAAAACATGTCGAGCTAGCCTTGCTTCCTTGTGACTCAGAGAAGTCAGAAGCTGTGGAATGAAAGTAATCCAATACCACACAGGGACTTCTCCTCGGTATCCGTCGAATGCCTGTGCAATCGAGCCAGTGGCGTCATCAAGACTTATCAACCATAGAATTCGTCCCAGCAGCTTTCTAGTTTTGCCATTCTTGTAGAGCCCGGCTGCCTGCAAGTAGCAGCTAATGGCATTACTGGCGTATAATAGATCTTCAGGGTGTTCTTTAAACCTCTTATCGTTAAAGTAACCCCATTCAGCCCATGCTTTTGCCAGATATAAATCAATTTGAACAGCGGTTGCAAATGCTTGGTTTGCATCTTCCAGCACGTTGAGCTTAGCCAAGAACATTCCCTTTAGGGTAAAGAACTCTGCCTTCTGCTGTGCTCCAAAATAGACAAGGTTGGTGTTACTGATAACGTCCAGACCAGTATTCATTTCATTTGGGTTCTGATAGTGGCACTTTGCTTGTTCTCTGAGCTTGAGGAATGCTTCTTGAATCTCTATATTTGGAAGGGTGTAAATCTTTGTCAGTTGACTGATGCACACTTCTGGCATACTATGCTTTCTTGCGACATGGGCAAATCGATTGATGATCCAAGCAATCTCGTGGTAGCCTCTATAAGCATAGGAATTAGTCGAGTTGTTGTTGCTGTTCCCACTGTTTGACTGCAATGACGGAATTAAAGGAAGATAGACCTTATTAATGACACCAAAAGCATGCTGGCGCCAGGTTACCAAATCACCCCAAATATTGATATCATCCCAAAGGTTTGGCAGACGTTCTCTCCATGCTTGTAGGACGCCTTTAAGCTCCTGAGACTTTGCATCTAAATTCTGAGCAGTGGTAGTTTGAAGACTTGTATACACTTGACTCGCCTCCATGAATTCAACGTACTGCTGGAAGGTATGCAAAAGGGGAATGTGAGCCCCAGTGATATTGTTGTTCGGTAATCCAAACCACTTCCGAAGAGCAAGTTGAATGCCCTCGTCGCAATATTTAGACAAATCCTGCAGTGTTTCAGTCTTTTGCGCATAACCCTGCAAGCATAGGAAAGTCTCAAAAACTTGTCTCCTAGGAGTAGGTACATCCATGACAGTCTTTATGCTCTGCTCTAGCGGGTCCTTATCAGCGGTCCAATCTGCAACACGCCATCCACATTCCAGTAACAGGTCTGTGAAACCTTCATGCTTAGCTAACTCTGTGAGAACATCCCACTGTTGTAGCTTCTGAGCACAAAGAATCCAATGGTCTTCCCATAGGCTATACTCTGACTCACCGTAGGGAAGCGCCCCACTTCTTGCCTTGATTTGGGCGGTCTCATACAACTGCATGGCACGGCCCCACATCCCAATTTGCTCGTAAGATAATCCAGAATTTGTCTCAGTGTACTTCGACCGTCTTCTCCAAGATCCGTAAAACATATCATCTTCTTGGAGGCCGGCGTACATTTCTGCCAAAGCGTCCAAATTACTCTCGCTCACTTTCAAGCTGTCGCTGTGAGGGCTGGACTCGATGCTTTCCAGGATCTTAATAGCAGGGTACCATCCACAAAACGATTTGCCCAGGTACTTCACAAGATGAGGTGGTAACTGTTCACAGTTCGAAACACCTTCAAGCAAAGATTGAACAACATTTGGACGTTTATCAATCTGGCGATTATGGTAGTCCTTCGAAAGTAGAATAATGAGGGCCCGAATCATCTCAGTCCTATCTCTTCCTACAAACCCAGAATAAATCTGAGGAAAAAGGTTGATCCACATTGAGTGTGTTAACTCGGCTGATGCATATTGAAGCTCAACCAGAGGAGTGAACAACGCATCAGTCGTTGGATTGATGTCTTTCAGGAACCTCGACCTTCGCTCGCAAAATTGAGTAAGTTCGGAAGGAATTTCGACTTTCTCGCCAGAAGACAGTAGTGACTGTGGCAAAACGCTTGCAGCCTTTGCGAGAGGAGCAAAAGTAAACTCTTCCGAACGCAGTTCAACTCGCTCTCCAGCCACCAAGCCATTATACAACAACTGCAGTGCTTGATTAATCCACTGACTCTCGCCAATAAACTCCCAATTCTGATCCGCAATAATATATGATAGTCTCTTAGTGATACTAGGATCTAGACTGTCAGATAGAATATTCATCAGCTCTTGCCTACTCTGGACGTCTGCCAAGCGAGTACCCACAAGAAAAGCATGCTCCATCCTTAAGGATAATTCAGATTTTGAAAGCGCAGGATCTTTATATATATCGATCACAATCGAGTAGAATTCCTTTGCCAGCTCACTACTTCCCCTAATCTCGAATGCCATCATCTTGGTTAAGATGGCAGCCTTTTCTTTAGTAGTGGGAAATAAATCGGTTTTGGAAAATACCCAATTTCGAACGATAGCCACTATCTTCTGGCACAAGCCCTTATCCGAGGATCTTTCAATTAGCTGGGCTAGCAGGGATAAGAAAACTCGTCTTTGATCTCCAAGATACGAGATTCTCAAAGAAGCTGCAACGATGATTTTTTCCAACAAAATGACAATCCGCTTCTCATCAACTTCCCCATTAGATTCGGCGCTCTGCTCGTCAGTACTACCGTTAACTCCAGCACCAGCAGGAGCAGCAGCATTACCACTAGCAGTAGCACTGGTAGAGCTGCCAGTACTGCCGTTAACGCCAGTTCCAGAGGTACTCGAAATGTGGTCCTTGTATAATTTACCAAAGGCCTTCATTAATGGAGTTAAAACAGTGTCAATTGTTGATGGGGTGTACTCCGTTAAAGAGCAGGCCAACGTAACTCCAGCAGGAATGCTGTTAGCTCCTGACAAAAGTTCTTGGACACAATTAATAATCATCTGGCTGAAGGCCTGCACAGGTTCGGGAATATCTTCATCTTCTTCAATCGCGACTTCGCTGTTTATAGCTTTGAATATGATAGAGAGTAACTTGTTCAAACTAGTGTGACATTCTTGTTAGTGAGAAAATTCAGCCCATTTTTCACGCCACAATACACTTACCCAAATTATCGCTCCTAATACATTTCTCAAGTAGCCGTTCCAGATGATGTAGGTTATCAACTATCCAGGATGCCTTCTTTCTTCCTAACGTGACTGCGATAACCTCCAAAGCATTAAGACAAATAGCCAAGCCATTTGGAGACGAAGCAATATCATTCTGCACCAAGCTCCGCTCAAAAAAAGTCAATTTTACCACTACTTCTGGCCAATGTTGTTCGCTTAGAAGCTGGTCAAGGATCTTGATGATTCGCTGTCCTAGCGTGTTTTCAGATATTTTTTGTTGCGAAATGCAGACGAACCTTATCAAATAAGTGATACACGCCTCCCGTTGAGCGAATGGGATAGAATACGATTGCTGAATGGTCTCCATTGCAGGTGTCCCCGAGTTCTGCTCACCAGATTGCGTCTCTTCGATCTCCATTTCCGAGGCCTTGCGTTTAATTCCGCCGGCAGTATTGGATTCTTTTTGCTTTGACATATCTTCCCATTTCAGTATGAGCTCGGCCAAATCAACGGCAAGCTGATGGTTCTCGGCCGAAGAATTAGAAAGAAAACTAAGCTTTGGCATGGCCGCAATTATGTTGGATACAAAATGGTCCCTGTAGTCATAAAACAGCTCAGCATGTCGAACAATGAACTGATAGATATTGACAACTTGACTCACATTGTGACCATCTTCACTGAGTACTCGCCTGGGCCATTTAGCCCACAATGGGGAGTTAACTCGTTTGACCAATACAGGGGCTAGAAGGTCAAGTGCCTGCTTCACAAGGGATTTGGCTTCGTTTTGATGAGTCTTCAACAACGCGACGTAGATCTGAATGACAATCTTGGACAATGTATCGTAAGCCGCTATAAAGTATGCAATTAGCACGTATGCAGATTGCTTACTGATAATATCTTCCAGCTTAATATAAACCCAGCCGAACTTGATGATATCCTTCCGAGCATCTGCCACTAATTGCGGACTCGTTTGGATAAGTAGAGAAGACATCTGCAGCAACTCAAATCGGAAGTGGTCCATCGTACCCACATGATCTTCCAAACTTTCGGGGCTAGTAGGCCGCCATATCTTGGAATGAACCATGTCGAGCCATGTGTTGGTGCCTTTAGCACTACCTGTGCATTTATCAAGAAGCTTTGAGAGATCGCCATTCCTGTGACTCTCGATAATCAAAATAGGATTGACAATGTACTTAATGACAAAGGTCCTGGTCTCAAGCACGTTATTTTTGTTACTCGCCTGTTCAACCGAGTTCGCCAAATACGCGCGTCGGTGTGTGACATCCCTTGAACAAGCCACATCAGAAAAGAGAAAATTCAGTACGCTGGAATGAATAGAAACATTATGCCTGCAGAGATTGGCAACGAGAACAAAAAGTGATTCAGAATCATCAGCTTTTCCTTCGAGGTATTTGACAAACAGACACTGTAAATCTTGCAGTGACTGTTCTACCTGCAAATACAATGGACTAGTAAGGGAACCTGAAGTGGATACCTGTACCAGGTCTGCGATACCCGAACTGATCTCATCCAAGATGTGCTTCTGCTCAATAATCCATTTGCCATCGTCGCCATTCAAAGCCTCCAAAATGTAGATAAAATTGCAGAAAGCGATACAACGCTCTTCGGGTGCTTCCAAAGCCAAAACCGTCTTCCTCATTTCTTCCAAATTCTCCCTAGTATGCTTTCTAAGATTTTCACAGTTTGAATTGGTCAATATGCTTGAATAGAATCGGCCATATGTCCTGTCTGATAACTTGGGCATAAAGTATGCGAACGACTGCTGTGGATATCTATCCAAGAACTTGGCTACAGGTAATCGGAACGGAGAGCTGTGCTGACGCCTTAGGTGAGATTCCAAATAAAAAAGAGTGTGCATAAGATCATTCATGAACACATATGCAGTAGGAGGAAGCAAATGGAAAACATTGAGTATGGCAGCAATGATCTTGATATTCTGCTGAGTTTCCAGATATTTCGTAGAGTTGGCGTGAAGTTGAGATGGTTCTGCCCAAGCTTTCAAATGATCAAGAAGCTTCTTACCTATTTCCACTTTGAAATAAAATGTCAACAATTCAAGTAGTCGAGCAAGCCCTTCAAGTCCGGCAACAGTTAGTCGTTTGTGGTCCGAGAGATTCATTAAAATGGGCCTTAAACCATTCTGTAACAGATCTCTGGGCAGCTTCACATTCTGAGCTAGAACGCGTTTGAGGCCCAAATGGGCCGCCTCAACAACTTTGCTAGACCTAGAGTACAATGTTTTAAAGAAAACTGCAATGATTTTGGCCCGAGTTTGAGCCTGCTGTGTAGCCAAATAATCGGAAGTAGTGAGAGCCAAGGACAGCAGCTGGATGCACACTATTCGAAGTCGAACAAGCTGTTCGGATGTCTTGTACTCGAATACTCTGTGCGCACTTGTGAGGGATTCGTCTTCAGCATCTACTAATGCCAAAGCTTCCGAAAGCAAACGCGTCAATTCGTCATTAAATTCCAAAAACGTGTTTTCCAGGCTCAAACAGAAAGAAATTGCATCGATGTGTCCAATCTGCATGGGAAAAGGAAGAGCCCTCAGAGGTTTACCAAAAATAGACGTTAGCAAAGGCGAGCAAACCGGCTTAATGATTTCGTTAAGCGACTTTCCGCTAACTTCAGCTAGAATTTCCAAAGACTTTTTGGAAGTCTCTCGAACAACAGCATTGGCGTTTCCCAGTCCGTAGGTCAGAAATCCAGATAGCTGCTGAAACGGCTTTCCTGTAATCTGTTCAGCTGTTAAATCTTTATTGCACTCTCGTAGAACGAAATAGCAGAGATCACTGGCATTTTCGCAAACTGAAGTAGGGTAGTCATTTGAAGTATCTTTAAGCACGAAAAACATTGTCCTTATAAATTCAATGTGCCTTGGGGCAATCCAATAAATAGGGAGGCCCAAATCCTTTAGTAACGTTTTCATCCCAAGGCAGGCACCTGCCTTTCGATAATATTCGACTTCGAAACAGGTATGCGACAGCTTTCCAAAGATACTCCTGAACATAGGAAACCTATGAATTTCATTTGAGGACCCAAACATCGCAACGCATGATTTATAAATATGATGTATGGCCAACTGGCCGGCTTCTTTAACATCCTCGTTGTAATGAGATAACGCGTATACGATAACGGACAAGATGACTTTAGGGTCAATGTAAGGAACCCCTTCGTTCTCATTGAGTTCAAACGGCCTCAGGGCTTTTCGCTTTTCAAGAGTGAATTCTCCCAACTCAAGTGCGGTAAAATGCTCACATAACTCCTGGATCAGATTTAAAGCTTTCTCTTTTGTTTCTTCCAGTGAAACCGAGTAGAACACAGCTTCTAAAAGCTTGGTGACTAATTCATTCTGCAGCTTTCTCTTCAGTAAGCTTTTATCTCTGCCATCAGGAAGCTTTTCGTCAACTTCTGGGAAATCTCCTCGAATAACGTCAACACATGCCTTAACATGAGCTTCAAAGTTATCAGGTAGAGGACTACTTTCAATAAATAATTGCAGCACTCCAGTTAGATACTCATAAGATTTGACCCTGTAATGCATTGGTTGCTTTCCATCCTCGATAACCTGAAGTGCGTATTTGATGGCAGGAGTGATGTTCAAGGGCTTTTTATCAGGAATACCATTCAGAGAAATCATAATAGCCATGTCCTGATCCAGAGGCGTCTGTGAAGTTAAATTATCAGGAGGTACGAGGAATCTTCTGTTCCGACCTCCAAGCTTTCCCAAAACTCGAAGGGTCGTATGGGAATGTTGGTGAAAGTACGGAAGAGGTCGCAAATGTCTCCACAAAGCGTCAAACACTTCGCCAATCACAGGTTCAATGATAGGGTCAAAGTACTCAGCCGTCAGATTATCGACACACAGCTCAAGGGTTCGCAATCCCTGACTGATGAGTTCCTGTGAACCATTCAGCGCCGTGACCAGCGGGCGCATTAGGTAACTCAAATGAGGCACCAAAACGCTGAGTCTAACAGGCACGGTCAGACACAGCTCAACGTATATGTCCCGTTCTTGAGGTTTCCTCGCTGTGGAAAGTAGCTTATTGAGCGATTCGAGGAGAACCTGAAGGAGAGGCAGAACCTCCTTGTACAGCAATTCAAAGCGGCCGCCGCCGATGCTCCGAAACAAGGTCCTAAGAAGGTGGAAATAGACTAGCGGATCTTTTGCACCCGTGGACAGCTGCAAGGAGCTTATTATAAGGTCCTTGAGGTGGGGGAGTATGACAGTCTCATTGGCAGCGGGGAAGAGGTTAACTGCCATAAAGGAGAGCTTGAAAAGCCTTATGAGAATGTTCGATTTAGCATGATTGCCATCTCCTAGCTCAGAAAGCTTACTCTTCAAAAATGAGATTAGAAGCCCTAAAAAGTTGGCCGAAGTTGCCTCACTGGCTAAAAAGAATTGAGGAATATGAAGTAGTGCAGAATTTTCAAACATAGCTTCGTAAAGAAAAGGCAGCTCTGCATCCACAATTTCATTGAACGACGCAGGATCAATATGGATGAACACAGTTGCAAACGCTTCCATAAGATCTTTCTCATCTTTTGAACTCACAATTGGAAGAGATGGGCCGGTCAAGTCGAGGCCGTGCTTAGAGTCTTCCGGATGCAGTAATACGTCCTTCTGAGAAGCGAAAAAGAGGTGCCCAGAAATTCCCTCTCTAAAGAGGCGCCTGAATATAGTGATCTGCTCATAGTTGAACATTCGAGCCGATTCTTGCCACTGTTGAGCGTTGAAGTCGGAATGTAAGGGCGGAGGATTGCACGACTTGAGACCAAACATGACCGTCTTGAGGAAATTCATCAGGTTCTTGAAAATATATCTGGCATCTTTGAGATCGTTATTCCCTGTCTCCTGATGGATTTTGATAATGCCGTAGTTCAAGACCTCCTGAAGATCCAACTCTTCTTGTTGTGGCTGTTCTTTAACTGGTTTCTCATCTATTTCCATGGCATCAGCATTGGTGGCGTTGTTGTCTTTACCCTCTTCCTCTTCAGAACCATTGTCCTTTCCTTCGACCTTAACGGCCTTGCCGTCTTCAAGGGCGTCCTCCTTGTTATCCTCACCGTCAATATTGTGCTCAGCAGTTTTTTCTTTCTCCGTAGATTCTCGATACTTTTTCATGATATGCTTATAGTTTTGATTCAAGGAAGAAAATCGCTCTACGAATGCGTTGAGAATAAGCACCATGATCTGTCGGCCTTCGTTCCTGTCGGGAAGTTTCATGATTCTCTCTACCAAATTGAGGAGCAGCTTAGCACTCATAATCTGGAAACTAGTAGCTAGAGTGTTGTCCTGCATATTGCGGCAGTATACTCGAACCGTCTTCCATATCTGGTCCGAAGTAAGCTCGCCGCGCACATGGTGAACCAGATCGGCCATCGTGCTGTATGCTAACGGCCGCAGAGTCTCGTGAACCGTGAGACCTTCACCGATCAAGACCTTTTCATTGAGCAAGATGTCAACCTTGGGTATGAAAATTGTCCGGAAGTCAGTCGAGAGGATATGTCTAGTGGCAACCAAAAGCTCTTTTCGAGCAGCCGAGAGCTCGCAGGGGCAATCTTGCAGCAGTCTCACCACAAAATCTGGAATCATGTTGTGATACTTCTTGAGTGCAGATGAGAATCCACGCAGGGCGTAAGCCAAAAATGACATTGTCTTGACCTGAGCCACAATTAGCTCACCATAGGCAGTTCTGTTTTTGATGAGAGGCGAAATGGAAGCGTGGATTTCACCTTTGGCGGCTGCAGCTTCGTGTGCAGCCTGCTGAGGCTGGGCCTGGAGGCTGAGCATCTCAATTATGTGAGGGATAAACACAGGAAGCGACTGGTTGACTAGCTGCTTGTGCGTCGAGTACAACAGCACGATTATGATAGGACACTCGGTCAGAACCTTGAAACTGTACAAGCTTTTCTGGAGCGGTCTAGCTGCTGGCTCAATACTGAGCTCTGAGCTCATCGTCGGTGAGAGAGCCGGTTTAGGAGACTGGAAGGATCCAATCGGAGTGGTGACTGCTGTACTTCCACTAGCAGTGGCAGCATTACCGGCGGGCGTTCCGCTGGTGCCGTTGGCACTGTTACTGCCAGCCGGCACGTTGAACAAGTCACTGACTACCTGAGGAATGTTTTTGTATATCTCAATCACGAGGTCTAAGAACGGCTGTACTTGCTCCAGTAAATGCGTCTTGTAGGCTCTGTGCAAGCTCGTCAATATTTTCATGCACAGAATCCCGTTCTCCTCGTTGTCGGTCCTCAAAAGCTCCATCAACAGTTTCAAAATATCCACAGACTTGGGCTTCAAAGTGTCATTGGTTTGCAGACGGAGCAAAATGTCCAAAAGGCAACTTCGCAGACGCTGTTCGGGCGTGGTGGTGCTGAAACTAACAGGCACAGTTTCGAGCAAACGCATGATGTCCGGAAGCAACTTTGACAGGAAGAACTCGTAGTCATTAGTGGTTTGGTATGAATCAATCGAGTCCCTAATTTCGGTTGCAATGGTGACTTTCGTTTTAATGTCTTGGGGGTTAGTACAAGAGTTCTCGGGGATAGCAGCAGACGGAATACAAAAAAAAACACATACCAACATTATCATCGCCCAGACGGTTGGCAAATGCCTCTATCTGAGGGTTTGGATTACCCATTCTGTCGTACCGTTGGCTTTTGTGCCTATGTCGCTCTCTCCTCGTTCAGCTAGTTAGATATAGGTCTCCTTCATAAAACAATAAAGAGAGCCTTCCTTCCTTACCCGTTGTAATCGCGCTTCTTTTTTTTTCTCCTTCAATCACTTATACGAAATGCAAAGCAGGCAAATAAATAAAAAAAGAGGGACGAACAGGTAAAAGGGGAATAACAAGAATAAATCTAAAATAATGGTTTGCGAGGTTCTGTCCGGCAACCGCTGAATCTAGTCCTTTTGTCGCTGTTGGAGTAGTTATCCAGCCCTAAGTATTTACAGAGCTTTCGAAGGGAAGATAATGTGGGAGGAGCGCGGAAGCGATGTTGCTGAGGTAAGCTGAAATTTCACGTGATTTTGGTGGGTTAGCGACAGAGTAATGTCACAACACACTGAAGTTCTATGAGTTACGAAGTAATGTTTCGACAAATCAGAATGATATCACACTCAATGGCTTACAGATGGTTTACACTGTGTAGAGCGTACAATACAAAGAATTGACAGGTTATATCACACTGTGATTGACTCAATGTCCACCAAGAGCTATTATTGGAGGCACAGGTTCTATGAGAGCAGTCTGTACTTTCTTTATACGCGCCTTGGTCTCGCACTGAGAAGGTAATTTGGCCAAATCGATTAGTTCTTCTTCAAAATTCCTAATTTTTGACTCTTGCCTTAGAAATGATATTGTTCAAACTCTGGCATTCCATCCAACCATTGAGAACTTTACTCTTTAACATATGCTCAAACGCTGCCTGATAAAGCGGCCCAAGCCTTTATTGACAATATTTTCCACTGTATAAATACACTCGACCACGATACCCGTTTAATTAGGTCAAATGCCTTTCGCCGCCTTATATTCCTCTTGTATGCTTAGCTAAACGTCAGTCGCCGTGCCTGGGACAGCAATTCCACTATCTTACAGGTGAATACACTGTGAAGCCAGATCTTACATTGTCTACAATTTACGCTATATAAACCAGACCTTAACTTATACTGTTATATATGAAGCTCACAATATCTAAAACTAATACCGTATAGAGCTCAAACTGGTCACTCTCTAAGGATAGTGTATGGATAGAGCACTCTTCAGTGCACTGCATCGTACAATGCATAGAGCTCATACTCCCTATCCATTGTGTATAGAACAAATGGATAGAACAAATGGAGACTATTAGAGTCAAGGCGGTAAATTTCTGCGGGCAGCTTCGTAGCTGCAAGTTAACCATCCATAGCTATAAGAGCGTAAGCCCTTGTGTCTGACCTGAGTTAACAATGGAAAATGGAACAGATAATAAAGACAGCATAACGAGATCCTAACTGCTGGGTCCTTTAGTGCGACGCTTATTGACTTCAAAGACAATTTACAGTTTAAGTTTCACAGAGCAAACTCTTAATAAGGGGCCGGACCTCCTTGACACGCATCCTCTCCATTCTAGGATAGCGTCAAGTTCAGACATTGCTGCGCAATAGCATGTCGAGATTTCCGCGAAGCGGAACCAGCCTCACTGGAAGGGCCCCGCCGGAGGCGATGTCAACCTCGCCTCCGGCGGGGCCCTTCCAGGGAGGTTGGTTTCGCTTCGCGGAGTGTACATTGTTCTACGCCGAACACATCTTGGTGAAGAGTTCGACGCATAAACACCGCGTACCGATCCTCAACGCCCGCTACGCCTTTGGTTGTCTATGAAACTTTATTTCGTAGCAACACGACGCATGATTAAACTGAAACCAATCTGACACACATTGCGTAGAATCTGAGACATTGGCAGTAATATGCTCGGTATAGAGGTCCGAAGGGCAGTCTTTGGCCGGGAGGACAGGTAAGTGGTGTGCTTAAGTTGAAGCTCCACGACTGAGAGCATACTGAGAGTCAACAGCCCCGTGAAAACTTAGCATCTCTCCACTCTGTCTTTCATAAGTTTCATTTTCCGCCCAAGCCGTGCACAAGTGAAATCTTGTTCCTCTGCATCGAACCCAAACAAGCAGTTTGTGCTAAAGCTTATCTCGTTTAACGTTTATGCTCAAGATCCAGATACGTGGGATCGGTGCGTGGAAGGGTGACACCGTTGGACCTAAGAAGCGACTATCACGGTTATCACGATTGTTAAGGGAACACTACTAACGCTAGGATATTCCTAAAGCAGAGCAGAATGGGTATAGTATGGCTATAGCAGTGTTTACTCCTTACAATGCGCTTTGTCACCTTTTCTTACTGCCTGTACTGCACTCAAATGCCCCCTTAGTTCTTCTTAGATCTTCTTAGTATTAAGTTAGCTTCACCAATATATGTATATCGTAATCCTTTTATCCATTTAGTTAGCGATAATAATAGCTGCAGTCGAACTCGTTCCGATAATTCCGCGGAGTAAACTCATTCTGCGCGCAAATATTCAATGAAAAGAGACGTTTACGAAAGCACAAAAAACTCGTACTTCCGCCCAGCTGAAAACAAGCAGACTGTACTCTGTATTCTTCAACTAGTCTGAACACGTATTGTGTACGGCCCCTGTTATACTGGCGCATATAGGTTTACGAAGGTTAATTCAACCTGGTACGAGCTCAATAGGCTGCATAATTAGCGAGAGTAGCGTTCACTAAAATTCTAATCTATTCAAGGAGCTCGGAAATCCATAAACTATAATTCAACACTATCCTTAAGCTGTCTAAGAAGTTTGGGTGTGGTCGAGGCGCAGTTTATGTCGAGGCAGCACAACTTAGATTGTAAATGTATTTTAACTTTTGAGGCAACCAAACCTTAATTTCTGTTTTTCACAACTTTAAAAACACTCTATCTAACGGGGTCTAAGTGAACAACCCCAAATTCATGCCGAGCCGAGCCTCACAAAGTGTTTTCGCATGATACTCTCTGTTGCATTGCGTTTTTATTGTTTGGCGACCCGAAACTGCCAAAACTGCAGTGTGACAGAACGGCGAACTGTGGACATGCCTCCAGCAGGTTCGGCTTCGCAGAATCAAAGAGTACACTCGGTAATTGGTAGTATAGCATTGGGACTAGATATAAACGTAAACAGCTTACAAACTACTGTTCAATTGATCAATTGAGACTAGTCTTTGGGATCTTAGACTGTATGGCCTCTCGCACTACCTTTCTCACAGTCAGATCTGTCGTCTGCAGGGTCGAATAGAAAGGGCCCCATTGAAGTGACGAATTAAGAAGTCCACTAGCATATTAATTGTGTGCTTGAAGCATAGTGCTTGAAGCATAGTGTGTGCCTAGCATAGTGCCCCTTGAATTTTTTTCTCCAATCAGCTTGAATTCGACATGTCGAATTGAAGAACCATTGAAGCGTGACCAGGGTGCTCTTTCGCGGGGTCACCGTCCTGAAAAAAAGCTCCTTGATCGTTACTTGAGTGGTCCAAAGATGTTTTTCTTAACATTATTGTTTTTTCTGTCTCTGCCTGAAGACTCCTTGGTCGGTTCGTTCTTTACTCGCATATTTTGCTTTTTCACTCTCACACTGTAGTAGTCTCAGGCGAGGCTCGAATGGCTTTTTGACTATTCTAATCCGTAAAGAAGAAAAAAAAAAAAAAAAAAAAGGGGTTCGAAACTCCAAAATGCATTGCGTTTGCATTTCAGAAGAATAAGATTCGTGCCTGTGCAACATGGAGAATAGTGTGTGTTTTATTTTTCTAGCTTGGTTAATATTAAAATGTGAATATATATATATAACTGAAAGGTAGCGAGCGGCCTTACAAAACAGGTGCTGCGAACGTTGAAAACTAGACAGACGAGAGACACACAGAAGACTCGAGAACTAATCACAAATACCAATCCAGTCTTTATATAGCCACTCTTTCTCTCGCTTGCTCTCCCACTATGATCAGTCTTTCTGGACGAGTCAAACACAGCTTGACAAAGCAAAAGAGGAAAGCCCCTGTAATAATAACGAGCGATACTTACGATCCTCAAGCACAGTCAGCTGGGGGAGATGCGGCAGTAATAATCCCCAAAGACAGGGATATGGTCTCGATCCATTTTTCTTCTCCATCACTGAGTTCTTACTCTTCTTCTAAAAGCTCTTATTCGAGCAGTTTCAGTTACAAGTCTGCTTCAGCATCAATGGACGAACCTCATTATAATGTGTTTGGGCTTACTTTGAGAGAGGCCCGGGAGCTCGATGCTCCGTTTGAGGAGACGAACTTACTGTCTCCGATGGACCCCTTGGACTGTATGTACTGCCAGGCTGAGCTTGCCAGGTATACACCTTTGTTTGTGCTACGTTGTTTGCGGTTTATTACTACCTATGGGCTAGACGAGGAGGGACTATATAGGACGACCGGGTCGAGTATTGAGGTACGATCTCTTCGAGAGAGATTCTGTAAAGGTGAGTATGAGTATGATAGGACTGTTGAAGGTTTTTGTTGAGACTGAGATTTGCAATACTGCTGAGGTTCTTTGATTTCGGGAGGTTTTGCATTTGGAGTATTGAATTGATTTTTGGCGTTTTGAATTGGGTTTTTGATTTGTGGTACTGATTTTGGGTTTGAGTTATTTGATTGATTTACTTGGGGTGGTGGGTGGTATTTTGAGTTATTGCTTTGGGTATTGCTTCGGTGACTGCTTTGGGTTATGGCTTTAAAGTTTTTGCTTTGACTTTGGGGGTAGATACTGTTCAGGGGATTACTTGGAACGGTATTACGTTAAGTGGTACTAAGGGCAAAGTTATTTCTCCCAAGGTTATCACTTTCTTCAATATCTGTTCAACTTCATCGTGGTTTTCACCGCGATTGACCCTGCCCGTCCGGCTCCACCCACAGTCTGTTACTTTCCCCTTCTTGGACTGATGAACAGCCTGTGCAGATTAAGCTTCCCGTTCTTTTGACTCAAATTGGCAGCCCTTTCGCCACTCTTTGCACACAGTATGACGTACAATAGCTGCTGGAGCTGCTGGAGCTGCTGGGAGAAAAAGGCTACTTTTCCTCGCCAGGGGTAATAAAAAAATTTCAGCCTTCTGCAGGCCCGTTAGTGCTTTGAGAATCCCTTCTCTTTTGAGGACCTGTACGTTGTCGGACCTGCATAACGGAATACGGTCCAACAGTATTTGTTAGGCGTTTTTGGGGTTCCTGAGCTGCTTGAGGTGCTTGTGGTGCCTGTCCCGCCTATAGCCAGGTTATATTGGAAAATCTCTACTGATCAAATATGCTTGGGGTACCTGCCTGTCAAAAGAATGCCCCAAAAATCGCCTGGCAATCGCCTCTATTTGGCCCCAAAATCCTGCCACTCCCCCCTTTGCCCCATTCAACCCACAGCATGGAGTGCGATTTATTGCGTCTTTTTCTGAAAAATTGTTGTGCCTGAGAGTCCCTTTTATTTTTATTCTTTTTTTTTTCGCGTTCACAATTTTTTATTATTTCAATTACGTCGTCTTATTCTGAAAGAATATCATACTAACAAAAGATGGTCCCACCTTTGAATTGGATCCTGAGCAGGTCGAGGTGTCTACAGTGACTTCACTGTTGAAAGGCTTCTTGCGACAATTGCCTCACGATTTGTTCCCCATAGCAAGACACTCAATGCTGGCTTACAACCCTCAGGCTGGCCTGCAAAAAGTTACCAAATCCAGCGGCTCTTCCACTATGTCCGCTCCTGCCACCCCGTTGATGGGCAGCAGCAGCAGTACCACCAACAGCCTCAGCACTGCCAATCCCTCGGCAATGGTATCCACAAGCCCCGTGCCTGACCAAGACGTTCAATTTGACTACCAGGTCCTACCTGTGCAATTGTTGCAGGACGAGCTTCGGGATTTGTCCTACTACGAGTTTGCAGTTCTGCAGGCTATTACCCGACACCTCAAGATGGTGGTGGACAACAGTCACATAAACCGGATGACTCTATCCAACCTGGCTGTCATCTTCTCTCCGACTTTGAAAATCAAGACAACCGTACTAATGGCACTCATCAGCCGGGCTGATGTTCTGTGGGAAGGTCTTCTGCCGCGCCAGCCTGCTCCAGAGCTCTTTTCTGTGCGAGGCAGCAATGTAGAGCCTCTGGATGACGAAGCCTACCTGGAGCAAGAGCTTTCCCCTGATTCAGACTACGACTACTACAGGCCAGGGTTCTTCAGACGTGTTGACCGAGAGAGTTCTGTATCCGACAGGACTCTATTCCAGAGCCATCACCAGTCTGGGCATTCTACTGACTCGGGTCACGATTCGCTAATGTCCTATGGTAGTGAGTCTCCTGTCGTTAGCGATACTCCGACTACTACTAAGCCGTCTTCACCACTGGCTAGTAATTTCGGGATTGGCATTGGCCTGGCTGCCGAAATCACTACGGCTAGTAGTGTGAGTGCTACCCGGTTAAAGTCGGCTGCTGCTGCTAGTAATCTCACCATTGACGTAAGCAAGAGCGAGAAATCGAAGAAAACCATCCCTTTGGGCAGCCCATCCCCTGGTAGTACCAAATGGGCGGCTCCTCCACCAAGTCCCCGCGTGCTGTTTCTGCACCATTCGGGAAGTCATGGTTCGATGAAGTCGCCGCGAGCTAATCCTGTGGTTGAGCTGAGGAGTTGAAAGACCGTAGGCATCGCCGTCGGCGGGATGTGGAAGTGCATTGTGTCTCCCACGGCGTCAATTCTTCAAACGGTCTGAAAACTCCAATGCCTTGGTTAAGCAGAGGCTGCTGGAGTCTCACATATTACGAAACGAACTTTTTTAATGAATATTTATAGCGTGGGATTTTTTTATTATTGTTGTTGACCTTTGTTTATTTTGCTTTAGTCATTCTATTTCTATATTAATTATATTCTCTTTTGTCATAACATTTCGCGGAGAGTAATCCACCTTATAACTGAAGGGCATCGCCAGAGCTGAGTAAAACTTTGGTGTCCGCCGGTTTATTCTAGCTAGCACTCTGAATGGCACTCTTCTCCAACTATGCTGCTTAATAAATAAAAATATATCCCGTTTTTATACTTTCACCTCAAGCGACTTGATATGAAGTAAACAGTAATGTTTTCTGTCCGAATTAGCCAAACACTGGAGCTTCTGCGAAGCAGAACCAGCCCTCCCTGGGAAGGGCCGCCGGAGGCAACGCCTACCCCCGTCAAGAAAAACACCTTCTCTTCTTTATTCTATCACCTCATCATTACTGCCCTAATGCACGTTTGGCGTTTCGCTCCTGCTGCAGCTGGTTCTTCTTAACCAGTTTCTTTCGCTGCATTCGGTCCAGCTTTCGAGGGTCTTCCAGCTCATCTCCGTTGGTCTTCTTTTCGTCGACTTCCACCAGCCACTGGTCATCCAGCTTCTTATTGATTCCTCCATAGCCCCACTTGGGAACCCATTTCCCGGAGGCCTCGTCGAAAACAAGCTTGCCATCTTTGGCCCGCTTCTTGATACCCTTTTTGAGTGCAAATTTCTCCCACTTGGTGAGTTCTTTAACTTTGGGCAAAGGCTTTTCTCTGGGCAAAGGTGTTATTGGGTTGGGCATTCGGAACAGCACCATGGTACTGTCCTGGTTTGAGCTAGCAGTGTTGGATGCACTGGTTGTTTGCACAGGTAGTTGTAGAATCTGGCTGATAAGCAGCTGGATGTTATCTCTCGTGACATCAGTTAAGCATTGCTCTTTGGTTTGAGGAGCTCTGAGCTGTTCTACATCCAAAGGGTTTGTGTCGAAAACCGCTAGGTTTCCGAAGTCGTAGGTGACCGGGATTGGTTTCTCAACTTTCGCGGATCTTGTTAGAGAAATGGAAACAACAGGTAGTATATTAGGCGGAGAAGCATACTTTTTTACTTCAGACATGTTGGGATTGGTGGATCAGGAAAGAAACTTTGTGAAATTTACTTTTAGCGATATAAATTTTTTTAGCCCCACACTGTGAGAAGTGTCGATCGGATATAAAGTGATCTTATCCTTTAACCGACCTTGACTTGACTGTTATACTGTTATAGTTACATATATATTATAACTATGATATATTTTTTCGTATATTTTATTGATAGAAGAATGCTGAAAGTGAATGTATCTTATACTCGAGCTCATACTTCAGGTTTGTGTGCTTTATATACAGGGTCACGTTAAATATGAATACATCTTATGTAGGAGCCATTTAACCTCACTATACGGACACAAATCCCGTTTAACATGATAGTATTAGATGTTTTGATATCTTATACATAATCAAACCAACCTGACAATAGTATAACAAAAGCGTAAGTTCAATCCAAGTACTCTTTTTATGCTGATATATATATAAACCCTCTTACCTGAGAATGAAGTCTTTAACGAGACAATAGCTTAATAGCTTAGACAAGCTCAGGTAAGCCAGAGCTTGTGTGAAATTAGTTTTCGATGTAGTCACGATGAAGAATCCTCATACGGACCACAGCCTAATCTCAAATAAAACTAGTCACTGGATGGAATCTCATGATTATTGGATAATAAAGCGGCATTTCACTCGCCCAATTTCCTGCGAAGCAGAGTTACGGGGTCTGGGGCTGGCCTCAGCAGCGTCCCCCTGACTCCAGCGGCCCCTACCGGGGAGGGTTGGTTCCACTTCAGGAAATTTCATGCTCGTAGTTTCTTCCACCGGCTCTCCTGGAAGACAACTGCTCTGAGCCACAGAAAGCACAACGCATTGCCGGCCAAGACAGCTCCGTTGTAGAGGATAGTACCTCTGTATGACGATGGCGTCAAACCCACGCTGCCAGCTGCCTGATTCACAAACAATCCTGCTATAGGAGATCCCAACATGTTACCGATACCCCTTGACAGATACATGAGCCCAGACATGGATTTGTAGTTAGCTGGCCCAAACAACTCTACCAGACAAGCTGGCAACAATGCAATGATGGCTCCCGAAAATATCCCATATATGATTACAAATGTCAAGTACGCGCCCCTGGCCGGCACCAGCCAAAGGCCGAACACGCTCGCCATGCTGATGACGCAGCAAATGGCAATCATGTTAATTCGACCAATGCGGTCCGCTGCATAGCCCAGTACGACCTTGAATAGAGCATTTACTCCATTGTTGACTCCAATGAACACTGCTCCAGTGCTCTCCGAATAACCCAGCGTTCTCGCGTACGAGGACATGTAGACCAGCGGGATTAAGTAGCCTGCAGCTTGAAGACCACTACCCAAGATCTGTAGAATAAACTTGCGCGACGTCAACAAACTCCGGTTGAGCGTTGGCGCAGTTGAGTTGCCCGTGCTTCTGAACATTGGGTGTTCCTTCACCATCAAACTCGCGCTCATAGTGCACGCCAGGTTCAGGAATCCCAGAATGCGCACCGTCCATCTCCACCCGACACTGCTAATAAGGGCATTCGTCAACGGACCCATAACCAGACCACCGATACCCGTCCCGGCAAAGATGACGCCCATAGCGATACCCCTGCGCTTGGAAAAGTAAGGAGGAGCGCAGACAACGGGAGGGAGGTACACGAAAGAAGAACCGACCCCGAACAGGATTCCCTGTGTGACTATGAACTGCCACAGCTGATTGCAGAACCCGGTGCAAATCAGCCCAGCGGACATAACTATACTGCCACCCATCATAAGAGTGCGCGGGGTAGTTCGCTTTTGCAAATAGCCATTATTCGTATGAAGCACACCACACATGTACGTCAAGCCTGTGGATAAAGTACCAATCAGCGCAACCACCGAAGGGTTGGTCGTATGCAAGGGGCCATTTGGCGATAGGTAGAAATCTTGGAAAACACCATAAGTGAAGGAAATACCAAACACCATGAAATTGCATAGGAATCCCGCGACCATGATCAATATGGCGGGAGTTCGCAAGGCCCTCTCCTCATTGACATTATTGGCATCATCTCGGATTATTGCACCTTCGCTGCCAGAAGATTCTGTCTGCATTTCCACCACATCTGTCTCTTCATTGCGCACAACATTCATTTCGGCCTAAAACTCAAATATTACAGGCCACCGTGCAAACCAGCACCTTCCCCACGAGATGTCTCATATTTAAATAAAATCGTTTGCTCTGTCAGGTACGAGTCATTCATTCATCAACGGGTTGGTCCGGCCGTTCGGATCGACGCCGTTCCGAGATGTTTCATTTATTTGTCAATGATTGGAAAGATCTGCCAGAAAGATCTGTCAGCGAGCATGAAATGGCTATATTGGCGATGCCTCCGGGCCGCGGGGGTTTGTCTGTCTCGCAGAAGGTGATGATGATGATGATGATGATTATGACGATGATTATGATGATGATGGCATGATTGATCTCACTATTTTTAATCTATCATAGAGTGTACACTGTCTGCGGATCTGTATACGATGTCGGGCGGGCACACAAAGTGAACTGCCTTGAACGAACGATGACCATTAGATGAATACGTGATCCTAGTTGAAATGATTTATGCTGTGTGCAGTATTATTTCTGGCTTGGATAATGACATGGATGGGGAACTAGGCTTTGCATATAAATATTAATTATCCTAGACTCTAAATGCAACGAGGCTGGTTCTTGCGAACCGGCATCTCTCTAAGGACTCTATTGGAAGACAGTGGGTTGGACATGCCAGTAACCTGTAATGGAATTAAATAATGCTGAATCTTTGTGAAGGGACAATTTGATTTCTCAATGACGCAGCCGCTTCTCCGAGTCCGTTGCGACTCCAAATTGGTCTTTTTCTTAAAAACTCGTCCTCTTTCGCTCGTTTAGACCCTTGGAGTAAATCACAAATAATACAGGAATTGGAATCATAGCAAGTGCCAAACACCCGAGCAGGGTTCCTCCCCATTGCAAACCGAGATTGTCAAACATCTGCTTAGCAAATAGTGGGAAAGGGCCTGCTGTAATGGACCGCATAAACGTGTTGGCCGCAGTGACAGAAGCAGCGATTGGAAGGTACGTTTCCACAGTATAGAGTATAGCCGCCAAAAAGATGCCAATCAAGCCGAATCCAATAACTACTGCCCCAAGAGTGGGGACAATCCAGTGAATATGCTCGTGGTAGTTAGCCGTCCAGAAAAACCAGAAAAACCCGATGGGCAGAGCAATCGATGGAATCAGCATGTTCTGCAGCCTGCGGTTGGGATTGAGTTTTTTAGTCCGAGTAACTTCCTTGACGTAGCGAGTCTCCATGGCCGCAAAAAATAGTGAGGATATCACCAGTCCAACGGTCACAGCAAGGTATGGAAGCTGACCCACCCCATAGGACATCTGGTATTTTTCCACGAATACAATGGGAAATGCTTCCAGGCAGAGGTACAATATGCTGTACACAAAGGAGACGTAAACACCAACTAGAATGACAATTGGCTCGGTAGTTAGCAGTACAAATACTCGGCGCAGTGCCTCGTACGACACTTTGCTAAGCGACAAATCCAAAGTCTCAAGCTTCGAATGAATTGCCCAGTTGCCAGTCGACTTCCTAAGCTCGGCTGCCTTTTGTGACAGTATTTTCAGATGCAGCGTCTCCTTCATAAATAGAGCTTGAAGAATCAAACCGAACGCCGCCATAATCCCCAGAATATAGTGCGTCCATCTCCAGCCAAGATACGAAGTACAGATAAACGCACCCACTGACGGGGCAATAGTGGGGCCCGCAAATACGACAGCGATAAAAAAGGAGATTGAAATGCCTAAATATTGAAAGTTCAGCGACTCGCTAAACGACGCAGGGAGAACAGCCAAAGGAGCAGAGCCAATGGCGCCTGCAAAGAAGCGACCAATAATGACGGTTTGGATATCTTTGGCAGTAGCAATTGCAAACGAGAACACCGTCAGTCCAAACCCGGCTATTAGTAAAATAGGTTTCCGGCCGTAGAAATCCGACATGGGGCCCCAAAGGACCGGGCCTGTAGCAAATCCGACAACATATAAAGTTATGCCTAAGATGGCGACTTCGTTGCTAATGCCGAACTCTTCAGAAATAAATAAAGTCGCTGGAGCATACACGGCAGAGCCAAAAGTCAAAACCATCAAGCAAAATGAGCCTATAAATCCATTGATTAACAATTGACGAGCCGGCCAATTTTTAGGGAATGTTGGATCATCAGGTCCTGAGAAGTCTACGAGATACAATTTCTCATCACCAAGAATAGGCCGTTCTGGTTCTCCAGGTGCAATTAATGACTCTTCATCTATATCGCTATGCTCATTAGGTGGAGGAACCTTAACAGGCTCGGTAGTCTTACCGCTGTCTATCGAGTCTACTGGCGACATTTGTTCTCTATTATCAAACTCGTAATCTGTGTGTACTGGAGAAAAGGATAATGCAACTTCTTTTCCTTTATATACAACTTTACTTGAGACTACCCCTTACTTGTGCATATTTTCGGTCATCAA
This sequence comes from Spencermartinsiella europaea, assembly GCA_030579595.1. Taxonomy (NCBI): domain Eukaryota; kingdom Fungi; phylum Ascomycota; class Dipodascomycetes; order Dipodascales; family Trichomonascaceae; genus Spencermartinsiella; species Spencermartinsiella europaea. The sequence continues at coordinate 1,251,029 of JAKTRG010000001.1, forward strand.
AGACACCGAGCCGGTTATGACAAATTGATTTAGATCGCCCACACACAATCAATATTCATATTTCAAACCTGTCTTGTGAAATACTGTTTTTGCGGAGATTGCCAATGCTGAAAGCACGGTTCAAGCAAGGGTCGGGCCGCGGAAGGTACTATTTAAGAAATTTGACTCAGCCGTATCCTCCGCTAAGGCTATAATAGGAAATTATTTAGATCGCATTCAGGGCCGTACTAAGGGTGTGGGTGTATGATGGTAACTATTACTTTACTCATAGAACCTCCTAAGTGGGTACGGAACTTCCGCTTTGTTGAGAATACTGGGGGTGGATGCCAAGTATTTGTCAATGCAAGTTACACAATGCTTTGGCCGACTCAGTCATTTTTGCCGCATTACTCAAGAATGATTGATCCAGTCGACAATACTATCTCAACAGTTGAATCAGCAAAGCTTCCAATTACAAATCAGAGGTAAGTAACAGCTATTGTGTAAGGAATATTTTTGAAACGAGAACTGTTTTTTTTGCCCTGAAGTTAGATGGATACCCGATATCGCTTTGCCGACCTTCTACACATGTAAATGATCGTGAAATTTGCGATTAGGCCAAAATTGTGGGACTTGGCATTTAGGCTCCGCCGTACGCGAGAAATATTATCTATTGAAAGCTGCGGGAGTATGTAAAAGTACAATGAACAGTGTTTCCGGCTTCAGGGACTTGAAACTGGAACTTTTCTTCCATTCAAAATCAATGAGAAGCCCTAGTAGTGTCAAATGCGTCTGATATGAAGATTTTATTACATCGGTAGAATTATCTGGGTCTCTAGTGGCACACCAAAGTTCTTAAAGGTTTATAGAACTCCTGGTTCGCGAGAAAAAATCGGGTTTTGTAAATCTGTAATTCTGCGACTCTAGTCAAGTTGACGTTCTAAAACGCAACGAATTAGGGTCATTAGTATAGTGGTAGTATGCCTGCTTCGGGTGAACTTGAAGCTCGCGGAGATGCATTTCCGTAATTGCAGGTGACCCCGGATCGAACCCGGGATGACCCCAATTTTTTTGGTAACGGTTCAAACATATAATAACTGAAAATATGTCATTGGAACTAAGAGCCTTATTCTTTTTTTAAAATAACTGGAAAAGCTCTACTCAAGCACTGAGAACATTCTCTAGTGACAGGAGTACACTTGGTCTGAACCGGCTCAATGTGTCGTCCTAGCGTTCATTAATGATAATTTAGTTCTAATAATTTCTATAATAAATAATATCTACTAGTTAACTAATTTGAGTACGGAGCAGAGTTAACACTGATACTACTCAATGGGCTCCTGTTTTCCATGTCCTCAGCTTTCTGCCGCTTGGACTTTTCCAATATTTCTGCCTTCGACAAAGTCCGTGGTAGAGTAACAGTATATGTATATTCTTTCTGCTTGGGTGGAACATTAGTATTGACAATGTCCTGCACTGTTTCTTGAGAATTAATGTTCTGCTTTAGTTTGAGCATCTCGATAGTGGCACCCTCCTCGTAGGAACGGACTTTTGACTTTAAATCCTCCACACCTTTGTGGAGCCCGCTCAACATTTCAGAGCTTGAGCTTTCGAGCTTCTGTACCTCTTGACTAATATCTGCCTGAACCTTCTTCCGAATCTGAGGGGATCCTGCAGTCATGATACCATCGAAATCCGAACTTCCCTTCGAAGATACGTCCTTGACATTAGATACAAACATGTCAATTGCTGTCATGCTGTTTTGTAGGGCATATATCTGCTCGTCGACATTATTGACAACTAAGCCAGAATTGTTAACAGTCAGTTGCTGCAGGTGTCCAACTTTTTTGTCCACCTTGCCAAATGTCTGCATCAGGCCAGATTTGGTCCTGGCCCTGTCATGGGAAAGGGCAGATATGAAAGATTCCTGGGACCCTTCAAACGTCTCAATTTGTTTAGCTATATCGTTCAGATGCGAATTAAATTGAGTTTTGGAAGATCCGAGCTGAGACGTCAGAGATTGGCATTGCTCAGATAACAAAACAGCCCTCTTCTCATTCAAACTCAAAATGACTGAAGTCATACCCTCGATTAGACGTTGGCGTTCCTGGGAGGCCTGCTCCTGCTGCTGTTCGATAAACTTTCGAATCATAGTGTCTTGTTGGTCAAAGTTATTTGTTGCGGTAATTGACAGTTCCCTAACTCTGTTTCGCAATTGAATTATTTCTTGCTTTTGAACTGTCAGTTGAGCGCGCATCTTATCAAATGTACCCTTAAACTCTTTACCGATGTTATTAAACGAGCTCTGTATGTCTTCCTGATGTTTCTGTATTTCATGCACGGTGCTAGTGGAATGAGACTCTAACAAGCTTTTCAGACTAGCCAACTGGCCTCCTATTTGTGTGCTTATTTGCTCTTTAACCGGAGCAAAGTGAGAAAGGGACTGGTGAATCGAGTTATGGCTTGCGTGAGAATGCTCGGATAAAGACCGATGAAGCGCGTCATACATCTCCAACGACCGATCCAGTGTCTCACGCAGAGAAGCAAGGCCCTGCTTTTCGACTCGCCCGAAATCTCCAAAGCTCTGCTCCAAAGTCCGCTCAATAGAACGCAGTTCGTTGTTGAACACGGCAGCCCTTTGGTCGAAATCATGGAAACTAGCATTCACCTGTGTTTTCAGTGAATTCACTACGTTTTTATTACCTTGGTTAACTGCTTTATGCTGATCGATTCGGTCGTGCAGGAGTTTGATATCTGATATTGTCGACCCAACTGATCCAATAAGCTCTTTCCCGATTGTCAAGAGCCGGGCCTCGGTTAGCTGGTGTGCTTTACGCACCTCGGCTTCTTCGTACAAAAGCGTTTCAGTTCTCTGCAGCTGAGTCCGACTTTCGGCGAGGTCCATCTGATTCCTGCGCAGCTCGTCTTCTTTCGAGACTAACTCGTCTTTGACTTCCTGTAAAATCTTGTTGAACGAATCCTGCTTCGCGCGACCAGCCGTCAGCTGCTCTTCAACGACAGCCAACCGGGCCTGCTGTTCATCGATTTGTACCCTTCGGCTCTCGTTCTGGTCGACCATAGACTGGTACGATTCTTGAGTTAGATATATGCCGTTCTTTTGTCGAGTCGCTTCCAAATCAGCCTTGAGACGGCTGATCTCAGCGACAAATTCCATAAAGTGGACTTGCTTGGACAAGGTCTGGTTCACTTGAGGCTTGTTCTTTATGTTTTTGGCACGACTGGCATAGTCGAGGGTGCTGATAGTTTCATCCATACTAACTTTTGCAGGACTCACTGTTGCAACAATGCAAGTTTTCGTTCGTCCACCAAGTGAGTCCTGTAACAGTCGCGTGAGTTTACTCTCTCGATAAGGGATATGGGGGGATTTCTCGACCAACCCATTTATAACCCGTCCAAGTGTTAACAAGCTCTGATTGATCATGCCAGCTTCACGGGCACGTTTATTTTCGGCACCAGAACGATTTATGTTTTCGCTACCGGCCAGATCCACAAGATTTAGCTTTCCAATACGTACACACTCTTCCCCACCTTGAGACACCTGCTTCAAGTGCAGAGTAATAGTGAAGACGCTGTGGGAACGACTGGACAAGTCATTGCACTTGGTGGCAGCGACTTGCCGTTTGTAAGAGCCCTCCCTTAGCACGCTGAGACCCTCTTCGGCAGATTTTACGAATGCTTCCTCCATTCCTTGGATCACAATCCCCTTTTTATTTGCATCGTCATAAATTCGAACTTTCTTGTCTTCGTCTTGAGAGATAAGATCTCGAAGCTCTTCGTTGTACAGTTCGATATAAGATACTTTGCATGAGAACTCCGTACTCGTAGATTCAAGTTCTTTAAACATATTGTACAATATTCGCGGAATGATACCCGCTTCTTCTACAGGTCTCCCAGTGCTGTCAGTTTGCAAATCTCCGCTCATTGTATATGTTTTACCAGTCCCCGTCTGACCGTATGCAAATATGGTGCAATTGTATCCGGCAAGCATCTCGTGAAGGGAGTTATTGGCCACTTCATCGTACACCATGTTCTGATCACTTTCCGGTCCGAAAATGCGGTCAAACGTGTACGACTTGTTGGTGTAAGCATTAGGTCCGGCCTGCACTGAGATTTCTCTCTTATTGTGGCCATTGCCTGTCGTGGACACTACGACAGCACTATTTTCGTTCAGTTCGCGTTCATTCCTTCCTCGACATCGAACATAGACGCGTATGTTAGACTCTTCTCCAACTGTAGACTGTCTGGAATTGACTCCTGCCATGGACAGCCTTGAATCAGGGGTGCCTGGTTTGACAGATCTCCTGCTGCCGCCTCGCACAGGAGTTCCTGGAAGTTTATCTAGTCTGGTAGATAGTCTGGACATTTGTCTAACTTCAACTGGATAAACCGAGCTTCTAACAATGAGCAGTTAGAGGGTAAATTGGGTAAAGGTAGTCCGTTTCTAATTAACGTTAAGTTAATCCTCAGTAGATAATGCAGAAGTAAACATAGAAGCCGCAACAGGTAATAAACACAGACACGAGGATCGACGCTACACGGATGAGATCAGTGCACAGTAGAATCGTTATAGGGGCTTAATTAAAGCTAGAGAGCTATTAACATTTTGTGGAGTTTGACCTATATACGTCTCTATAAATTTAAGGAGGGTCAAAATGAGGATTCCCCTATTTATTTTCGTCTATTTATTCTCTCTAGTTTTATAACTTCATATGGTTCAAACGTCAGATCAATTAAGTGTGATGCCTAGTGGTCCATGCGCTGTCAAACCGACTAACTTCCACGCATAGAATTACAGTCTGCTCTGCTGCTTTCTTGGGTGCCAAACTAAGCGGCGTAGAAGAGGTCATAGCAGCAAGATTTGAAATCAGGTCAATCTAATATCTTTGTCCAGTAGCTACTACATGCCCAAAATACCTAATACTTACTCCAAAAGTCAGTTGCCTTGGAGTGGATCTGAACTTTCGCTCGCTTAGTATAGTAGTTAGCCACCGGTCGGTCGGCCGGCCGATCCTTCCATCACCTTAATTTCTACTATAAACCCAGACATTCCTAGGTGCCAAATATTAAATATCCCAACATCTTTAGATTCAAATTACAATGAGTGTAAATATCAACTCTTCTGACTCCAAGGGACAAGGAGATACCGAATCAACCGACACCAATATTCGATACGCTGGATATGCTGCCCGAGTTCGAGTAAGTAAAGACAGGAAGTAAGGTTGATATAGAATATCGATTCAGAATATCGATTAGAACATCGATCAGAATATTGATCAGAATATTGATCACATTATTGCTGAAAGGCTTTCAGTTGAAACCAAAACCTCATTCTCACAAGACCATCTTGTCAGCTACACACAGATATGTGGCGTATACGTCAGATATCGGAGAATCATTCCGACCAATAGCGCACCCGAAACTGGTATCTGCTGCTTACAGTGTTAGTTGGATGTATATTGTAGGAGATGTAGCCTACGAAGGGTGGAAAGCACGGCTAAAACAGCAAGGACTGTATTATCCGGGTGTAAAGCCTTGGGACCCCAAGCCCGTGATCTCTGAGGAACAGAGACTTTTAGCTGCTAAAGACGCCCGAGACTGGAGAATGGTCTCATTGGAGAGGGCTGTGTTTCAGTCTATAGCTAGTATGGGATTACCTGCATTCACTATCCACTCAACCGTGAGGTACAGTGGGAGGTTTATGAAAAACGTAAAGAACCCACAGATTAGAACTTTTGGACCGGTTGCATTGGGACTCGCAGTCGTGCCGCTTTTGCCTTATCTGTTTGATGAGCCTGTGGAAAAGGCTGTTGACACAGTTTTCCGTAAGATTGAAGAATTCGGAGAGAAGAAGAAGTTGGAATAATAGTAGGCAGGCGATTAGATATTGGGTATGAGCGGTGGTTCGCCTTAGAGACTCGGTGAGCCACCTTGTATAAAATTTGCAACTAAGCTTCTCTGGGGTCAGTTTTGACTGTAAGTTTTTACTGTAAGTTCTGTATATTATTCGTGTTTTCTGCGAAGCAGAACCAACCCTGCCCGGGAGGGGCCGCCGGAGGCAGCTGGACGCTGTATATATGCATAGTTAATAAATAAAATAATGAGCCGGCTGAACGACCTCAAGCCAAGAGTCTTAACAGTCCAAACAGAAAATTGATACCAGACCCTGCCACAAGGGCTCTTTGCTGCCGCCTCGACAGCAGTCCACCTTCTTTTAAAATGAAAAATGCAACCACACCCAAGAACATGCCAACCAAAAACCCAATCATATCGTCTATGTAATCCCCGGAAACCAAGCTCGTGCTGCCAGGCAAAGTGTCCATCACACCGGTATCAATCCACTGTTCCTCCATACGGGTCATTTCCTCTCTATTCGTGCCATTATTCCCTGTCGTTCCGTAGCCGTAAAGCTGGCCAAACTGCTGACGAAGCTGAGTGATGTCTTCTTCTGAAAATCCAGTCTCACGGAGCCGATCAAACCCACGTAGCTCGGGCAGAGTGCTACGTGTCGGCGCCTGGCCAGAGTCCATATCACCCTCACGCTGCAATTCCTGCGGAGTCAGTATATTTCCTAATGAACAATGTATGAAGAGTCTGACTGGCGTGGGATCAAGCTCCGTTTGAGGCCCAGCATTAGACGAGTCAGTCTCATCGGCATCAGGCCAATTACGGGACGCATCCTTGAGTTTTGCGACATCTCGAGCAATATTTGTACTGTCGGTAAGCACTCTTCCTCCGTGGATCAGGCGCATCCGACGATTGAGGGTAATACCGCCGACCTGCTTTCGAATTTCACGTCTTAAGTGTGGCACATTACAGTCGTACAGGTTTTGCACTTCTAAGCGGAAATCTTCCAGTGAGCTTTCGGAAAACTTTATAATAAATACCCCGGGCCGCTGTGGACCTATTTTCTGCTTCCCTTTACTCTTCCTTAGTATAGATTGGTCTGGGCTCGAAGAAGAACTCTCGGATAGAGAGTCTTCTGAATGCTGAGACATTTGTGAAAACAGCTAAGACGACACAAAGTAACAAAGTGGATACAAAATGAACAAAAAAAACGTAGTAACAACTTTATGAATTACTTGCTGGTACGCCGGGACACCACCTACTGACAACTGTATCAAAAAATGATGTGGAGAGACTTAATTACGAGGCAGTCAAACCTAACGTTAAGATACTGCGGGGGTTGATAACCGTTGACGCTACCACCTCGATCAAACAGGGTAACGTTGAAAAAAAATATAAAAGCTCAGTTGAAACTTTTTCTTTCAGACTTTGTGCGGAATCCATAGCTCTAAAAACGTGTTGCTTGTCTTTTACTTTTCCCACTGAAAGAACAAGTGTCAAGCTACCTGGAAAGAGAAATAGCTGAACGTCTTAGTGTTCATTGGCCATGTAGTTCGTGACTGTGTTTGCAGACAGATCATGTTGAATGGCTGAGGGCCGGTGGTTCATATATTCAATTAACAATTAGAGTAAATGAAATAAACGAAATTTAGCAGTAGTAATGGTCCTCTTTTCTCAAAGTGAAGCCCCCTCCCTAGTAGCAGCGGCTGGAAGTAGCTCGACGTTGCTGGGGCCAGCCCCAGATCCCGTAGCTCTGCTTCGCAGAGATTAAAATCTAGGTTAGTCATCTAGTCGTAACATCACATCAACTACATCCTCTATATACGTACATGAACTATTAAAAAAAAAACAAGAACGTATCTTCAACAATTTTTTCCTCCTGTCTCACGTCACACTGTTCAAACAATAGTTCTAAAAAAATCCATCATTCCTGTGAAAACAACCAGTAGAATTCCTCCTCCGGGACCTAATCTTAACACCTTGGGTAAAAATCCCTTGTACAGAGCACTAAATCCTTCCTCTCGAAACACAGTTGCCACACTGGGAACAGTCCAGTTGTACTTGGGTACAACACCAGGCACTCGGGTGGTGTTCTGAATTCGACTCTTCACTACATCAAAGGGAGTGTTCAGCATAGTTCCGACAGTTCCTCCAATACTACCAGAGATCAAATCATTGGTGATCTGTCCGGATTTGGTTTCGGCCTTGGGCAGCAAAGCACGAACTTTGAAAATGACTCCAAAGTAACCGGCATTCCAAGATACATGTCGGAACATGGTAGCTTCCAGGCCATTGTATAGAGCCAAGGGACCTTCCTGACGAACAATTGTTTTCACCACATCGCCCATTCCTGTATACTTGCTAGATTTGTCTTGCAGTCGAATCTTGACGAGCTCAAAGGGAACAACGACAAAACTTTCAGTAGCACCAGCAGTAGCACCAGTCAAAATAGACAGTGGCTGGGTCATGTTGGGAATCCCAAAAGCATTTCTGTAGAATTTTCCCCATTCGTCATTTGCAGCAAACTTGGTAGCCCTCTTGGGTGCCTCCATCAAGATTGGTGCAGTGATACCTCTATATAGACGGCTCACACCTTCATTTTTAATGATCTTGGCGAAACAATCCAGCATGGAGGTGTAGGCTTCACCTCCTGCACCTCCTCCGACTTGCAATTGAATTCTGGTTTTGACCACATCCAGCGGGTACATCACCAAGATCTTTGTTAGTAAAGAGGAAAAGTCTGGGCCATTGTAATGAAAAACGAACAAGACTAAGTAAATGAAGAAAAAATAGGAAATAGTAAAACACAGGATGTATATTCAATGTTGAGAGGTTCAACGAATCCATTCAGGAGTCATCTGTGATATGCGATAGCCTCATCAGTTAAAGAGCAAAGTCAATCAAACCAGAGAGTTGGCCGCTCTTCGTATCACACAGGCAATTCATGCAGTGGATCCCATCTACTAGTGGCTTTCCATCATGAGGACATTCATGTCCTACGAAATCCCCTACAATGTTATCTCGCCAAGTTGAAAACCTTAAGCAACTTCGTGAACCCTACATCAACCGACATTCAAACTGTTCTTTCCTTCCATTACTTTCGTCATTTCAAAACTCTGAATTCGTTATACACTATTCGGCCAACAATTTCAGACCACATGGAAAGTTTTAAATCTCTAATTTGTTCTTGGCCTGTCTTTCTCCTATTTTCGCTGCAAAAACAAATAACAGTAAAGAGGCCATTTGCCAATTTATGATCCACCAAATATGGCAACTCTTTGAACTTTCCGCGAAGCAGAACTAGGGCCACCCGGAGGCCCAAATGCATTTCTGTTTTCTCAAACACTTACCTCTGAAATACCTGCAACTGCTCCAGCTGCAAACTGGTAAATGAATGGCAAAGCTGAGTTAGTACCGTACCTAACCATGAAGTTCCAAACCGGCCCTGGGCCCTAGCACTAGACATATTCTATCATAACTTACGCTTTTCTGTTCCAGTCGACATTTTTACTTTTATCTTCTAACCACTGACTAGATTTTGTATTTTTCAAACTGTGAGCAAAATCAAACTTGAAAAAATAAGTTAGTCTACTGAAAAACACTACTCCACTGGACTCAACAGCTTAAAACGATGATATTATGACGCAAGCCGGTGTCGGGATAATATATGATAGTGTAGGGCCGAAATTACCCGGTTGAGGGGGATAAGCGCGCTTAAATAAATAGACCCTTTTCTTGAATAACTCCGGGTGGGGAAAGTTTCAGCGTGATTTCACTACTTGATTAGAACGGAAGAGGCTTTGAGCTAGAATAGAGGATTAAAAAAGACTGGGGTATCTATATTGTATTCATCGTACTGAATAATATGTATTGATTAAAGCCACTATGTTTGAGTCAAACGATAGCGCTTGGAAGCCAGGCTGTTGAATAATTGAAATTTTGTATAAAATGCACACACACTTTGGATCTCACTTTAAGTACAGCTTAAATGAGATCAATCATCATCACTCTTCAAGCAGAACTCCAATTTCGAAAATGTTCTTTCGTTCTTGATGGGTCCGCCACCATCATTCATTACCTTATCTTATTGTAAAACTCTACCACGTCCTTGTTGACAAAAACCTTTGATGGTACATAGTTCAACACTTGCAAACTCTCTCGATTAGTAGCCCGTGATACCGCAACGTAAGCTTGACCTGCTGCAAAAGTCTTGTTCAAATCAACCACCAGTCGGTCAATCGTTTGTCCCTGTGCTTTGTGAATGCTCATTGCGTAGGACAGTACCAAAGGGATCTGAACCCGGTATGCCTCAACTTCTTCCTTCGAATTCTTTTGAGAGGTAACTTTATTTTCGTGTCGAGGCATGGGCTCTAAGATATCAGTGTAACCGGGCCGGGTGAACCTGACAATTGGGATCAATAACTCGGGATTGCTACAGGCGAGATTATACAGCTCGTCGCGCGCATTGGCCTCAAGCGTTGATATCCTATTTCGTATCTGGGCATCCGTTTTGTCTTCACCATTAAGCACTGCATTGTAGAGATCCAGATATCCCGGGACCTGCGTTATCCGCTTTGTTATTATGCTCCAAGTCTCTTCCTTCGCAAATGTCTCCACCCGCCCCCGGCTTCCGTTTACTAGAAAGGCACTTTTGTTCTCCACTAACATAACCTGGGTGCCAATTTTCAGATGCAGTACTTCTTCTTCTCGAAAAGAACCCAACATTGCGAGCCTTACAAAATCTGGAGCCTTGCCTCCATCTATGGCTCGAAATTCGAATATGCGTCCTGGTAACCCGTCTAACCGACGTTGATTTGCTTTGGCCACCTCAGAACGCAGACTGTAAAGATGAGTGGCCTCGTTGCCGTCCTCAAAATATACCGGCCGTGATAGCTCTGCAAATTTCCGGTTGATTTCGGGAGTCAGCTGGTTCTTGCGCAGTGCAGAGAGCATCCCTATCAGTTCACTGTCTCCCTGTTGTCTATGTACAGTATTCAGTTGGTAGCACATGGAAATAGCTTTGGACCAGCACTCTGCCTGGAAGGCGAATACCATTTTGTCATTATTCTTGACAACAGGCGGCAGCTGAAAGAAATCTCCTGTCAAAATCAATTGAATGCCACCAAAATACTGGTTCTCCTTTTTTTTACGCAATTTTCGGCCTATATTGTTCAGCTTGTCCAGCAGAATTCCGTCCAACATGGAAACTTCGTCGATAATTAGGACTTTAACTTTTTCCCACCTTTCTCGGCTTTCCCTCCTTCTGCTTATATCTTTTGCAAGGTCTTCCCAGGGCTTCATACCCTGGCCAATCCCAGCCCAGCTGTGTACCGTTCTGCCACCTATGTTCAGAGCTGCCATACCAGTGGTTGCAGTCACTGCAACTTCGTCAAAATCAGTATTTTTCCTCTTTAGTGCGGATATGATGGCCCGAAGCAGAACAGACTTCCCGGTTCCGGCTGCACCGGTGAAGAATATGTTTTCACCCGCTAGTGCTTTGTTGTACACGGCTGTTTGTTCTTCACTCAGCGTGATATTAGATGTGCCTGAGGCAATTGAGACAGTCGTTTCGGAGACACTCGATGCTCTCGATGCAGAGGATCGCTTTGGCAGAGTGTTCATAGGACCTCTGCTATTGGAAGGCAGAAAGGATCGCCTTTTGAGCGTCGTGTCAGTAGTGTCCGTGGAGCCTTTTTCCCATGGCAACTGACGCTTCTGCGTTTTTTTCGGAATAGTAGTTTCAGACACTAGAGAAGAACCAGTGCTGCCCGAGAAGCTGTTTGAGCTACGCAAAATTTGAGGCGAGCTGCCCATCTTTCCGGCCAATGTTGGTTGACTCAACGTTTGAAAACCATTTGTACTAGAAACACTGACAATCTCCAATTCATCACTATTGTCAATGCTGGGCCCTGTTTTAATGTCGGAGAAAGCATCTTGGGAGCGACTGAGCCAGCCAGGTGCAATATTCTCTTTTGTTCGATGTACAATAGTAGACTTTATTTGTGCTTGAGAAGAAACAGCAGGATTCATGTCAGAGTTAGTAGTTACACCCATGATACGGTTTTTAGGTTTATCCCAGCACAGTGTGGTTTGTGAAGGTCGAGTCTTTTTCTTATCCTTGGAAAACATTATATAGTGCTGGCTCTCTATACTGGTAGGTTACACAGTAGTATTACGAGACGCGCAGAAGCGTATTTTTCGCGCACCCACGCGAGAACAACGCGTAAATTATGACGTACATGAAAACTTCCACTTCCGGCAGCTGCTTCGCAGAAGATGAAGGGTCTCATCTAACGTCGGTATATACGTAGATAATTGATACTCTCCACTGTAGTTGAGGTAGTTTGGTTCTGCCTGACAGAAAGCGATGAAGACCAAAATCGTTGATACTATTTACCGTGGGTTGACACTGTTGAACTACAGTTACACAGCTTCTTCAATAAATCTCCGAGTTACATTTTCTGAGAAGCAGAAGCAAGGGTCTTTGAACTCAACTGGACGTTGAGCAAAGTCTTTAACCGTTCATTAAATTCATTATTATATGCAAATAGTAGTATACAGTATATGTAGACAAATCACTCTCTATATACATAGCGACCTTCAGTCCAGTATCCACGCCGCTCGGTTCTCATTGAATCGAGCCGTTTCATCCATCCATCAGCCACATCTTTGGGGATTGGTTCGCTCTTAGCTATGTCTAGTGCCCACTGTAGTCGTTTTCGGGAGCCCCATTTGGCTCTGTCAGCACGATCCAAAAGACTTTCAACCAGAGCGATTGCTACCTCAGGACCAATCTCATGCCTCCTTTGTCGAATCCGCTTGATCATCATCATAGTATACCGCTTACTCTGGCCATCATTGAGCTTCAAGCTGTGCGCAAAAACAATAGCCATTCTGCGATACAGCGACGTTGGTATCCATACTTTGCGCTCATTCTCAAGCCACATTATAACACCAGGACAGAGCTTCGGGTTAGACAAACATGCTTTTGCAAGAAATACAAAATAGGGCCTGGGACTTGCAACAGCAACGCTCTTGAGTAATGTCAATGCAACACTATGTCTCTCATTTTGCAAGAGACGAGCACTAAGCTGTATCAAAACGTCTTCCGAAGGGCTAATTTTCTGTGATTTCAGCAAGCTCAAGACTTGCAACGCCTTATCCCTATCCCAATTGGCGAACAAATCTCCAATGATTCGCGAAAAATGCATATCTCTAGTTTTAGCTGAAGCAGATTTCTCTTCAATGAGAATCAGCCCTGCCAGCAACAGCCTAATGTCTGCTTCAGCCTGCGATGTGACTTCTTTTATTCCCAACTCATGCAAGCTTCGTATATAATGTGAAAGAACAGCGACTATGCCCTTGGAGCTGACCTTGGGCAATGCCATATATCGAAGCTGTTCGATGTGAGATCTGCAGGCCACAGCTACGGCCAACTGGCTCTCGACCATCGCTGGGAATGATTCCAGATTACTCTGATTGATCGACAGTATGAAATTCCACAAAATCACTCCGTCTACGGAGAGGCCAGCCTGCAAAGGAAACATGCGGTTCATACGTCTCATGCAAATGTGTAAGGGGTATGCAATTTTGTCTGGCGGGACTGAGTTTATTGTTCTCACTAGGATGCCAGTATCGATGACTTCGGGATTGGTGAAAAGCGAGTCGCTTTCCGTTAATGCTATTTTCTTCCTGCCCCATATTATAGTCATTAAAGCATCAGATAGTAACTGGGGGTCCTCCAACTGACCATCTGCAAACTTAACAATGTCAGAGCAGGTTATTGACTGCTTCAGCTCTATGGACCTCTGCAGAAATGACGTAAGAGACAGTAGAGACTGAGTATGGTGGGGTTCAGTCTGTTTGTACAAACGATAGCTCTTCCACAAGTCTGACAAAGATTTACCATCGTGAGCCAACCTTGGAATGAAGCTTAAATCTTCATCGTTAAACCGATGATGTCCGTGTCGCAGACGCTGACACATTACGCGTATCAGAACGTTTTCCTGATGCGCGGTTTCTTTCTCAACGGGAGTCACCACACACTTGAGGAAATTACGCAGTACACGCTTTTTACCGATAAATGTATCGTGAAACTTGTTGAAAATCAGATCAAAATACTCGTCGTTGAATCGAACCATTAACCTCCAGATGTGAAGCCTCGTCCACAGGGAAAGATCGCTGTGCCCCATGAGTTGGGGGAAATGGCGGTTTAGAGAATCTTTCACTATTAAATATCCCGACCGTTCGTTGTCACAGTATGCTTCCAGGTCACTTAAAAGCTGGACTTGATGGCAGAGCTCTTCAATTGCGCCTCGGTCGACTCCCAGATCTTGTAACAGTGAGTGAGTAAGGAACTCTTGATCTATCCGCATGAACCCCTGAACCAAGTTACCAATAATGAAATCTCGGTCGTCAATTAGAGAAAGCCGTTGGTAAAGTTTCTGAACTGCTGCACTGAGGTCTCCTCCTAGAGACAGATTATCTACTAATACTTTGCACAGCAGATCATAGCGAGAGTCTCTATAAAGAGCAAGACATAACGAAATAACCGGCTCGATTTCTAAGCCTCCTCTGAAATTTTGATAAATGCGCAGAGTGTCAGAGGTAGAGATAATGTTCTTTTCCAAGAGCTCTAAGAATTGTCCTTTTGGGTCCTGAGCTTTTAGTTTGGAAAATATCTTGGGAGGTAGACTCAGCTCGTTGGGACGCCTCAATGGTGGTGACAGTTGGTTATTTGTAAAAGTGTCCAATGCAAACTTGAATGTATCTGTAAACGAAGATTTAAATCTTTTAAACCGCTGCCAAGGCCAGGGTTTGATATATCTCCGTAGCATGAAGCCTGGAATATAGAATGAAAGGTTCGAGTATGTGAAAGTATGCACAGTGGTGTGTGTTAGGTGTGTGCAATACAGTGTGTGAGTGTGCAAAAGAGGGTATGCGTGTGCCAAATCGTGTTTGTGTGTACATCAAGGAAAGGGAATGGAAATGAACGAAACAGTAAAACTAGGCAAATGGATCCGGTTGTAAATGATTAAATGAAGCGATTAGAAATACTTGTTAGAGCCTGTCGAAATGGTTGTTTAGTTTCTCTTTCAGCATAAATCAGGTCAACTGAAAACTCTATGCTGCAACCGTGTACTAACTAACTAACTGAATCATTAATTGAAATATATATCCACATGTGATCCATATCGAATATACACGCTAAACTATTTCACCAAAAAACCTGCATAATATAACTATAGCACACCAAATATTAACAAAATGCTGCCCGCTTTTACATCAACGATTATTCCCCCAATACCTAACACAACTCAATCTCCCTGACATAAACTAACTTAGCTACTCTTCGATTCATTTTCCACTAATAACTAAGCGAATTCGTTTTCATCCAGATCGCTGAGCTCATCAGCTTCATCTTCTCCCTGTTCCACAAACCCGTCTTCTTTCTTAGCAGCCACCGCTTCGCAGGCATCTACCCACTCAGAGTAAATATCGATAGGAGCGGAAAGCGCTAGTTAGAATGCCATGTCAAACAAGACAACCAATTTGCTATTTAACGCCTGCAGCATTCATTACTCACCATTAATGGAAGCCTGAAAACTCTGACCACAGACTTTGCAGTATAAATTTCCTACGCCTATCTTCTTGTCCAAGGTGCAAACTACGCTGTTCTCATGATTACAGAATAAACACGAGAACTGTGTTGCTAACGTTTGCTTCACCTTCTTCACAGGTCCTCTGGAGCTCTTCTTACGTTTTCCCTGATGTTAAACCTCAAATACTTCAGATATACAAGTATAATCAACCGGACCAAAAGATTGCTATCGTAGCCAGGCAGGCAAAAACTACGAACATCTCTGCGAAGCAGAGCCACGGGGTCTGGGGCTGGCCCCAGCAACATTCAGCGGTCTCCGGTGGCCCCTTCTGGAGGGGATGGTTCCTCTTTGCGAAAATCTTAGAGTTAACTTACCATCTCTTTATGTATTGCCCGTCAAGAAGAGTCGTTAATTCAAAGTGACGAGATGGATCGATTTAATCGAGGTGGGCAAGGGATCCAATATCGATCAAATATCGGCAGGGTCAGGGCTGGGGAGAAAAAATTACATAATCGAGAAATATTTTCATTCTTCTATGGATCTGTGGAGTTTTTTCATTATACAGTTCGGTCATATTTTTTATTTTCTATATTATGAACTTTTCGATAGAAAAAACTGCCGAGGCAGTGGGAGCACTGAAAAAGTACCAAGCTCGAAGGAAGGAAGAGTCTGACAAAGCGCAGCTGTTTGAGGACGACGACCAACAATATGTGTATCTGACGATTACTACCAAAAAGTTCCTCAGTGACAAGAAGAATCTGAAGCCCAAGCGGATTCAGATCCCCAATCCTATTTATGGACAAGACACCTCTGTTTGCATATTTACAAAGGACCCGCAAAGATCATACAAAGATGCCCTGCAGAGCCCAGACAGTGAGACTAAATCGCTGGTTAAGCGAGTGGTAGGGATCTCCAAATTAAAGGGTAAATTCAAGCCATTCGAAGCCCGGCGACAATTGCTAGCCAGTCATGATATATTTCTTGCCGAGGGAAGTGTTGTTACCACCCTTCCACGTCTTCTAGGCAAGGTATTCTACAGCAGCACCAAGATCCCTCTATCTGTTGATCTAAGTACCAAAGACGAGCCTATATCGGCCTCTCGTGCCAAAGAAGAGATCGAAAAGGTCCTTCATTCTACATTCGCGGTCTTGAATGTAGGCACTACTATCACAGTCCGTGTTGGGCTCAATTCGTTTACTGAAGACCAAGTGGCTCAGAACGTTCAAGCTGTCGTGGACTATTTCGTCAAGAGCATAGTGAAGAACGGTTGGGACGGAGTGCGAGCATTGAACATAAAGACAGCGAAGAGCCCCAGTCTCCCTGTTTACTTGGCTGAAAAGGTTTACGCAGATGAGGATGCTGCGGATGAAAAGACATCTGAAGACAAACAAGCTGCTAAACGAAAGAGAGAATCCAAACCTTCCAGACTGCAGACTTTGCTCTCTGAAGTGGTTGATGAGGAAGAGCTGGAGCAACATTTTGCCAAGAAGAAGTCAAAGAAGGGGTCCAAGGGAAAGAAGGAAGAAGATGTCGATGATGCGGTGTTAGAGAATGGAGAAAATGATGAAGACGAAGAGGAAGCAGAGGAGGAAAAGGAAGATGAAAAGGAAAACACCGAGATAAAGCCCAAAGCAGCCAAGCCCAAGAAGGCCAAAAAATCAAGAGCATGAACTGATCTTTTGTGAAATAGCATGTAATATTATATTTTAATGGATATCATCACTTTTTTGACAATGCTAAGGTGAACTCCACAGAATTCATTCTATATCTTAATTCTACACTGTCGTGAAAACGATGAAAACAATATTATCAAAGAGGCATGCTTCGTTAGTTGATTACCCCAAGTCTCTTCACACCCCTACGTATATAAATACTGTCAAATAATATACATTCCAAAAAAAAGAGGTCATACTCTTTAATCAAACAAAGCAAGACATTTCTGCGAAGCAGAACCACCATCTCCGGGAAGGGCTGCCGGAGGCAAAGCTCCACCTGTGTAATCACGGATGGATAGGTATAAAGTTTCCCACTATACAACTGGGAATGTTATACTGATCTCTGCGTATCGTGAAACTGAAGCAACATGCCCGTCGTTTTCGACCATCTCTTGTTCTCAGGTTGCAACTGGTCAAAACAGCTTTTTGCCCAGCATCAAACGCTATGTTTCCATACTTTTCCCAGTAATTGACAGCCGACTCTTCGCTCATGAGCTCGTAGATAGCAAGTTTCCCATCTCTCAGGTCTTCCACATTTACCTCAACCAGACCCGCAAACTCTTTGTTTCCACGGTATATCTCGCCAGTACGCCTCCACAAGCAAGCAGGAATAGCCATACTGGTGAAAACCCTGTCATAGTCGAGCAGCATCCGCTCAAAGGCTTCCTCGACCAGCACAAGATCAACATCTTTTAGAGACTGAGCAACCCCTCTGAATGCCGGTCTGAATATTGATAATGGTTTTAGGATCCTCTGACGCGACGACTGGTTCATATAGTTGTCCATGTATTTTTGCAGCCTTGTATAACCCTTCACATAGTTGAACGGCTGCAGCAGACCGGCCTCCAGCTTGGCATGAATGACCTGCTTCAGACGAACTTCAGGTGAGATGTCTTCAGATGGGTCTGCAGCCGTCAGGAAAAACTTGTCTCTAGCAGCATCAGACACCACGGGCTCTGGACGAGGTTCGGCGGAACCCTCTGTTTTGCTGATATCGGCATCCATTGATGAGCCTACAGTGGGTCCCGAACCAGCAGCTGAGTCTGACCCCACCCCATTATTGATGGGGTCAGTAGCATCATCGATCATGCTCAGAAAGTCATTCAGCGACGAAAACTCGGAACCCGCGTGTTCTGATACGAACACAGGATTTTGATTGAACTGGACAGTTTGGGACAAAATGCTTTGGTTGCCCAACGAGCTCCAGTCAAACGATTTGCCCTGCAGCTGCTCTTCACTGTCAGGAGGCGTTTCGCTGTGCCCTGCTATAATTACATTGTTCGCAGACATGTCTTCAGACTCTCTGCCTCTGTCTCTTGGTCCTCTTGCAGGCCGTGGTTCGTCATGGCAAAGATGTCCTATACTCCGTCGAATACACCGTGAGCAAGGGCGTTTGTTGTCGCATGTCATATGTGATCTCCTACAATATACGCATGCCTGATCCACTTTTTGCCGACGCGAGGAAGATTTTTTACTGTTGGAGGACATTATGTCCTCCATTACGCTGTCATTCTCGATATCAGCCATAATAATCTATATACACACAGAGAGAAGAACTCAAGCAGTTCGTGCAAATATAAAGCACACACTACGAGATATTTATTTTGACAGGATCAAGATGACTTTACGTGTAAAGAGGGGTTTTACAAATTGCCCAGTCGAGATCGAATGCCTGTCAACCAGTTGAATTCTGATTACAACTGCTCAAACACTCAACCATCCAAAGTCCCAAAGCTGGGGAAAACTCCACGGGGCCGAGCACGCGTGAGCCTCACAACGTCAGGTGACCTCTAAAGTTTAAAACTGACAGGGTAATCCTGCGAAGCATGTTTCACAGAAGGAGTACAGTACATTGATGGAACTGATATGAACAATCTGGTACTATCTACATTTGGTTCCTTTTTCATCTAATGTTTGAGTGAACGTTTTCTGCGAAGCAGAACCAACCCCCGCCGGGAGGCGCCGCCGGAGGCATGGGGGACGGCCCCCCGCACCATCACTTCTCACGTGTCTATTAAGTCAGGCAGTTTAAGGGTCAGCACAAAGCGGTCCAAAATACGTTCATAGAGGCTGTAAAGGGTCAATTAGACACCCTGTGCAGCGGTATTGTTATTCGTCTCCTTAGTATGACTTTCGACTGGCCTTTAGCTCAAGTCAGCTGCCCCGACAAAAACGAGGGTGCGAGGGTTTCACACGACCCCCGCGAAATATCCTCCCAGTCTCCAAAGAGCATCCCACCGGGTAACAAATCGAAACACGTGATGAGCATACTGATCTTCACAGTCTGATAAGTTTGTAACCGTTAAGAAGCTAGGAGGATGAATAGAGGCGGGGGTTTATCAGGATTCCGCAGGGCAGTGGAGCGTATAACGGTGGGGTCAAGGACACACGGGGTGCGGAGGGGCTCATATAATAATAGTTCGGGGTTTCAAAGAAACTTGTCGTCAACGCCATGCAGACGTTTGACTGAGGAGGAGAAGAGGGCAGCTTTTCTGCGAGGAATGATGGATGCTCGGCGCGAAAAGTCGCGCGAAAGCACGATTTCTCTCTTTTTGTATGCATCAAGTGCTGTTCTGGGTACTCTTGCGCTCGGGTATGCCGCAGTGCCCTTGTACCGTTTCATGTGTCAGCAGACAGGTTACGGAGGAACCCCTCAGATAGATCAGTCTAAATTCACGGCCGACAAGATGGTTCCCGTAGAACGGGACCGTCGGATAACTGTGAACTTTTCAGCAGAGGTATCTTCGACGGTGCCGTGGACCTTCAAACCGCAGCAGAAGCAGGTTAAGGTTTTGCCAGGGGAGACAGCTCTGGCGTTCTTCAAGGCCAAGAACGTGTCCAAGGGCGATATCATAGGCATGGCGACGTATGGAGTAGTGCCCGAGAACGCTGCGCCGTATTTCAGCAAGATTCAGTGTTTTTGCTTTGAGGAGCAGCAGCTTAGGGCAGGAGAGGAGGTCGACATGCCGGTGTTTTTCTTCATTGATCCGGATTTCATGAAAGACCCCAAGATGAACCACGTGGACGACATTGTTTTGCATTACACGTTTTTCCGTGCTCAGTACGATGACCACGGACAGCTCTCTCCTGTAGAGGAGACAGAGAACGACAGAATCGAGGCCCAGAGCTCTTTAGGGCAGGTCTACAGCGTGAGATGATGACCTTTCGGCGAAGCCTAACCACAACCTCCCCGGTAGGGGCCGCCGGAGGCAATGTCCACCTGCCTCCGGCGGCCCCTACCGGGGAAGTTGTGGTTCTGCTTCGCAGAAAGGCCACTCAGATGGAAGGGACGAGTATTTTGTAAATAGTGTGTATATAGAATCCACCCGTTGATGGATTGTGCTCTCCGCTACTACTGGAAAGTGTGGCTGTACACTTGGCTGTATCCTTGGCTGTGCAGTACAGGCCAAGCTTGGGCTATGTTAAGAAATTTTCTTTAAAAGTATAATATGGCTTTAAACATTTGAGTACTAGGTGCTACGATACTAGGACACGGCTACGATGCTGCCAGAAGTTTTAGTCTTTCATAGTACTTCTGACCCCCATGTTTCTCCAGCATAAAACAGTAGTAAGTAACTCCGCCTACACTTGGCGAAACCGCGGGCTGAGGACTAATCACAAGTTACGAGCAGCTTCATAACGATGGGAGTTAAACTGTGTATCTCAAACTGTTCTCTTTCTTTTGCAATTTCAGAAATTAAATGCCATTTGTATTTTCCCACCCACCGTGTTAGGCCACCGGCCAAGCGGCTCCTTCTCATCTTAATCTCAAATGACATTTTCCGCCGCTCGAACCTAATCAGCATAATCAATGCCTAAACTGGCGTTCCCGGTGTGTCCAAAAGGCATTAATGCTTCTTGGCTGAGCATTGCCTCGACTAACTAAACTATTACTTTTCACTTTATAAGCTCATTCGTTGTAAGAGAACTTCCGCCACTTTTCGAGTGGTGTTTTAAAAGCTCGTGGTATTTCCGTACATGTAAACCAAGTTCAAGTACTTTCTAAAACCACAAGAAGCGCAATCTTCCTCCTCTTCCGGTTGTTGTTCTTAAGACATCATCCTCATCATAATGTCTTCCCAATCTAATACTCTCGTCATATGCGGATTGGAAGTAAGCCAATTTCCTGATATCAGCGAAACTATCAAAAAACCTCTGGTGAACAGAGAGCTGCCGATAGTTCACTGGGCTGCACTGAAAGGCTTTCAACGAATACTGGCAGTATTTGAGACATCTGCCGACGCTGCCAAAGCCCTTGAAATCCTACGCTGCTTGTTTCCTCAGATCAAATTCTTCTACGGGGTCCACACGGCTATAAACGCTCAGCATGAGTACCTCCAGCTTCCTGATAGAGGCAAACTATGGCTGATAAGCCCGCCTCCGAGCCCTCCGGCCGACTGGGTCGCGAGGCCAGAGGATCCTCCGAATGCTGAGATTCTGTTTGATCCCGGTGAGCTTCACGATGCTCTCCAGTCCATGGAGCGCAGAAACAGCAATGCATCTCTCACATCCGTGCCTCCGGTGGCTTCACCAAAAAGGGTGGTGAAAAGGAGGGTGACGTTGCAAGAGTCTGTCCCACTTTCAGCCGAAGGTGCACGCGAGCTTACTCTAGATACATCGGTTACTGGAGACTTGGGGCCAACTTCTGCTCACTCTATGCCGTCTATCGTATTAGAGTGGGACGATGAAATTCCCAACAGTGATGAGGAGTTTGAAGATGCGACCCCAGAGGTACAGGATAAGTTGAGGTGGTTACGAACAGAGCGGCCTCCTATAGAAGGGGACCAGTAAGAGAGCTTAGAGGAACGTCTCGCCGTGCCTCCGGCGGCCCCTGCCGGGGAGGCCTTGGTTCTGCTTCGCAGAAGAAACACACTTTGCATATTATTTATTCGAGAAGGAAAGGTAGGTTAATAAAATTAAACAACACTGGAAAGGAAGCCCGTTGAATGCGGGGCATGGGTGATTAGACTAGTATAATAATGGACTTCACTGAATGGTTTCGTTGTGCTCGAGGGTTGTGAAATAGCAAGGATCAGAGTCATGTCGGGTTGCTTGTGACACATTTCTGCTTCGGTTGAGTTTTAATCTTTCTACCTATACAGGATCTAGATATCTGGCTCTAAATAGTAGTATTAGTATCCTCCTATGTGAATCTCCCTCCCTTCCGCGAAGCGGAACCAATACCTCCCCGGTAGGGGCCGCCGGAGGCAGCGTGGAAATGTGCATCTTCTTTTTGGTATCCCTCTAGGTTTAAAAATGCTAAGAGAAAAAGCATAAAGCTTCTTCTCCGTATATCTTGTTCCCTGCATGTGTTCTCTGCATCTTCTCCCCGCTTGAGAAGTGTCTACTCTAATGGTCCAATCAAATTTACATACTTCTCAGGTTGAGTCTAACGGCTCGATTCTATAATATTGAATTCAGTGATCCGCAATCAATTACGAACTAGCACCTGGTTACCTTGGCTCTAATCAAAGATCTCTCAATTCATTTTTATCGGATACATGCTATGTTCGGTTCAAGATCTTATTTTCATGGGCTAGCCATGTTTTTTTAACTATTAGTTCAAGATCTTCTCATGAGCTGGCCATTTTTAAACTACTTTGCGAATCAACTGGGGTTGATTGCGTGATTGTGAGAGAGAAAGCATAAGCCAGATCTAACTCAATAGAACTCTAAAATCGTGAACAACTTTAAAAAAAACTACAAATACAACGCCTTGCTGCCCACTGGACACATTTGGCGTTTGAATCCTCGTTCAGTAAGATTGGATCTTTCAAATTTGTCACAGGTTCCAGTATAAAAACGACGTTTGCAGAAGTTGCGCACATCATCTTGTAGGGCTAGGGCAATATGCATTCGTAAATTAATATGCCTGGCAAAGAGGTTAACAACAGGCACCAACTCCACAAAAGCGAAAAATAAGAAGTTGAACAGAATAAACTCTCAAGCACCACGCTTTACAGAAAATCCTCTATTATTTTTTCTGTTAGATCAACCCGTAGACCGTTGAACAATCGACGTACCCTCTTTTACAACCTTTTCTACACCGGATAATTCCTTTTATGAGATCAGTTCCCTTTCCAAGATGGTTCAACTCCCAAAAGTAACTCTAATCTGACGTCATCCCAGCCAAAGTGTCGTAGTTCTTTGCTAAATCAAGATCGGTGTTGACAAAAATTATGCTTGGTAGAACCTATGAGCACACCTGTCCCTTTGATTCATAAAGAGAGTCTGTAGTGGCTGCCTAGCCTAGAGTTAACTGCATTTCGATAACGGCGGGTCTGCCCCGTACTCGTAGCGATCTCCTAGGATGCTTATATACATATATATATATATATAAACGCCGTCGGACAAAGGTTTCGTTAGAGCAAAAAGCTGAAATTTTCAAAAAAGAATCACACTGAATGGTTCTATAGTATCTCGTAATATCGTCTTCTCAACAAAAAAAAAGCCAGTCAGTTCAAATTGCTGCTGGTCCAACAAACTCCACTTAGTTCCCCATTTCACTCCAGTCGCCTTAAAGCCTTCTTTTGTGAAAGTCGAAATCATGAACTTCAATGAACGAACTCTCATGGCCGATAGGTCAGATGATAACCTCCCAGATTATGAGTCGGACGGGAAAAAGGCCGTTTCTGATATAGAGGCTGGCAAAAGAGACTCGCTGGACGAATTCTTGTCCATACAGATGGGCGAGGAAGCAAGCAATACTATCCAGTATAGAACTTGCTCGTGGCAGAAGACTGCTGCACTGCTGTTCTCCGAGTATGTCTGTTTGGCGGTGATGAGTTTCCCTTGGTCGTTTTCGGTCCTGGGGCTCGTCCCTGGGCTTATTATAACTGTAGGGGTAGCCATTACCGTGCTGTACACCTCGCTCACTCTGTGGAGATTCTGCTTGCGAAATCCCGAGGTTCGAGACATTGCCGATATTGGCCAAAAGCTGTTCTGGGGCAAGAAATGGGCCTGGTACTTCACAGCTGCGTGTTTCCTGCTCAACAATACATTCATTCAAGGTCTGCACGTTCTGACAGGCGCCAAATATCTGAATACCATCAGTGAACACGCTCTGTGCACCCTGGTCTTCGCTGTGATCTTTGCGATTATTTGCTTTGTGTTTTCTCTGCCAAGAACATTTTCTGGGCTCTCTCATCTCGCCACTTTCTCCGCATTCACCATGTTTGTTGCAGTTATACTATCCATGGTTTTTGCTGGAATTGAAGAGCATCCTGGTGGGTGGGATGGCACTCCGGTCAAATGGCGTCTGTGGCCTGCACCTGGTACTACGGAGGTGGAAGGACTCAATGCCGCCCTCAACATCGTCTATACGTTTGTGGGTCAGATCACATACCCTTCTTTCATTGCTGAGATGAAGAACCCTAGGGAATTCCCCAAGGCTGTGTGGGCAGTCACTATCTGCGAAATCATCCTGTACTCTTTGTGTGGAGCTATCATCTATGTATACTCAGGCGACCATTACATCACGGCGCCAGCCTTTGGATCTCTGTCTCCACTGTACAAAAAGATCGCGTTTTCGTTTGCTGTGCCAACACTGGTGTTCCTCGGTGTGCTCTACGCCTCGGTTTCAGCACGATTTGTACTGTTTCGCGTCTTTGACAAGAAGTCCCCTCATCTCACTGAGCACACTGTAGTAGGATGGGCAGTGTGGACAGCCCTACTGCTCTTTTTGTGGGTCATATCTTTCATCATCGCTGAGGTCATCCCCTTTTTCAGTGACCTGCTTTCTCTTATGTCGTCTCTATTTGACTGCTGGTTCGGATATGTATTCTGGGGTGTGGCCTATATCCAGCTGCTATACGAAGACCGCGGCCCTGGCTGGTACAGAGGTCTCACATTCCGAGGATATGTCATGCTGGGTGTCAACATACTTCTAATCCTCATGGGTCTGTACGTCCTCGGGCCTGGCATTCACGCTACGGTCGTGAGTATCATCGACGCATACAAAGCCAACACGGTCGGTGGAGTTTTCACATGTGCTGATAATGGTCTGTGATCGCGTCCGTTGTTTGCTCGCCTCCGGCGGGGCCACTCCGTGGAGGTTGGTTCCGCTTCGCGGAAGGTAAATAGAAAGCGTATCAGCAGGCCATGCTGTCCTTTCCCCTGATTATGTCTGGCTGTAATATATATAAAGGATGTTTGTTATTTGAGTAATTTTTTAACAGAAAAAGTTTCTTTGTGTCCGGGGTTGCGCGAACTTGTGTGGCAAGGCTATTTGCTAAGAAGAAAACAGTACCAGACTCCTTGTGTAGCTTAGACCCGTTGTGGCTTTGAAAAGTTAACATGATATTTATCTAACAAATTTCAATTGAAAAATATTGCGGATCCTATTGCGGATCCAAACATCATGTCTAGTACTCCTAAGCTGCAGAAACTTTCTTGGTGTATATATAGATTCTGATAATAGTGAATAGCTAATAATTAGATATAGTTAAGCCTGTTAGCCAGTTGATAGTTACTGGAATCAGAGAGCTTCTGATACTTAGTCATTATTTACCCGATTATCTACTTGCATGAAATTTCACTGACATGCATCTGTTGGCGAATCTTTCAACATAGTTGAAGTGTGGGCAGCAATTCCGCACTCTGCGCTGCTTGGACATTATTGAGATGTCAGTTCCGCGAAGCGGAACCAACCTCCACGGTGTGGCCTCGCCGGAGGCGAAAAATTCCCTCCATGCTCTTCACTTTGACGACTACTCCTTTTAACTGCATCGGAGTGCGAACCACTTGGGCCCGATTATTACTGCAGATCACGGGACGATAACGCCGTATGGTATATATATCGTTTATCGAAGAGCTTATCTGTTAGACATCTTTGAGAACCATATTGCAATAGAAAAATGGAGAAACTAGAGGAAGGGTTAGACAAGATGGAGAAACTGGAAAAAGGAATAGGCGAACCGTCCGAAGACTCTCCTGTTGATAGGAGAACGCTGCGATGGATCAGCTGGCGAGCATTCCTGGCTACTTCATGTTTCACGTTATGGTTGTATTTTGTGTCGACTACCGGTTCGCGTCACGGAATGAGACCTTTCAGAGCCGCTGAAGGAGTGGAAGGAGGCTGCCACAAACAACAACACCATAGTGGGCTATTGCTTTCCGGCAGTTCGGCTGGAGAATGCCATCAGCCTGCTGTGTTGACCCCCGACGACCACTTTGAGAGCCACGACATCTTCACCACCGCAGAGTACAGAAACCACTCACTACAGGTATATACCGGAGCAGTCAAGATCCCGACAATGAGCTACGACGACATGGGACCCGTGGGTGAAGACCCGAGATGGGAAGTGTTCAATGACTTTGAGGCATACCTACATGAAGCGTTCCCAACTATCTATGAAAAATCCCAGGTTGAAAAAGTGAACAGCCACGGTCTCATTTATACTTTCCCAGGCCTGGATGCTACTCTCAAGCCTGCCCTGTTCATGGCACATCAGGATGTTGTGCCGGTCCCGCCTGAGACGGTGAACGACTGGAAATATCCACCCTTTGACGCCTACTTTGACGGAGAGTATGTTTGGGGTCGGGGGTCCGGTGATTGCAAGAATAACCTGATTGCAATCCTCGAGGCATTCAGTTCGCTCCTCGACCAAGGTTTCCAGCCTACTCGAACTTTCATTCTAGCGTTTGGGTTTGCCGAGGAGATTGGTGGCGATTTCTCGGGTGCGAAAATGTCCAGTTTCTTGCTCGACCGGTACGGACCAAAAGGTCTGGCACTCGTTTTGGACGAAGGGAGCGGATTCCAAGAACTATTTGGAACTCTCGTTGCTGCTCCGTCGACTGGTGAAAAGGGATATCTTGATGTTGTGGTCAAGCTGAACACGCCAGGAGGACACTCGTCTATCCCACCTGACCACACTGGCATTGGTGTGTTATCTGAGGTTGTAACTCTGCTTGAGTCGCACAAATACAAACCTATGCTGACCCCTAAAAATCCGTTCTACGCCAGCTTGCAGTGCATGGCTGAGCATGCGCCCAATATGGATACTAAACTAGCCAAGGCGGTTAAGAAGATGGACAAGAGCAAGCATGCACTCAAGAAAGTTCTTTCTTACTTGACACACTCGCCGGTCTTGCAGTACACGGTCAGGACCAGCCAGGCGGTGGACATCATCAACGGGGGTCTCAAAGTCAATGCCTTGCCTGAAGAAATCCAAATAATGATAAACCACCGAATTGCCGTGGAGACTACGGTGGACGAGATCAAAGAGCATGTTCTGGAGGTCGTGAAAAAGGTCGCGAAAAAGTACGGCTTTGCCGTTGACGGTTTCGGTGCGACCATTGACAGTTTCAAGGGCGACCCAGCCAAGGGACTGTTTACCCTAAGCAGCTTTGGGGATCACGAGTCTGCCCCTGTCACCTCTGCAGACGACGCTGCCTGGGACATTTTTGCTGGGACAATCAAGTACACTTTGTCTCCCAAGTCTGAGTCGCCAGTCCTCGTGATCCCTGCTCTCATGGTAGCCACCACTGACACCAAGTATTACTGGGACCTCTCGGACGTAATCTATCGATTCGGACCGCGTGTGAAACCCGAGTTTGGTATCCACGCGATTAACGAGCATGCCACATTCGACGGTCACATCGAGAGTGTCAAGTTTTATTACGACTATGTGAGAAATCTGGAGGAACATGGCTTGGATCTCTAGACTGTCTAGCTCGCCTCCGGCGGGGCCATTCCGGGGAGGTTGTTCTGCGAAGCAGAAAACAGATTCATTGGGTGTGGTTGCAATAGTAAGATTTGAGATTCTGATTTACATAGTGGTGAAGTAAGTGAAAAGACAAGGTGCTTTTGAAATTGCCCCATCCTAGAGACAAATCTTGCTTTATCATTCTCGTTCGTTAGATACAGCTTAATAACTTAACTGTCTACCCGAGTCTCTGCGAAGCATAATGATGTTATATTTATATTTCAGAGATTCTTCCCCCCACTCTTCATCTTCACGCATACTTCATACATCATCTCCATCATGAAGATTGCAATACTAGAGGCAGACCAGCCTATGGATTCTGTCAAAGTAGACTTCGGAACCTATGAGAGGCAGTTTAAAAGACTTTTAGAACTGGGTGGTATTAAACCTGAAGACTCTGTCGAGTCGTACGATGTGGTGCAGGGCAAATATCCCGAGGGTTCTGTTGATGCAGTCCTAATTACTGGATCAAAGTATAGCGCATACCAGGACGATGACTGGATCGTTAGATTGGTTGACTATTCTAAACTGTGCTTAGAGAAAGGAATCAAAGTGGTCGGGATCTGTTTTGGCCATCAGATCCTGGCTCGAGCATTGGGTACTCCTGTCATCGTGAATGAGAAAGGTTGGGAAATCAGTGCCACGCCAATTCAAGTTACAGACGTAGGCAAAAAGGTGTTCTCAGAGCTTCAGGACGGTATCAGCATCATGCAAATGCACAGAGATATTGTAAGTGCGGTGCCTCCAGGAACAGAGTTACTTGCTCGCAATGCTCATTGCGAAGTGCAGGGGTTCTACGCTAAGAACAAAATGCTAGCATTACAAGGTCACCCCGAGTACGTAGGCGAGGTTGTTAAGCGAATGGTAGAAGCTCGTCATGCGCAGGGTATCCTCGACGATAAGATTGCCTACAGTGCTCTCAGTCGAGTGGGCGACAAGAACGATGGACCAATTCTGGCAAAGGCTATCGTGAGATTTATCTACGAAGGATAGCCGCCGGCTACAACGTCTACATGCCTTCGGTGGCCGCCTACCGGGGAGAGGTGTGGTTCTGCTTCGTAGAAATTATCTAACGTCATCTTTACTTGACGAGCTAGGTAGCGTAACACGCCTTCGTTTGACACAAGTCTACGAGAGTGAGGATCGGATGTGCAAAGCACCGGGCAAAGCAGCAGATAAGGTATGTTGGGACTCAATTGATCATTTTATCTATAGATGTTGTACAACTAACTAAAAGACCGTAAAGCGAAGCAGAACCAACCCTCCCCGAGGGAAGGGCCGCCGGAGGCATGCCTACGTTGTGTATATTGTTATCGGTGTTATCTCAACGATCCGGTCGATCGAAGACACAGAATTAACATCGGAATGCTGACTGTGTGGAAATTGACTTAGGTATTGATTGGTCGCATGGGTAAGGCTGTAACGGGATCCACCCATATAAGCGGTCCTGTACCCTTCCCCCTATCAAGCTAAGATCACCAGCATACC
The DNA here is from genome assembly GCA_030579595.1 of Spencermartinsiella europaea. Taxonomy (NCBI): domain Eukaryota; kingdom Fungi; phylum Ascomycota; class Dipodascomycetes; order Dipodascales; family Trichomonascaceae; genus Spencermartinsiella; species Spencermartinsiella europaea. Next base: position 1,280,384 of record JAKTRG010000001.1, read on the forward strand.
AAACAGGATAAATAACCTTTCTGAAACACTATATGCGATTACTGGGGGAAGGTCCGGCCACTGTTTTTTATTCTCAGACAATTCCGGGTTTTGGGAATAAAATTTAAAAACTATAGTGGAGTGAGAGAGCAAAGCAACTCACCAGGAAGGTTTAGCCTTTTTTTTAAACATTCCTTCTGGCAGGACCCGAACATAAATATAGTGAGATTACCTCAGGGGCACTTCCTGCAGTGTTTTGACTACTGCGATATCACAACCCGTATCATAAGCGTGTTTGAGCTTTGAAAGTAGTCGTGTGTGACCTTATATTGGGCAAGAGAATTGCACCAATATCAGAAGGATAAGGCAGGCGACTCCATTCTATTTTGTAAGCTTTGTTTTTATTACCCCAACTCTGTGCCCTCCGTTTCGTTTTGTGAGACATGTCAACCCCACATGTCCCCAGTAGATATAGGAAGCGGCCAGCATTGAGAGTGTCAACCGACACTACAGAGCAGCAGCAGGCTGGTCCAAACAGCAACCAGCAGCGACTACCAGTACAGCCGCCGATAGAGAAAGTAGTGATCCCCTTAGATCTACCGACCCAGCGAGCTGAGGTGCTCGTGTCAGATACTGACACTGTCAGGGACATCGTTCAGAGTATTGCTAACATCCACAGATACGAGTTGGGCTCGGACCCGCAAGGCATTGTTCTATGGGAGAACGTGAAAAAGTACAATATAAAGAGACCACTGCGAAGCAAAGAGTACTTTAAGCACATCAGAGCCTCGTGGGAGTCGCAATCCGACAACTTTCTCACTGTTACTCCGGCTCAGAGTCGTCTTGATGTCAGTTCGCTCGCCTTTTTGAACCCTCGTCGGGATATCGTCAAAGATCCCAACTTCCGTGTTCTGGATAATATATATTGGAGGACCCCAAAAAGCGACTGGAAACACGTCGTGGTGCATGTGAACTCAGACGGGCACCTGAATGTGTCCAAGTCGTCCAAACAGCTCTGCTCGTTGCTGGTCAACGACTTTGATATCTACGAAGTGGTAGGAAAGTTCAAAAGCCCCAGGAATAATGTTGTGGTGGTTCGATCCCAGCAGAATCCAGAGTTTTTCCTTGATCGCAGCGACTCGGTGCACTACTTCAGCGTAGACAGCGGGCGAGACTTTGACACGCTGAAGAATACTCTCTACACGCTGCGAAGCCAGGCAGTGGATGCCAACTCACGGTCCTACGCTGACCAGTTGTCAAACTCGAATGGTGGTAATATGCTGAATTCAGCAGGCACCACCACATCGCTAGGATCCAGCAGTATGGGGTCTCCAGCGTCCATTGGAAGTGGTGGTGCCAGTCCTAGTCAGTTTACCTCTTCTTCACATGGCATGCTCAATCTGCACGCCAACTCCATGGAAGACAGCACTATTTCTGCCGACGGACTACTAGGCAGGTCCTATAGTACTAGAAAGGATCTGTTACAACAACAGCACCAGCAAAAGTTCTACAGGCTCCATGAGAAAGGTGCTGTTTTATCGGCCGACCAAATCATCAAGCCAAACTCTCTGCTTGCCAATATTTCGCGAAGCAAATCTCAGCGCAGCGACCAGCGTGTGAAGATGGGAAGTGAGATTCCTCGACTACCAAGCCATTCAATTGCCGTGGCCCATTCGTTAGGACGGATGGTCCAATAGAGGTTTTTTCTTTTTTTGCTTCTTTAACGAGTGAGATGATTTTTATATGTAACGTAATGAGTAATGTGGGATAGCTCGCCTCCGGCGAGGCCCCTCCCGGGGAGGGTGGAATAGAGAAGAGAACTACAGTATACTAGCAATAAAAAACTGTAATATGGTGAATACAAAACTCGAGAAGCATTGCTGCGGTTTCTAAGTTTAGCTCCGTGTCACATCACAGAGCTTGGACTCCTCTCGAGAGTGATCGAGCGGAAGCCAGAGGCGACCCCGGTGTACTTTATTTCCTATGGCAAAGTAATTAGCTCTTACTGCCTTGTTTCATTTGGTGACTAGCTCTATATGCGACTTATATGCTAAGTATATACGATATGCACACTACCAATAATGAAACGCTAAAGGACCTTACTATTGGGACTAACATTGTCTACAGAATAATGATAAATCACAGATTCACAGAATAAGCATCTAGAAGTAACGTAGAATAATTAGAAGAACTTTTAAAATAAGAGTAAACAGATAGTATAGACTTCTAACTAACAATAAAGCTATTCACTACAGGGGTATCACAAAACTAGTAACTTCTTATCGCCTGCTACGTTCAATTCTACCAACTATCTACTCTAGTTAGCTTGGTTTCTCCAATCTGCCATAACTTGAGGTTATTGGAAATCTCAGTTTTGTGAACATAAATGGGTTTGTATTCATTACAGGGGGTCTTACTTCCCTATCATAAACACGGACCAAAGTTTTTCATCATTGTAAAGCGAGTGCACCACTCATACCAACCTACCTTTTTCAAACTCTCGAGCTCCCGCGAAGCGGGGCAACCCTCCCCCTGGAGAGGCCCCACCAGGGCGAGCTCACACAGTAAGAGTGTTAGATAGAAGCGTTTCTATCTCTGTGGATATATCTTTCACAGCCGCACAATACGATCGGCAGATACCCTACTCGTGGAAGTAAAAACCGGTCCCAATACCTCTCCGAATTAGGCACAACATTGTGCGGCGTGAAAGATCATTTTTCAGTTTGCATCAACTGGCAATAAACTTCTCTCTCTTTCAGTAGACGATAATAGCCTCGACAACAACACTGAAAAATGGTTTTCCTTAAAGTCCAGAAGACTTCTGCGTACCACTCGCGATACCAGACCCCCTTCCGAAGAAGAAGAGAAGGAAAGACTGACTACTACGCTCGAAAGAGACTGGTCACACAGCACAAGGCCAAGTACAACTCCCCCAAGTACAGATTGGTTGTGCGATTCACCAACCGAGACATCATTGCCCAGATCGTTTCGTCCCAGATTAACGGAGATGTCATTCTGACTGCTGCCTACGCCCACGAACTGCCCCGATACGGAATCAAGCATGGTTTGACCAACTGGTCTGCTGCCTACGCCGTCGGTCTTCTGATTGCCCGACGAGCTCTCAAGAAGCTTGGATTGGACGAGACCTACGCTGGAGACGAGGAGGGATCTGGAGAGTTCTCTCTGACCGAGGCTGTTGAGGATGGTCCTCGACCTTTCAAGGTTTTCCTGGACGTTGGTCTGCAGCGAACCACCACTGGTGCCCGAGTTTTCGGTGCCCTGAAGGGAGCTTCTGATGGTGGATTGTACATTCCCCACTCTGCCAAGCGATTCCCTGGTTACGACATCGAGACTGGTGACTTGGATGCTGACACTCTGCGAAAGTACATTGTCGGTGGTCACGTTGCTGAGTACATGGAGGAGCTGGCTGACGACGATGAAGAGCGATTCCGACAGCTGTTCAAGTCTTACATTGACGACGGTATTGAGGCTGACGGCATTGAGGACATCTACGCTGAGGCTCATGAGGCCATCCGAGAGAACCCTGAGCCCGTTAAGGCTGAGGGAAGCAAGACCCGAGAGCAGTACAAGGCTGAGGCTGCTAAGTACCGACCCAAGAAGCTGAGCCGAGAGGAGAAGGACAAGAGAGTGGCTGAGAAGATTGCTGCTTTCAAGGCTGAGAACTAAAAAAATTGTTCAATTTTCACGAACGAAAATAAAAGATCGACGTTAGTAGTTTAGGAGAAGTAGGTTTGATTGCTAAAAGATTAATTCTTACTTTGGAGTTTACACTTCGTGCGTTCCACATTCCTCCGGCGGCCCCTCCCGGGGAGGGTTGGTTCTGCTTCGCAGAAAAGCAGAGGGGTAGTAGACTGTAACATAGTTCTTTTACAGTGCCCAAACGTAAAGATTAACTATAAACTTTTAATTCTCTTAACCATACAATTCGCCTCCTCTCATACAGTAGCTTTCGTTGGTTCACTCGCTGCTCTCTGAGCTCGGCAAGGGTCGGCTCTGCTTCGCAAAAAAAAAAAAACACGGAGGCTTATTAGAGACTGTCACATAGTTTTTTTAAAATGCTCTACGTAAATATTAACTGTAAACTTTTAATTTCTTTCTCTTAACTATACATTTTTTTTACCACCTTTCACACGGTAGCTTTAGTTGGTTCACTCGCTGCTCTCTTTGCGCTCATTATCTTTTGCCAAATCATTGAGCACCATGTCCAACTTTTCTGCGCTCAGCTTCACCCTATCGTTCGATCCGCCATGCAATGCCTCAATGCCCTCGGTCAACGCCTTTTGTAAAGCCTCGTTGGATTCTGGATCAAGTTTATTATCATGAATTATTCGAGCCAGTTTCAGCACCTCTCCTTCTTCTTCCTCCTGCTCCCGCCTGTGCAACGACGTGCTACTAGACTGCCTAGAAATGGCAGCAGGAACGTGCGTTTCGTTAACGGCATTAATCTGGAGATCAGGGTGGTTTAGTGGCGCACCGTCCGCTATACTCTCATTGGGAGGGGCACCAAGGGATAATAAATGATAACTGAAATGCTCCTTGCCAGAATTTCCAAACGGCAGTCCCTTGCGAAGCTGCTCGTACCGATATATGACCTTCTCCAACATATTGTCGACAAAACACAGGCGAATGAGTTCTTCCTTGTCTTCCGTCTTCAACGTTCCTTCGTCCCGCTGAGCAAATAACCCATCGGCTGTTTTCTTGACAACCGTCTTCAGCTCCCGGGCACGTTCCACCAGGGTATCAGTCACAATCTTACAATTCTTCTCTTCATGGGGCCGATTGAGTATATCCTCCACTGCCTTGGCTAATCCACTGCCCGTATCCACAAGCTCCTTCTTATCATATGCAAGATGGTCTTGACTAAATTCATCTTCCTCGACCCTGCCACCACCATTTGTTTGGAGACTCTTAGCCACGTTACGCATGCAATAGTATTGTAGGCGACGCTGCAGACTGGTAGGCCACAAGTCTGGATCGCATTCCACCGTGTATAAAGTGTTTGACAGTTGGGCAGCGACAGTGAGAGCTGCACATGCTGTAGAGTCCAATTTCGAGTTGTCCAAAAGACTAATATGAACCAAGTTATGGCATTTACTAAACGCCTCGCTTAACAGCGCAATATCATCGCCGCTCAATTCATTATTTTCTAAATGAATTCGCCTGAGCTCCTTGAATTGTGGGAGGATATTGGCAAGATCGGGAATTATAGCAGGGAACAGCTCTTTGTTACCCGATAGATCCAAAAACTTGAGGTACGGCGAATTGATCACCAGTTGATGCAGCATTTGGGCTGTTGGCTCAACATCCCGAAGGCAGGTTGAGTTTACGGAAAGATACATCAATTTGGGCCCAACTACAATCTCTTTGAAAGCTAGCCACCCAGCATTGAGATCGTTTCCTCCTAGATCGAGGCCTTCACGCACACAGCGAGTATCTGTCACCCATTTTCGAATATTCAGCAAGTCATCATGGTGAAGGTCGTTCGCTGCTAGACCCAGTCGTTTTGTTGCCACGATGCAGCCGTTCAGAAGAAGGTCTTCCAGATCATCGCTAGGAATCATGCAGCCATTTACCAGTAGCTCCTCAATGTTTCCCTGAGCCTTGAGTGCTTTGCTTAACAAAGCCCAGTCTAGAGATGACCGGTCAAGTTTCTTTGAGCTTGCCCTTTGAACTGACAAATCCAACTTGATCAGACCCTCGTTATCGCCAATGTAAGCACACAGTAATCTCCATCCGACTTCATCCAACGCTACGTCTCGAAGAGACAGTTTGGTCAGTCGCTTTGAATGGCTAAGTCCGGAAAATATAATTTTTAGCATTTCGTTTGACAGGCTGCAATTGTCGAGGATAAGGACTAGTAGAGGGCATACACTGAGAAAGTCTGCAAAGGACAGTACTTCTATGAGAGTAGGTCTTGGGTTCATCAGTTTGAGTGTCATCAAGGGCAGCTCGTGGCCCTTCACCTGTTTCAATGTTGCAGGTATCGGCAGGATTTCCCGAAGATGGCAGCAACGGGTGTACAAGTGGTCAGCCGTCAAGGTCTTTGCCTTTTCATCTTCTTCGCTGCCACTCACATCACTAGAAGACGATGTACTGTCGCGTGATTGAGTAGTAGAACCGAAAGCGGTAGTAGCCCCAGTGTGAATTGGTGTATCTATTTTCAAGTTCTTAGAAGACATGCTACCGGAGTCTAAATCGTCGTCGTCACCACCGGAATGAGTGTTGGACTTACTCCTGAATAACGAAACACCGCTCGCAGCAGCTGCCACACCGTTGGCAACTCCAGGTCGTACAGAGTGAGCCACACGGATGGCAGATTCGTATGCATACTGAGTAGCAGCTTGGCTTAAACTAGTATAATTGGTCTGTCCCTTCAGAACCTCTCCATCGTGAACGAGAATGTTGCCTTTGTGTGGGTTGCGCGAAGGAATCTGTTGCGGGGGGTCGTTTTCAAACAGAGTTACCCCAAAGCAAACTCGGGGCCCGAGTACACCTTGGAGTTCCGGTACCTTTGAGCTCTTTTTGGCCGGATTCTTGTTTAGTACCATTCGTCCAGGGCTCGGGACGGGCTCAATGGACATAGTTCGTGTAGACATACGCCTCAGCCGGTTCATCAGAGATCCCGTACGAGCCATATCTGGGCTCCTGGAAATTTCTGGAGATGCCATAGGCGTTGCTGAAGCGGTGCTGACTTTGGGAGATGACGTTCTCGGTGGGTCGATTCCCATCGATGGATGTTCGTATGAAAGAGAATATGCATTAAAGACGTAGTTGTTTTGAGATGTTGGGTGGATTGGGGATGCGGTTGACGCAGTAGCTGAAGATGCTGTCGGTGAAATTGACGGCTGCTGCTGTTGTTGTTGTTGTTGGTTTCCACGAGCCGAAGTGATTTTGGATCCGATGTTATGCAACCACGAGGCTCTGCGACCGCTATGCGGAGGGGGCACTGAAATGTTGATGTTGGTGCTTGAGACAGTTGATGGTGTAGAAGTTGCTGAGGCGGGCGAAGAAGAGTTGCTCAGGTTGCCATTTGTGGGCGTTGAGGAGGGCTGTGGTGGTGGTAATGGTGGGAGTTTCGATTGCTCGTTTGTTCCACCTCTCCTAAGCTGTCGCGACAGATTTGAAGTTTTTCCATTCGTCTTCCCTTCTCCAGCTTCTTCTTCTTCTTCTTCTTCAGCTTCCTCTTTTATTGGCACAGTATTTTGTTCCTTTCCTGATCCGTTTGTCGTCGGTCTAAATTTTGGCGTTGTACTAGATCTCTTTTCGATGGATGCAAGGGGAGGGTTGCTGACCGATTTTGTCAGTCCTGGGAGGTCGTCTTTTGGTGGTTTAGGAGGAGGGTTTTCACTCGACTTCATTCGAGCATTGGCCGAATTTGATCTGACTCTAGTGCCTAGTTAGTACATGTAACCTTCCCGTAGGGGGTCTTTGTTTGCGTGAGAAAACACAATCGAAATGCCCCTATTATCCTGGAAAAATATGCAGTTTCTTCCTCTCGACAAGCCATGGCATTGTGAAAAGAACTTCGTTCCGCATTTTCTTACCTTTGACATTGAAAGACGACGAGCCTCTTGTCATCCACTCTATTTCCTGATTTGTTGGCTCATTTTGGTTTATGACATCTAAATCTAATGCCTTTAGTCCCAGTTTGCCAGGACTAGCATCAACTTGTATTGGTTCCATATCGGAGATATAGTGTCTTTGCACTTGGTTCTGTGTGTGTGTGTGTTGAAGCAAAACGGTTCAACAAGAATCCAAGTGCCTTAATAAAGTTCAGGACTGCGTCGTTGAGAAAAGGGTACCCTGTTGGACGTTTGATAGACTCGATTGATTTCTACCAAAATGCAAAATGCAAGCGTAAACTAATTTCAAAGTCGGTCTTTAGGACGGTCTTCAAATCCTGAAATAGCCGACTTAGTAGGATTTCCAAATGGTCGACTCCAGTTTGGTTTTCAAATGTACGACTCAGTTGGGTTTCCAAAATTTTTTTCCCTTATGTCTGAGTCGCTTTCTCTTGTTGCTCTTCTTTATCGCAGTCCTAATTTTTATCGCTCTATAAAAGGCAGCCTTAAGTCTTAGCTGATTGCTGATACTGTTTTATCTTTCTCAGACCCTTGAAGAGCTTTTGAATAGAACGGTTCCGTCTTGTGCAAAATAAATAGATAAAATGTTGAAAGAGGTTGGATGCCCACGAGTTACCTGCCACTCAGTTAGGGCGTCAAATGCGGGGTGGGTTAGGTCCGAATGTACAGTTTGCGTCAGGTGAGAACGAGAGTAAGAAAAGAGTAAAGGATACGTAGTTATTTCTGGAATGTGATAGAGTTTTGAGAAGCGAGAGCTTGTCAGGTCAGGTGGGTCTGTGGTACCAGGTGTTCGGCTTCTCGGTTGTTCCCGGTGGCTGTAGAGACAGCTTGAATTGCTGAGATTCTGTGATGTTATGTGCAGACCCCTTTTCCTACGGTGCTCGGAGGTAACGGTCGGGTGTATTCGGCCCCGACTGTCGAAGTAAACAGTGCAACAAAAAGCCAGCAATACAGAGAGATCTAAGAACCTCGATATCGAGAGAGGGCAAGAAGAAAATACAGATGTGGAGGTGAGGTATAAAAAAAACTAAGCGGTGGAAGAGCAAAGCCGAAAATCCTGACTATTGTACAGGACACTAAGGCTATGGCGATCACGTCTAAGAATACAGTCTGTACTGCAGTAGTAGTTTAAACAGGTGCTTATTTAGTTAGGTGTTATGTCCAGCCGTGTCAGAAAATACGAAGTAAACTTTTTGAGAATAAGAACCTGTGTAAAGCTGCGTAAGAGCCAGTGTATTAAGAACCAATGTATAAAATATCAATGAATAAAAGTCAGCCTGTGTTAACCGCTACCCACACCCGAGAACCCCGAGAGCAAAGTAACTTTTTCTGTTCAAAAAGTGCGAGGATAGATGATGTTCCTCACTACGATAACACCCTTAGAGTTTAAGCACTCATTGTCATCTCTGCGAAGCAGAGCTATGGGGTCTGGGGCTGGCCCCAGCAGCGTCCGACTACGTTACGTTAACTGCTGCTGGGGCCAGCCCCAGACCCTGTAGCTCTGCTTCGCAGAGATAACAATGGCACTAGTCGGTATCATGGTGTGTTGTAGGCGATCACAGTCTAGCAGTATTCTGCCCGTCACCAGTATGGATAGATCTGACCTGAGCTGAGACCAAGTAGCAAGCGCTGCCGCACCAAGCCTCACCCGCCGCATCATCGCGGAACTGCGGCGGGACACCTGGCCGGATAGACTCTCCTTCTCTGCAAACTGATTCGACGCATTCTTTTGAACTAACCCACACAAATGATACTTAAATTATTGTCGTATGTGGGCACGATAATTGCGTTTATCTTCTCTACGCTGGCAATTGCCTCGGGGTTGTACTATCTGAGTGAGCAGGTGGAAGAGCACACTGTAGCAACCAAACGCATTCTCACTCGGATCATCTACACAATTATAGCCATTCATGTACTTTTGCTAGTGTTTGACGGGTTCCCATTGTGGCTCACTGGGTTCTCAGTAGGTAGCCACGTGCTGTATTTACAAACCTTGAAAAGATTTCCCTTCATTCAGCTCACGAGTGGTATCTTTCTCGGCAGCTGCGCGACGGTGTTCCTCAACCATTGGTTTTGGTTCAGGTACTTTTCAGATCCCAACCTCCCTCCTGCTGGGATTCTAGTGGACAGACCTGACTACGAAGGGAGAACACATCCTCCGTTTGCACAAGTGGCATCGTTCTTTGGGATCTGCGTGTGGTTGCTTCCGTTTGCTTTATTTATTGGACTTAGTGCAGGGGACAATGTGCTTCCTACAAGCTATGAGACCGGAGGTGATGACACGGGCTCGCAAAAGGCAAAGAGGAGGAGCGCAGGACTGGTAAAAGTGACCATAGAAAAGATGTGGTACTATATAGGGCTGCTGGGACGGCAGTTTGGGTATCAGTGGGATTTTGGGACCCAGGAATCACTGGGTTGATTTATATATTTTGTACATGAAGTTAATATGGAAAGTGGTTCTTTCTGTGGCCGTAGGTGGGTAGGACAGTATGTATATATATATATATATTGAAAATACTTATCTCTTTGGAAGACGCGACACAAAGAGCAGACATGGTTCAAGGCTTTTAAGCTGGCTGCTTTATACGTTCTCTAAATAGTCTTTACAAATGAGAACTCAACACATAGTAATTAAAAATGATTGTCTTTCCAATAGGATGACTCCAACACGGGTTAGGGACGCTAAGGAGGTTTGATTTTACGTGGTAAAGGAATAGCTGGTAGCGTGGAAACCTGCAATTGTTCCTTTCTCTACATTAATCGAACTCTCTGAGTTTTACCAACCTATTGTGTAGTGCAAGCAGACATACAAAACATTTGTTACGAGCCACACCGGTTAGTGAGCCAGCATCACCTCGAGTTATAAAGCAGTTCAGACATGGATAATGTTAAAGGAATACAAACATAAACAAATCATGAACACAAAGGTGGCTAACGCACAAGGTTCTACACCCTGCAACTTTCGACTAACCTCTTACTCAACGAGTCCATCCCTGACACGATAGAAGAATAGTAAGACTTGGTTATGATGCCGTCTGCCTGCCATTCCCTGCTGTACACACCCGAACTTGCCCGTCCCTCCCACGCTCTCACCCGGCCTCAACGTTCCCTGATCCCCCACTCAAATTCTTAAACCAACAAAATTTATTTCAGCAAATTATTACACCAATCCCGATATCAACCGGACTTCACGGGGGCTCCTTCAACCAAGAATTGTATTTTTGTTACTTTTTGGCCCTTAACGACAAAAAATTAAAAACCTTAGTATATAGAATATCATGAAGACTTCGGCACAGAAGCTTTTCTCCTCGGTGGTGTCCCGGAAATCGGGTGTCCTCGTTCCTAGCAGAACTCTGGCAGTTCCACGAACTTCGCTGAAGTTCAACGGACAGCAGGCTGCTATGAGGACTTTTGATTTTGGATCAAAGCGAATGGCTTCGTCGCAGGGCGGTGCTACTACTGTATGTGTTTTGGATGAATGATGGACATTGTAGAACAGCCAATTGGTTCATTCCGTTAGAGTGTAATCACTGAGACTTGGAAAGAGCGGAAACGGCCGATTGTCAAGGTGAACGGTTAGACTGTAAAGTAGAATGCAGAGATGAGCTCGCCTTCGGCGGGACCCCTCCCGGGGAGGGGTGGTTCCGCTTCACGGAGCCATGTGGGTGTTACTCTGTTGAAAGTCGAAAAGTTCAGGAGAGAGAGACATCTCAAGCTCATCTTTTGAAAGATAGCATAACATTTCTACTTGCGTTTGAACCACTGCCGAGACAATTGTCTTCTCAGGCGGTTACACGAGTCCGTTCTCATGCTGAGTAGATGTCGAGCTGGTAGACTGATGGACTGCGTGATTTGGCATTTATATTTAAACTCGAATCGCGCTTTTTCTCCGGCTCCACCTTGAAGAATAATCAACTTGGTTGAATTCTTTACATTTGGCTCACTATTGACCTACTCCAAACAGTCATGCATCAGTGAACGTCTGATTTGTCTACAGCCTGCTTTACTAGTTTCAATCCGTTGGCTTAAACTGACTCTGAGATCGGCTTTTTTTCTTTGTCTGTTCTACTTTTTCTTGTCTGCTATAATATCTTCAAAAGTTTCAATGTCTAACAAGCTCACAGTCCGGGACGCTCTCAACCAGGCTCTGGCTGAGGAACTCGACCGAGACGAAGGTGTCTTCCTGATGGGTGAAGAAGTCGGTCTTTACAATGGTGCATACAAAATCTCCAAGGGTCTGTTGGATCGATTCGGTGAAGGACGAATCGTCGATACTCCCATCACCGAAATGGGATTTGCCGGTCTTTGTGTCGGTGCTGCCTTGTCCGGACTCAAACCTGTGTGTGAATTCATGACTTTCAACTTCGCCATGCAGGCCATTGATCAAATTATCAACTCGGGTGCTAAAACTTTTTACATGTCTGGAGGTACTCAGATCTGTAACGTTACCTTCCGAGGACCCAATGGTGCTGCTGCAGGTGTCGCCGCTCAGCACTCGCAGGATTATAGTGCTTGGTATGGTTCGATCCCTGGTCTCAAGGTCGTCTCTCCTTACTCTGCTGAGGATGCCAAGGGACTGCTCAAGGCGTCTATTCGAGACCCCAATGTGACCATTTTCCTTGAGAACGAGTTGATGTACGGAGAATCTTTCCCTGTGTCGGAGGAAGTGCTGAGCCCTGATTTCACTATTCCTTTTGGCCAGGCCAAGATTGAGCGAGCTGGGTCCGACATCACTATTGTTGCCCACTCGCGAAACGTTGGCTTCTCTCTTCAGGCTGCTGATACTCTCAAGAAGCAGTACAATGTTGAGGCCGAGGTTATCAACTTACGAACTATCAAGCCTTTGGATGTGCCTACCATCGTAAAGAGTATCAAGAAGACCAACCGAATTATTTCAGTTGAGTCTGGATTCCCTGCTTTCGGAGTTGGTTCTGAGATCTGTGCCCAGGTCATGGAATCAGAGGCCTTTGACTACCTAGATGCTCCTGTTGGACGAGTCACTGGTGCTGAGGTCCCTACTCCTTATGCCATTGAGCTAGAAGATTTCGCTTTCCCCACTCCTGACACCATCGTCAAGGCTGCTAAGACTGCTTTGTACTTGGAGGAATAGATTGTGGCACTCCGTATTTTTAGAAAGAAAAGTAAATAGTATTACTGTGATGATGGAAGGGGCTTCTTGCTCGGCCATTTAATGTTTAAAATGAAAGCTTTAAAAGATACAAATGCACGTCAACGGCTATCTGTCTCCGGCGGCCACTCCCGGTGAGGGTTTCTTCTGCATCGCAGAGAGTTAGCCAAAGACAATTAGTGATATCTTAACAAGCTCGAAGTCTATACATCTCTTTTACATAAATAACCTCGTGAGTTTTCTGCGAAGCAGAATCAACCCTCCCCGGGAGGGGCCGCCGGAGGCACCGGCGCAGCTTCTACTCCTGAACCCTCCAAGTTCTCACTGGAAGATTCTGCAGTTGTTGGACGCGCCTCTTTATATATCCAAAATACAATGATAGCCCCAGGGCAATGCAAATTGTCGCTACAACAAAATATCCATCTCGGTGAACAGTGCATGTTCCATTGAAATCTTTGCACCGAGCTTTTCCCTCGCCGACAGCACAAGAGAATGACTTAATCCCCGGCACTTCACAAGTAGCAGATGTAAACCAGTCAATGCCAAACAGAACAATCAACCGGGGCCATTGCCCTCCCAAGTTAGAGATTGTATTCAGGGTCGTCATGTAGGTACCTCCAATGATAGGGTCGGCAATCTGAGTATGGAATGCATTTATAGACACAAACTGGATGGTGATCATGAAATTACCCAGAACATGCACCAGCATTATCAGCAAGAGATAACCAGTCGAAGCACCCTCTGACGGGAACATAGCTACTACTAGCATGTTGGCAAACGCGTATGTGAGCCGACCTAGGAATCCTATCAGCCACGGTTCGAGTGGAGAAGCTCCAGTAGACCATTTGGCAGCATAGTAGCCGAATATAACTTCAAACGGGAAGTCGACCAGCACAATAAGTGAAAGATCTTCCTTGGAAAGGCCCTTTTCGAGCAGCTTCAGATTAGTGGCAGCTTCATTCGCTTGGAAAGCGGCCTTGCACACCAGGTGGATCAGAATCAAAGACTGGATATTGGGCAGTTTCAGCACTTGGAACATCGAGCTGTACACCTTGCGGATACCGTTTCGATCCGCTTCTCCACTTTTGCCCTCTCGTTTAAACAGACCAACCAGAATGGTCATAATAATATAGACAACACCCCAAAACACGAGGTACTGACTAAGGCTGACCATGGGGGTATCTAGAGGAGTCGACCTGAAGTACTTATTGGCAAACTCGGTAGAATTGAAAGCCAAGAATACTGTAAACGACATGAAATATCCAGAATTGAGTCCGACAGTCTGAGCGGTCGAGGCGTAGGAGAGAGCAGGGTAGCTCATAAGTGTCAGGGCCCACCCATCCACTGCTATATCTTGCGTAGCACACAGGAATACCAGCAGGAAGAAAAACGCGGTAATGTAGCCCAAGTTTTCCTCAGAATGTTCCATGTATGGCTCGATATTAAACCCCAGCCATATAAGAACGAGTCCACTCAGCATCTGTACTGGCACGATCCAGCTTTTGCGTCGTCCAAACCCGCGATCGTAGATAGCATCCACGACAGGACTCCACAGGAGTTTCAAACTGTAAGGGTATGACGCAAGAGTAAAGATGCCAATCTGGCCGTAACTCAATTTGGCTTTCAGAAGAAAAGGAATGCTACCAAAAGCCAGTCCTACAGGCACTCCCTGTAACATGTACAACAAGACCAGAACCGCGAAGTTCCTGCGGTCAATCTCGGACAACTGACCCAAGCTCAGAGGCTTTCGATCATTATCATCTTCTATTTTGTCTTTTACGGGATCCTGTTTTCGGTACCCTGTCAATTCTGATCCGGGATCCATGGTGACTGGAGAGGCTTTCTTCTTCGTGGCCGCGCGTGTTCTTCTTTTGGGGGAGGAGGAAGAAGAAGATGACGATGGTGAAGCGGAATGCAGTGCAGATAACGACGACTTGGACGTGGAGTGTGGACTTTTCATGCAACGACAACAAAAAAAATAGCGACGATTCTCGTTATGCCGGCGACAAGTTTAAAAGAAAAAGGAGATATTAAAATGAAACGTCTTTGTTCAAATAAATAACCCTGAAATCGCAAAAAATAATTAATTGTGTTTTGTTGAAAACAATTAAATAAGAACCATTCGGAAGGTGTGATTTTATTTTGACACGTTAAAACGTTAAAAGATCGACCGGGGAAAGCCCACGAAGGAGTTAATTAATTAACGCGGGCAATTTCAGGAGATAAGTTAGACAGACATTGGTAGATTTCTATAGATATCTGCCAACAACAACATATATCTCTGGTTCCACAATGCTATAAAAAACTATGGACGTTTACAGCTCTGATATTGCTGCGTTACAGCAAGAAAGTAAGTTTGAGAAAATAGGAGGTTTTACTGATAGGTTTTACTAACTAAGTAAAAGAGATAGAGAACGCATTGCAACACGCAAAGGAGGAATGGCAGGTGTTGCTGGACGAACGAAAGTTAAATGGAACATTAGCTGTGACTGAGGCTGACCAGACCACTCAAATCGTAGAAAGGCCTAATGTTGAGAGTGGTGCTGATGACTTTGATCTAAACCAACGCGTACCTTTCATCCTTGGACACGTAGATATAGAGACGATCTATAGACTCATGGGAACCACAGTGTATAAAATTAAAGGGTTCGGCGGAATTGCAGTTTGCATAGAGACTGCTACTTCCAGCAATGGGTTTGGTATACCTCACTATGTGGTGTTGAGCAACAATGAGAATGGGCACTATACGGTACATTCTCATACATTGCCCGACCGAATTCAGGTGAAAGAATTGGAAAAAAAGTTGCCGACTCAAAGTTTGCAACTGTTTGTGAAAGAAGTCCGGCAGGCATTACTTGACGACAATCTTGGCAGCGTCGGCTTTGCTTCGTAGAGAAAAGTTAATCCGGCCGGAGACCAGAGTGTGTAAGATAAAGAACAGAGCAGTTTGTAAAGTATAACATATTAGTTAACCTCAAAATAAATACATAGAGGTGAAGCATGGTAGTTGCTCGGGACAACGTACGAGAGACGACACCTTCAGCTGCTTATCAGACGACAACCCACCGGAGACGTACAACCTTAGCCATGCAGAGCTTTAGGCGCCCCGATGTACAAAAGACAAACCAAATAAGCTGGGACCATCCCCAATAGCTTTTCACCAAAGGAATGGAAATACACCGACGTCATCAAAAACATCCACCACCACATTACTAGAAGTGCAAGCACCGCCTTGAACACAGCAGGAACAGTTTTCTCCTGTCTCATCATGGGCAGAAGCTCAAACCATAGGTACAAGCTGGCTAAAGTCATCAAGAATGCATGCCCGCTTGGGTCAAAGCCGCCTGTCCACGTGCCACCAGCTGCTCGACATTGCGAGCTGCTCTCAGTCGCAGCAGGCCCGTCATAGTTGACAACCTGACAGGCTCCTCCCGTCCAAACAAAAATTCGGTCCATCAGAGGGAGTCCGAAACACCACTGGGTGAAAAATACAAACCAAGTGGTAGCTAAACCGTAACGAATGAGAAACGGCTTGACTGGAGAGATGTCGCTGACTTTGACCGTGAGGTCAGCGTGGTGGGAAATGCTGCCCGTCGTCAGACCATTATTATTAAATGATTCTTGCTCTTGCTCAGAGGATAGCCCAGAGCTGCTTTCCGTACTGCCGCCACTACTCTCAACCGAGTTCCCTAAGTCTTCGAAGCTGTCAGCATCATCAGTTAGGTCGTCATCGTTGTTGCTAATCTGTCCTCTCCCTACCGCACTCCCAGTCGAAGTGCCAGTGACTTGGGACACCCCATCATCTACTCTGTGTTCTGGACCCTCATCGTCATCTCTATACCCATGCTCACCGCCTCCAGTGTCCTTGATAATCTGGGCGCCACCATTAGGTCTGCCAAATCCAAGCTTGTATGCCAGGAGAG
Source organism: Spencermartinsiella europaea (assembly GCA_030579595.1). Classification (NCBI taxonomy): domain Eukaryota; kingdom Fungi; phylum Ascomycota; class Dipodascomycetes; order Dipodascales; family Trichomonascaceae; genus Spencermartinsiella; species Spencermartinsiella europaea. Next base: position 1,297,018 of record JAKTRG010000001.1, read on the forward strand.
CTCCTGCAGCCACAGTTGTCCAGAACCATCCGTTTCTCACCAGCAAAACGTTGAAGATGTTCTTCTTGCTAGAGAAATACGAAACCCCAGGCTGAGCGATATGCACCAATTGGCCCAAAAGGCATGTTACTGGATAGAGGGCAAGGACCAATATCTCTTCTGTTCTCAGCGATGGACGCAGAGAGTGGGGCTGCGATCTTTGTGTCATCTGGGTCGTCCTTGTGTCTAACTCGCCTTCTCTAGATGTCTCGCTCGCTCGCGTCTCTCCTAATTGGCCTCTACGCTTTTGCTGTAGTATCTTTATCGAAACAGCAACCTAAGCACACACGCTTGAAAGTGTAAAACGTTTCCACTAGTACCTGCAGGGATTTTTACAAATTTCCCTTTAAACTGATTTTAAATTCGATTTATGATTTCACAGAGTGTTTTGTTTAATCACCCTCAGCAACCGTCCTCTTTCAGCTACAGACCAAACTCAAACACTTCACAAGTGTTAGTTAGGAGAGATCCATAAAACGATCCTTAGATTTCCCTATGCAAGTCCCTACACCAAATCACCACACCAGACCAGCCACACTAGATCAGCACAACACACCTCGTAAAGTTGTCCAGAATAATATAGTTAGTTATGTACAATATCAAATAGTTATCCTCTCAACCGTCTCTGTAGTTTATAGCATTTCACAGTTATTCGTACATATAACCAACTCCAAACCATGGAAGAACAGGCCACCAGGTTTGAGATTGAACTGGAATTCATACAGTCGTTGGCGAATCCACAATGCCTGAATTTTCTCGCTCAGAATAAATACTTGGAGAGCGAGGAGTTTCTTAACTACTTGCAATATCTGGAGTACTGGCGTCAGCCAAAGTACTCCAAGTATCTCATTTACCCTAATTGTCTCCACGTTCTTTCGCTATTGAAGGAACCGCAGTTCAGACAGGAGATCCTGCGGCCGGACGTAGCCAAGCTGTTCATGGACGATTTCTACATGAAATGGCTTGGAGGGTCTGAGTTGGCAGTGAGCAATGGCAGCGCAAGCGAGCCAACGGTGCCAACTAATGGGACTCAGGTTAAAGATGAGATTGACTGACTGAGTTTGAGACACCGCTATTCTCTACGAAGCAGAGCTAGGGGGTCTGGGGCTAGCCTCCGCCGCTATTGATAGGCATTGGACGTTGCTGGGGCCAGCCCCAGACCCCGTAGCTCTGCTTCGCAGAGAAGAACTGCAATAGCACTAGTTGGTACTGTTGTGCGTTGTACAGGTTGGCATTCCCCTCGTCACCACATATTTGGCCTAAACTGAGGGGTCTGTCCCAGATCAGAAGAATTGGCACGAGCATCACTACGTGCAATGACGGTAGTTACGCGCGTAGGACCCATTGAAGTTTGGTCACTTCACGTCCTGCTGTCGACATTCGAGCCTTTTTGACCTAAGGTTGGACAACTTACTGCCCGTTGACCATCGGGCCCTTTCGCTCCTCTACTCTCATTCTCAACCTTGGTCACGTGAAATTTCATTAGCTGACTAACTCTCACTGTCAATCATTATCCCGCGACATCTAACATCAAAAATCATTCAGACGATAGCTAAAAAGAACCAAGCCTGTCACGAGGCATAAGCAATGACTTTGCGACATTTGGCGGGAATTGGCACCCAGGTGACCCGTAGGTTCACCGGGTGGAACGTCTTGTGCACACCACGTCTTGTTCAACAGACCCCTTTTGCTAGGATGCAGTCATCAACTACGACGTCATCAAATCCTCAGATGTCGTTCCCGTGCCTCGACAAACTGGAAACTCGAACAAACAGCCTAGAGTCAGGTCCTGAGCCAGCATACTCGCGGGTTGTCTCTGGCTACAAAACGTTCAATAGCTCAGATTCTCTCAATCTGGACCATGGAGGAGTTCTAAATGAGTACCATCTCGCTTATGAAACGTGGGGAAAGCTAAACAGCGACAACTCCAATGCCATTCTATTGCATACTGGCCTGTCAGCCTCGTCACATGCTAAATCGCATCAAGACAATGCCAAACCTGGATGGTGGGAGAAATTCATAGGGCCAGGTCTTAGTATAGACACTGATAAGTTTTTTGTCATTTGTACAAATGTCCTAGGAGGCTGCTATGGGTCCACTGGACCCTCCAGCATCGATCCCGCAGACGGTATGCGCTATGCTACAAGATTCCCTATTGTGAGTATATTTGATATGGTCAGAGCGCAAAGGGAGCTCGTAAAGAGCCTTGGAATTTCTCGCCTATATGCATCGGTGGGTGCTTCAATGGGAGGCATGCAGTCCTTAGCGTTTGCAACTGAGTTTCCAAAAGAAGTTGGACGTGTAGTTTCAATATCAGGCTGTGCCCGATCGCACCCTTACTCTATTGCAATGCGGCATGCTCAGCGCCAGGTTCTAATGGCAGACCCCAACTGGAAGCGAGGATTTTATTACGACTCAGTACCTCCTCACGTGGGTATGAAGCTAGCAAGAGAGATTGCCACTATCACATATCGAAGTGGGCCTGAGTGGGAGCAAAGATTTGGGCGAAATAGGGCTGACCCGTCGAGGTCCCCTGCATTGTGCCCGGATTTCCTCATAGAAACGTATCTTGATCATCAGGGCGAGAAATTTTGCCTTGAATACGATCCAAACTCATTGCTCTATGTATCTAAGGCAATGGACCTGTTTGATCTTGGGAAAGTGGCTAGGGACACGGCTCGGAGTACCCGGTCCCGAGGTCGCACTCCGGAGCCTAGCTCTGAATACTGTCCGGCTCTTCCTGCAGAGCCTTACCAGGAACAAGAAGTTGAGTATCAGGACAGCATGTCTGAAGGAGATTTAGTGGAAGGCATGAGACCAATGGCAGATATCCCGACTCTTGTGGTTGGCGTAGAGTCTGACATACTGTTCCCTAGCTGGCAGCAGAGAGAGGTGGCTCGAGTTCTGCGTAAAGCTTCGGGTAAACCTGAGATTATTCGGTACGAGGAACTCGGCCACGATATCAGTCTTTTCGGCCATGATACATTTTTATTAGATATTGAGCATGTAGGAGGGCCGGTGAAGGAGTTTTTGGAGAGCTGAGAAGTGAGAAGCTTCACATTTTATGTAAATATTATGAGTGCGAAAATAAATGGTTCCTGAGCGAAATATTTATAGGATGTTGCTGTCTATTCGTTCGAAAAGGGATACTTTGCCCCGCGAATGGCTTTGACAGAAGTTTTCAGTAGAGTATTTGGCAGCATCACGCTCCCCCAAAGACAAAGAGGGGAGCAAGCCATACTCAAAGCTAGAATTAAGAAAACATATTAATTCTCTTCCAGATACTAGGATGCTATTTACATATATATACACCGAGAAAGAACGGGAAAAAAGTTTCAACTCGATTGAGGCTGCTTTGGGGACTTCGTCATAAACCGTTTTGACTTCTTCTTCATCTTGGCGATCCACCTCAGTTCTCTTAATTCCTTCCTCGTTTTGGCAACCGGCAGAGTATTTTCGCCAAAGAATCGCACCTTTTCCATGTATTTCCGCGACAGAGCAAATTCTTTCGTCACAGCCTCGTCGCTCAAGCCAAGTTTCTCAATGGCCCAGAAGTATCGCTCTGCATCTTTTCGTTTCAGATATTTCAATGCTCCCTGTCGGTCATGAACCAACTGCTGAATCCGTCTCTGAGAAACATAATCATGTCTCGCTTCTTTGTAATGGTTCACGAGATAGTGAATATGTATAGTGGCTACGGCAGCTTTTACTTCGCTTGACCCAGTGTCTCCTTCAAATCGCCCAAACTCCTTTACGGCCAGGGCAACCGCCATTTTCTTCAGATCTGCCTGAGAGGCATTCATCATGGAAACTACCCTATTGACGACCTCCCGTTTATGAGCTTCCTGTTCCAATACTGCTTTCGATTCCCATCCATCAGCTCGTACTAAAGCGGCCTGTTCAGCTCCATAGAGTAGTTTGGAGGTATTCTCAGACGTCAGCCCGCCTATCAAGTTAAACTGCTCTGTAACCATAGCACGAACTCGCTCTAAAAAAGGTACTCGCGGCTTCCCCAACACTGGATCAACATATGGAGGTTCAGGTTTCATAAGTTTCCGTGCAAAATGCTTCTGAACCCGACGAACTTTTTTCAAGTGCCGTTCACTCACTTGAGGGATAGTGGAATTGTGGAAAGAAGAACGGGCCATGAAGATAGCCGGAGAAGACTGTAAGCAGCATGGCCGCAGACCTAACTTCGCCAGCATTTTTCGATCTAAATATTGAAAAACTGCCAGTTTATGTCGTAAGTTTAAATATTGGAACAGTTTGACGATAGTGAAAATTTCAGGTCACGTGCTGGTGTTTTAGAGCAGAAAGTTAGGTGCGCCTAAAGTGCGATCTTTAACATGCCTCCGGCGGCTCCTCCACGGAGAGGATTGGTTCTGCTTCGCAGAAAGCTAACCTTCAAGTGAACACTAGCCACAAAATTTTTTTTTCTTGAAGCTGAAGAATGGTAAGGGCCCATTTCTTGATGTATCAAAATAAACGAGATGTGCTGATTTACATACTTGTAAGTACCTTTGATTGCTGTGTCAAGCGATTCCTCTTTCCATAAGAAATAGCATTTATCATTTTCTACAGATTAGTTGGTTTTCCTTTCTACCTATGTAACTGTGTTTCGGCGACCAGAATCTTGATGTTCATACCCGCCTGACCCAAATGCTAATGGGAAGCTTGGTCCAAAATTAACAACCCTACTAGCACGGCTCTCCTCTCTCTCTAGCTCTGCGATCTCTCCACTCGTCTCATTTGGACCCTCGTACATCTGTGGAATTTCTGCTTCGATTGAATCACTATGTCTGCCCAGAGAAGTAGCAGGCACCATATCTCGTGGTCCAACAGAGTCAGCGTCCTTGGCCGGCTTCCTTTCAAAATTGTTCAAAGCATGTTGAACCTTCTCGTTGAACGCAGCCTCTTGCGCTCTTTCTCCAAGAATCGCGTAATGACACCTCCTGTAGACTCCTACAGAACTTAGCGTGAAGCTTAATACTTCCAAAGAAAACAAAACGGGAAGTGCAATGTATACTCTGGGATTGCATCCACCTGACCAAATGTCCGTCAATAGAGTATACACCTGGTGTGCCGGCAGAGCATATCCCACTCGGTAAAACGCTGGGGATAGAGAGAATGGTAGCAAAATAGAAGTAATGTTCAAGATGATCCAGGTTATTAGTAGCATGGGAACATATGGAGGGGGGGACCACACGGTAAAGACATCTAGTATCACAAAATTCACGTGTGCGAGTAGCCACAGCGACATCCAAGTCAGCACAAACTGATCTCCATTGAGTACCCACGTTGATCTGAATGCCCATATGGCACCGGTAGTAGATAGAGATCCAGCAAAAGTATAGGCCAGTGAGATCATTGCCCTGAACATCACGATCCTGAGAGGTGAGACTCTCAGGTATAGCTTAAACTGAACATAGAGCCCGTTGACGACACCCAGATAGAAGAATTCCTGAATGAATATCAGAATAAATACGAGCGTATTGTAAATGAGACGCGATCCTTGTGAAGTCGGCTTGATGTCCAGAGCAACCAGAGTCCAAGGATTAGCAGCAGCAGACACTGCATTTGGATCACTTGTATTAAGAGTCTTCAAGGGGTTCGTGCTACTGTTAGTCATATATACGAGTCTGGCTTCCTCGGACAGCATATTAAGGTTGGATCCAATCACACTGTCAATAGTGGCGCTGTACAAAGCTTCATCCCAGATGTACGACACGACGTTGGAACCGTTATAGTTTTCAGCAGCCGTTCCGCCAACCAGGGCATTCTGGAGTCGCTGTGACGCTCCTTGGACTACATAAATGGCAGCCCAGTAGTTGAGATGACAAACTTGCTCGCGTAGGTCGCTTGCGCCCTGGAACTCCTCTGGAGATTGCTCAACCAGGGTGAAAAAGGATGGCCCCTCGAGGCTTTTGTATGCATTTCTAATTGCAATGCCAATGGCTCCTCCATCGTAATCTACAAAGATTACATTGAGATTGGATACGTGGGAGTCTTGCTGGAAGAGAGATCCAAATATGTAGCAGAACAACCCAAGGAAAAGCAGCTGAAGTAAGAGGAAATTTAGTCCCGCTGCTTTCATAAATGCGATCCGAAGTGGCCGGACCGATGGATGGCTAATCGGTGGCTTTTCTTCGTAGGCATATGGATAGAATTTCTTCAGAAGGGGCATCCTGAGAGCCCCGAAGAGTCAAAACAGGACCAAGCGCTAATTTTAGGAAGCTTAAAAGCAGTCAATTAGGAGAAAGAATCAATCGTTAAAATCCAAAAGAAGCACAACAGTGAGTCTCCTAAATCAATGATTTAATTCATAGCCTAAAGGAAGGATAAAAAGTTACTCAAAATCCAAAAACCCAATCTGCATTAGGAACCTTAGACGGAAACGTACTAGTTTCGACTAACCCGCGGGGCAGAGCCACGAGCTGAAGCAAGTATGATAAGACAACTCAGAGGTCGAGAAGATTGAAATCCGTTCGAGTTGCATTTTGAAAGAATCCTGTTACTGAGTTTAGTGTTTAAATATAAGAACGACCGGGACCATACCTTGCATTCGACATGCAGCTGCGGGCCGGAACCGGACACACATCGGAACGGAATAGATCCCGGCGAGGCAGGGAATAGACAATTGTATCCTTGGATAACAAAAGTAGCCAGCCTTTAGTCCGGTCTAGAATGCTTGAGGAATACCCATTATCTGAAACGTTCAGAACATTACTGATAGCTGGAATATCTTGAGCTGCAGCTGAAGCAAATCAGCTGCCTATTCTAAGATCGATTTCATTGGGTTGGACTAACTCGCAGAGAACTACTTCCCTAGAATATGGTCTCATTTACCTCATTTCCATTGCCCGCTGCTGTATATCATTACGTAGGCTAAACTGTTTGGAAACCTCTATCAGCACCGGAAGAGGATACATTGAAAGTAATTACATTGAATCAATTAACAACTCTGAAAGAGAAACTCGACCGACAAAGTGGGCAAGTGTTGTTCCCTGCACTCTTAAACCACTTGTAAAGGCAATCTGTATGGAATCTCTTCTTGCAAGTCATACAAGTCTTACTCGGTAGAGTATGGTCCTGATGTAAAATCGAGTAGCAGATAGCGCATTCTTCAATGCCGTCAAAATGCAACGTAACATTCCGCTTAAACAACTCCAAGATATCAATGACAGCGCCATTCTGCGTAGTACTGATTGCCTGTGAAGCCAGTATCCAGGCCCTCCATTGACGTTCCTTTACACCAATTCTTCTATCACCATGAACTTGAAGATCCTCCAAAGGGTAGAGAGGTGGGATATGAATGGAAATCTCCATGGTTTGATCATCAATTGTGTATGAAGCCCGCACCTCTTTCGCAGCACGTATGATGCGTACCGTAAATTCATCAGAGATAAGTTTGTCTGAGCTCTTCAACATTACATCAATCGCATTCAGCTGCTGTTCTATAAGTGCAGGAGAAACAAATGTCTCCGTTAGCTTCTTGATGACCATACTTCTTCCCCTTCCTTTGAAGCTCATATACCACGTCTTAACCAGAGAACTGGTGTATCGCAAAGCAAGATAGTACACATGCAGTACCAGTTCGATGACTTCGTCTTCGGTGGGATTTCTAACTTTGGGAGTAGCGTATGAGAAAAATGTTTGCCTTTTGGCCAGCCCGTCCACACCACCACTCAGTATCACCTCGCCCAGCTCTTGCAATAAAATAGTCAAGTAACCAGTGTGGTTCAGTTTTTGAATATAAGCTCTTCTCAGATCGAATGTCGTCTTTTCAAAGAATCTAAAGACAAGTTTCCAGGCAAGCAAATAACCATAGCGACCTGATTTCTCTTCTGGGGCAGTTTGCAGAGATTGGAGTAACTCTTCTGGCATCAAAGCAGTGCTACTACTGCCTTCACCATTATCCGAAAGCTTAGACTTGTTTAGCTCAAATTCAATCACTCGCTCATCATGCGTTGCTTGGATGTGATTTTCCAAAATGTTGAACGCAATTTGAGAAGGAACCAGTCCCATGGACAGACATGAGTACAGCCGTTCAGGATTCTCAATATCAGCTGTGTTGCAACCACCCATAGCTCTGAGTAGTTCATAGTTCACTTGAATATCCAGATATCTATCACTCTGTAGTGAGGGATCCGAAAGAACTAGATCAACCAATTCAGTGCAGATACTTGACCTGTACACATCCAAAACCTCCTTGCCAGCGCGTTCTAAAGAGTTTAACAATCTCAAATTATAGAATCTCAAACTTTGACTCCCATCAATACCGAGACTTTCATTTACTAGATTGCAGCACGACTCCAATATTGCTTGACCGATATCGTCGTATATTCTAATGATATTTGTCAGAAACTTGGTAATTTCCACTCGCACTCCGATGTACTCTTTGTCGTATGCATTTTCTGAGACGGTCCAGTCTAATAAACTTTTGACAGCCATACCTAGCCGCGGATGAGCAAAGGGTAAGTAAGATGCAGATTTATAATCGTCAACTGGCAGATTCAGAAGTATGTTCAAAGATACAAGATCTTTGAAACCAACACCTTCTATCGAAGATGGTGAAACATTGATAAGACTGCTTACCAGTTGGTTCCGCGTTCTGTCAAAAGACTTGGTGGATAGAGCCCATCCTTGAGCGCCTTTATAAAACGTAGCAGCCCTTTGAGAATTCATTCTAGTGAAATATTTTCGGTTGGAGATCAGATCACTTGCTGAAGTCGCTGAAGATAAAACCTTTTCAAAAATTTCGCAACACACACAGGCTGAAAGATATGACATAGTAGATGCCTCTTCGAGTGTGTCCCATAGCGATACAAATAGAGTACTAGTTATATCAGAACCTTCAGGGAGTCTGTCAAGATTATACTGATCAAACTGTTGTAAAAATAATTGCATAAACTCATCTCCGTGCTGCTGGAAGTCGCTACTTTGCATATCATCAATACTAGCGTGCACGGAAATAGCAGTCCAAAACTGCCTAGCCTGCGCGACAGACATCAGGAGAGGAACTAACACTTCTGCAGACAACGAATCCCAATGAGCAAACGCATGAGTGACTAGTCGAACCATAAAATATGTAACATGCATGATTTCAGGAACTTGTGTACTGCTATCCTCCGACTTCGACAGTGGGAACAAATAAATGGCCCCTTCTAAGCAGTTTGAGATCCCCAAAGACTCCGGAAGAACCCAGGAGGCTATGGAAGACATTGTGGACTTCCACTTGGCGGAGCAAACTGATAAAATCTCGCCAAAGCTTTCTGCTTTGTCTTCACTATCATCAATTTGCTGTGCTAGACGAACGACAGTGTCTTCAATTTCATCGAAGGCCAGCTCTTGAATAGTATCGATTAAGCTTTGCACAACCGATGCAGTCAGATTGAGAGATGTGACGCCAGAGCTTTCAATTTTTGATAGCAGTTTAGCGGCTGTCGGAATTGATTCGGTGTTTGTCCACAGGAATGAAAGGAGTTCTTTATTTTGCGCACTGCTGATAATGCTCATGGAAAAGCTGGGATCTGCCTGAACAATATTAAGGAGATTTGATACCCATGAATCTGATTCGGATGAAGTCATAATAATATCACACACGCCTTGTAGAAGGACGGTTGCTGCTTCGTCTGAAATAAAAACCGAGTGAGACAGAATGGCAGCTCGCAGATGAAACCAGGGAGACAAAGCGTCTTTGAGTTTTAAAACGTAATCGGAGCAATCATCTAGGACTAATGTCCCTTCAAAAGTTTGGTACTGTTTATAATCACTCAGAACTCCGTAAAAAAACTCATCGTTAGCAGCCTCAAGTGCCTTGGTTAAGCAACTAGCCAAACAGTTTTGGAAAGCTTCTGACCGAGAAGCAGTGGTATCTTTGACAAGAGCACTCAAAAGATTTCTGATTTGTGTGGTGAGGCCCGCTTCTAAAATCTCAGGCAGGCGGGCCATAAGATCCTCCAGGTGTTGCCAAGTAGCATCAGTGAATAAAGTCGGTTCGCTCAGTGCCAAAAGAGAAGTTAGATTTTCTAATCTAAAATCGTTATTTTCTCCAACTGAAGTCTGCGAATATTTAACAACGAGTTGATTTATAAGCAGCACAATTGAATCCGGCAAATTGGCATTTCCGACACCGAGGAATTCGACAAGGCGTGCAAACTTGACAGAGTCTTTCGAATCTTCAATTTTTGATATTTGTGCAGACAGGGAGGGCTGCGTGATAGTTTCATAATCTCCTGACAGACGAATAAATGCATTCCCAACAGTGGCGTATAGCTTTTCGTAAGCAGCTGGGTCTATGGACAGTACTGAGAGACTTGCTTCAATAACAGATGAGACCATATCTTCTCTGTCAGACTCTGAATCCACGCTGGGAAGCATTCTCTGGACAACAGCAAAATAGCTGCCCCAGGCATCCGTGGGATCACCAATCTCTTTCGTGACGCCGACTGACCAGGACGCCGCTATTTGGGCGGAAAATCGGCCGTGGTAAGGAGACTCCGTATCTGGCAATTGGGATATCAGAGCAAGTAGTGAAAGCCAAAAATAACGGCCAGCCCGTCTGCTTCCCCTGGCAATAAATTCACCCAGTCGTTCAACAGACGTTGTCTTTTTGCTAGTTTGTATGGACCATACTGAAGGATACCTTTTCGATATTTTTATCAATGTTTGCAGCAAATCCACAGACAAACTTGCAGAGCATGCTTTAAGACCGCTGGAGATCAAATATTTCGAAATGTCCGTCTCGCGCCCATCGAGCCATTGAGGCTGTTTCGTTAAAATCTCCGAGATCAATGACAGTGACGCCTTTGCCACGGACGTATCATTCGAGAGAGCAAGTTTCCAAAATGCCTTTTCAGTAATGAGCTCGGGTGTCTCATCAGTTGTAGACTTTTGCCACTGCTCAACCATCTTATGTGCCAAGCACAAAGCAGATCTTACCACCCGATTATATTTTGTCTCAGCTTCCTCTTTAGATACAAACCTCTTATCACTTAGAGTATCCTCAGATTCAGTCACCAAAACCGTCATGATAAACTTCATCAAGTCGTAATGAAAAACGCTGTATAAAGCATCTCTCTTTTTGGCGGTCTCAAATACATGCTCAAGGGAAACCCGAGCAGCTTGGACCACAGACCTATCAGTGTCGTATAGGCCAGCAAGCCAGCACCCTACTGAATCTCTCATATATTTCATAGAGAGCTTTCCTAGTTTTCCACAAATAGATCCTTGTATCATATGAGCCAGTGCTCGGACTGCTCCGGACACATCTATAGCAAGCTTTGGATATGACAGAACCCAAATCCAATGTAATGCTTCATCGACGTGAAATCCATCCTTTTTCACAATGCTGCTTAGAGACTGCAATCCTTTCTCTCGTGTGATAGCATCTCTTTTCAACAGGTTCTTGAAAGCAACAACGAGTTCTGGATCATTAAGGTGATTCAGATCTGGCTGGCCCCCAATGTATGATAAAGTCACTTCTGTACCTAGTCCTGTCTCGAAGCTTGTTAGAGAGATTTTAAAAATAATAGCAATATAACCACACATACCCACCGAAAGCCATTGCCAAAGTCTAATTATCCATGTGGCGAGTCCAGGGCCAGTTCGAGATATCAACAATATTTTGTCAGTGTGGGTAAGTATTGAAAATGAAATTTGGGAAGTCACATTTAATCATCATTGCATGTTCAGCCGTGCCGTCGAAGCAGGAATCAAGCACGGTACCTGGCATGGTAGTGTTCGCTTGAGGAGAAAATCAAACAATTGAAGTATTATGTTTGAACATATTAGATTTAGTTTAAAACTTATAGTACAATATAAGTACATCATTAATCTCAGTTGTACTAGAGTCTGATTCGAAAGTCGTACCTGGGCTTTAATCAATCACAGGTAGCCTTCGCCTAAGGAGAATTAAGCAATGGAAGCATTAGATTTAAGCATATTCAGGTCTAAATTAAATCAATCTCAGTAGTGCCAAGTATATCAGATTCGACATTGAAATGTTATACGCTGAACGCTGAGTAACGGAAGTCAAAAGTATTCCATGAGAAAAATAATGAGATATTAACAACGATAACAAAAAAGATATTGCCAACTAATATTTAATAACTATAACTAATAGAGAAAGAAAAGCTAAAAAAAGACTATAAGTCCAGTGGGAAAGTTGATGAATTCTTATCCATATGATTAAGCCCTCCCCTCCCCCAGATTTAAGCAGATGTCCTGTGAGGAGGTTCCATTCAAGAGCCATATCGTGCCCTCAAAGCCTTGTCAGTACTGACAGCTTCAAAAGAAATAAAAAGCAAATCGTAACCGTCCAGCTCGTACAATATTCTCTCCGTCCTCTTGTACCCACTTAACAGATGAAGTTTCTGCGAATCCGAGGTTGTCGAGTCGTGAGACTGAAACAAAGTCATGGAAAATTTCCCTGGCCGGAAAATATTCACCACTCGCTCCAACACATCCAACTTGCTGAGTCCAAACTTCTGAGCCGGAACCGTGGTCTCAAAGCTGGCATAGGAGCAGTGCCTCTCCGGGGTAACATGAATAGTAAAGTAGTGTCCGTCCTCCACAATACCATTACATGAGTACCCGCAAGGAGTGAATAAGAACGAGTCGATTGTTTGACGCTTGGTAGGGTAGATCTGGTCAATAGCGGAGTAGCTAGTGGCTATATTGCCCAATTCGTGACCAGGATCATCGTCATCAGCAGGAGCCCCCACTAATGAAGAGATACTCGAGTCTAGACTCGCCTCACCGTCAGAATACTCATCAGTAATATTAGGCGACTCTACGTTTTTGGCACCAGGCAATCGGTCTGAGCAAAAGAGTGAGGCGTGAGAAGGACTTAAGTCCGTCATCATAACCTCAAACGTCTCATCGCACAGATCTTCTTCGTGCAGTCCGTTTTCATTGTTTTTGTTACCGCACGAAGCCGTCGTGTACAAATACCAGTGGTCAGCGTTAATGTTACCCACCATATAGGCTGAACCACCCTCGAAGCGAGAATCAAGAAACTTGACTTCGTCGTTCCAGCTCTGGTGCGGGTGCTGTTGCCTATCCGGGAACATGAAACTTTTACGAGAGTAGAACAATCTCCAAGGCTGTTTGGAGCTCGGGTACCCCGTGAAAGCTTCGACTGACCTGACCAGCTCGTCAATTCCGAGCAGCAAAGTAGTGGTTCCGCAAGTTTTCAAGATTAGCTTGTGCGGGAATACAAACAAACTTGACTCAGAAAGCACGTAAGCATCCATCTGGCTCGTGGACACAACGGAAATGACCTTGCACTGCACCAGATCAAGAATCTTCTGCCACTCCTGCCGGGGAATGCCCCGCAAACCCTGAGGCTCTCGCAATTTCATCTCACGAGGCAGAGCGTTGCCGCTCGGAGCAAACCAGATCTCGAGAAGCTTCTCAGGACCCTCAAACGCATCGGTCGAGTCCAAGTTGATGGCCAGATCATGGTCGACATATCTGGCCATGAAGAGCTGGTCGTTCTGATTGGTGGAATCAACAATCATCTTTTAGTAAGACAATTTTTGGAGATTCCAACCTTCAGTTTCCAGAAATTGGAAAGATTATAAGCTGAAGAGAATATACTACTGACTCCAAGCGTTCCCCTTGAACAGGTAAACACACGGCCCTAGTTTAACGGACTGCCCGGGGCCAAAATGTTTAACAATCAGAAGGGGAAGGGACGCAAATAGTCTCTTTGTGTGGACCTTTCAGTCTACAAAGTTCAGGGCGAATAGGATAAATAAAGAGAAACTGAGGGTGTGAGTCGTGTTATCTGGGCTTAGCAGGTCGAGTGAATCGCAAGAGTACTTCCTTGCTCATACGAGGTGGTGAAGAAGTCTTAAGTGTTCTTAAACCAGCGATAGGGGTTGCAGTGTTTTCCCGACTCTGACAGAGAAAACAGACCCTATGAAGGTTGATGTTATTATCAAATAAAATTAAGGAGACGCTTTATTGGAAAGGTCCCGCGGCAAATTATAGTGTTTTTCTTTGCTAACAAAGCTGATAGCTTTTTTTTGAGATGTTAAAACTTTTTGCCAAATGAGTGAGTTGAGAAAAATCACTCGTTGCGGACCGAATAAATGTACCAGGAAGGGTAATAATAGGTTTTGACAGGTTGCAGCACGAAAATAGAAGACGCAGATAGGGCCGAAGGTTTAAATGGATGTGGAAAACCTGAAATGCTTCAATTCATTTCAGACGTATTTATTTCTAGCTAATATCATGTTATCCAGTACTGCCAATAGTTTTAATGTATTTATTGTATTCTCCTCATTGCCGAGTCAGCTGTTAAATAACTCATTGTCGGATCCGCGCTGTACGTTATGCTGCTCTGCAGTCTAATCCTACTGATGAGTCTTATGGTTAGTTCAGCAACACAAGAAGCTAACTAGTTGCGTGGAAATCTTTGTGCTGCATCTTTTCTTAAAAACTTGAAAACAGGCTGAGTCTGTCTTGCCAGTCTCCTGCTCGTCTCCGGCGGGGCCGCTCCGTGGAGGTTCATCCCGCTTCGCGGGAATTCAGTTGCCAGCCAATAATTTTATCTCTGAGAAGCAGAGCTACGGGGTCTGGGGCTGGCCCCAGCAGAATAATCTACAACCTTCTGTCACTGCACTTCTAAATACATTAATATAGTTCTACTACATGTCCCCCGGGCATGAAGCCAAACAGCTGTGTAATCGCAGCCACCTGGTGATTAATCGGAAGGATTTATCTCCAACCATTTGAACCAAACGAGGAAGACGGAAAGCTATAAAATAACAAATATAAACTCCTCCTCGCCGTTATGCTTTGTTGAAGAGTCTTCTAGGAAAAAACAAAACGTTTATCCCCAGATATCTCCAATTCGGCATAGTCTCTTCAGACAACAGGTAAATGGTGGTTGTGAAGAAGAGAAAAAAAAAGGAGAAACGCCAGTGTAGGTGTGGCATTCAATGTCGTAAACTTTTCAGAGCACGGCTGTGTTTCCGTCTTCCGGTCCCATCCGTGTCGATCGGCCCTGCCAGGAGCTGTTACTCAAGCTTCAACAATGGTAAGAGTTTTGAGCAGTGTCAGTGTAAATTTGCCTCCGGCTGCCCCTCCCGGTAAGGGCCGGTTCTGCTGCGCAGTAAACTCAATGATAGCCTGCCTGGTGATTCAGAACCGTATATATATGTGTTCCGTCTACCGTTATAAACTCAGCTTCCCCACTTTTTGGTGTTCTTGCATATTAGTTGTTCTTCCGAGTATTTTTCCGGGCACGCGAAAAAGTACGTTTACCGAGAAAGCTGGTCTTTCCACACTCAGCAATTATATAGAAAGGTAGATAGGTATTATGATGGTACAGTGTATGTACTCAAAAATGTATTTATTTTTGGAATTGACTGTTCTATTTAACCTCTTTTCGTGCCAAACTGTCTCTGATCCTTCCACTCTCACGACCCGAGACTAACGTTTAATTCCCCCCACTTCTTTCATAGTGTGACTTTCTCCGCAACTACTTAAATGTCCGAAAGGTCGCCAAGTATACGGATGTCTATCCTGTTAGAGAAGTATCTCTTTTGACCCTTTTCAGTGATATTAAGAGTAGTATTCTTATTGTTTTTATTTTTTCTTTTTGATTTTATTTCCTTTGTTCTTAGTGTTCTACTGCAATGCCCTCTCCTCTTGAAACTGACGAACGTAAAGGCCTGACAGCCTGTTCTACTACAGACAAAATCAAGTCAATTGAAACCTTCAGACTCAAACCCCGATGGCTCTTCTGCCGAGTTGAAACTGAGTCGGGAATCGTAGGATGGGGAGAGTCGACCCTCGAGGGCCATATCGAGTCTGTTGAAGGCGCCTTTGAAGACTTCCGTGAAAGATTCATCGGGTGGGACGCTTCCAACATTGAAGACATTTGGCAGTCAGCCTACAGACACAGGTTCTACCGAGGAGGTGAAGTTCTAATGTCTGCACTTGCTGGGTTCGACGTAGCCCTGTGGGATATCAAAGGCAAAAAGTTGGGTGTCCCAGTGTATGAGCTGCTGGGCGGAAAAGTCCGAGAACGAGTCCAGGTTTACAGCTGGATTGGTGGTGACAGACCTAGCGATGTGATTGCTCAGGCCAAGGAACGGAAAGAGCAAGGGTTCACGGCAGTGAAAATGAATGCTACCGAGTCAATTGGCTGGCTGGACTCGCCTGCTGCTCTAGAATCGTGTATTCAGCGAGTTAAAGATGTGAAATCGGTTGGACTGGACGTAGGACTTGACTTTCACGGCCGACTACACAAAGCAATGGCCAAGCAGCTTGCACGAAAGCTCGAAGAAGTGAACCCACTTTTCATTGAGGAACCACTCCTGCCTAAACATGTGGACGAGACGAAGGCTTTGTACCAGCAGACGACTAAAAAAAAAAAAACATGGAACAACATTAGAGGTAATTTGAACAATCTTTCCAGCAGTAGTATTAGTATTAAAAGCATTTCCATCATTTATATTATTATAT